>OY728142.1:81842623-82420416 GCA_963277665.1 Viscum album | reverse complement strand
AAAAGCCATCCCACCCCACTAGACACACCGTACCCCCTGGGACTTCCCCACCCACCCCCTGGACACCCCTACCCCCGTGGATAGACCCCACCCTCCTTAGACAGCCCCACCGCCATGGAAAACCCCACTCCCCAGACAGCCCCCACCCCCCTGGACAACCCCAACCCATGTGGACAGCACACCCACAACCATGGACAGCCCGCCCACCCCCCCTGAACACCCCCTCCCCTCATGGACTGCACCCACCCCCGTGGATATCCCACCCACCCCTTAGACACCCTACCCCACGTAGACAGCCCGCCCACCCCCTGGACACCCCCTACCCCCTAGAAAGCCCTACCACTCCCACGGAAATCCCACCCACCCCACTATAAACCCCTTACCCCCGCTGGACAGCCCCGCCCACCCCCATGGACATAGCCGACCCCCCTAGACACACCCCCACCCCCATGGATAGCACCGCCCACCCCCCTAGACACCCCTACACCCGTGGACAGCCCCAACCCATGTGGACTGACCCCACACCCTCAAGAAAGCCCCCACCCCTATGGTTTATAGGGTTTCTAACAACTCGAAAATCCCATTAATCATACATACCCCCTTAGTTTCTTCTAGGGAGCCTTGATCCCCAACTAAAAATAGTGGATGGTATTTTAGAAACTTCCATGTGTAAGAAATGATCTGAGAAGAACATTGTTATTCCACATCCAAAAGAGTTTTAGTAGAGTCCAAGACACAAGAATGATTACCTGAGATATCCCCATATGGATTTTTGGATTCATTTATAGTGGTAATATTCTATAGAATTATAAAAAACAAAACCTTTAGTAAAATAATCTAATGTTCTGAAATAAGGGACACAAAATCACAAATCCCATAAAGATAAATCATAAATAATTATTCATAAAACCATTTCAAAATCACATAATAGATACTTCTTTTTATTTAAAACTTCCTAATTGTTGATAAAAATTCCATTTAAGGTTCCATTTCAAAAATTATATAGTATTTCTGTTCCACAATAATAAATAAAGTCCTTTTCCTAATAACTAAATCCCCCTTCCTACCATACACACCAAAATCATTCATTTTTCCTAAAGAAACACATAATATACAAATAAACTCTACTCGAATTTTTAAAAAAAAAACCAATGATCTTAAAATCTTTAAAATTCATTCCATTAAAACCATTTCAGCCACCCCACCCCTACTAGACACCACCCCGCCACGTGGACACCCCCCACCCCCTGGACACCCCCACCCCCATGGACAACCCCCACCCCCAGGACAACACCCCACCCCCTTGGACTATCCCTCTAGCCCTTGGACCGCCCCACCCCCTGGACACCCCCACCCCTGGAAATCCCCCCAAACACCCTCGACACCACCCCCACCCCTGGAAAGCCCCATGGACTACCCCCCCCACCATTGATAGCCCCCCACTACCTGGACACCCAAAACCCCTGGACGGCCCCACCCCTCCTAGACACCACTCCACCACCTAGACACCCCCCACCCCCTTGGACACCTTACCCCCAGGGAAAGCCACCCCACCCCCTTGGACAACACCCAACCCCCTTGGATACCACCCCACCCCTGGACAACGCCTCCCCCTAGACACCCCACCCATAGACACCACCCCCCTCTCCCCCCACCCTGGACACCCCCATGGACACCCCCCCAGTACACCCCCATCCTCCTAGAATCCCCCATCCCACAAGAAACCCCCACCCCCCAGACAACCCCTACCCCTTGGAAAACCACCCCAAACTTCTGAACAACCCCCAATCCCTGAATTCGAAATTTAAATCTTTATGTATTTAATTAACTTATGAATTATGTGTTAATTGTGTTTGGTTATACATGTTATATGGGTATACTTATTGTATGTGTATAATTGATGTAATTAACTTATGAATTACATGTTAATTCGGTTAATGGTGTATGTAACTCGAACTATTGTCATGTGAATATTGAAATGGGGACAACTATGTTGTGGTACATGTCATGGTAGTAAGAGAGTGGTGTTATTATGTTCTATTGATGGTGGTTTTTTTGTTCTATTATAATTTTTGTTTGGAGGTGTGTTTGTAGGTGTATGCAATGGAGAGGATGGGTGGTTACTGTGCTGGATTCAATTATGATTTCATGAAATATACTATTCCAACTGTTTTAAACTTTTGTAAAAGTGTATTTTGAGATTTTTTTCCAACACTTTTAATAAACCATTGGTAAAAAACTATACCAAAGGTTTTGAACAGTTGGTAATTATATTTTCAGAATATTTTAACCAAATGTTTTAAAGAACCATTGGTAAAAATATATACCCATAGTTTCTAAACCATAGGTAAACTGTAGGTACACTATATATCCCAACAGTAAATAAACTGTTCGTATAAATATATACCAACAGTTTCAAGAAAACCATTGGAATACTGAACATTATACTTCCATATATCAACGGTTAGAGAAGAACCATTGGTATGAACATTTTTCAACGACTTAATAATTAATGGTTGGAATAACCATTAGTATATAGAATACTAATGGATTTGATTCATATACCAACAGTTTGAAACCGTGGATATATATTGTATTTCTAGTTGTGATTTTTAAAAAATTTGAACACACTGATTCCAAATATTGAATACATTTTCAATATTCAATTTCTATTCGTGGAATATCTTAATTTAATATTAAAACACAACATGTAACGAGATATAATTTTTCAGATGAATGCATTTTATGTATATATATATATTTTAAAATAAAAAAAAATATTGATTCCAATGAACATAATTGGGTTATTCACAATATAAGGGAACATATTTTTATTTTGACCCATTTTATAACCAAATGGACCTTTTTAAATTTTTGAATGAAAAGTATAGTTTTTAATGATAATATGTAATTCTCACTATTCACTAGAAATTATTTTTCCCATAAACCCCCAAAAAATCATTATAAGATAATTTTGACAAGATATTTTTTAAAATAGATAATTTTTATATTGTTTTTATATTATAATTAAATTAATTATAATATTTTCCCATAAAAATAAATAACAAATATTTTTAATTATAATATATTTTTGAAAAACAAAATGGATTTATAAAAACCAAATGATTATTTACAAATCATTTATCCATATATTTACATTGAGTAAGTCATTTATATATATTTCCTAA
The DNA here is from genome assembly GCA_963277665.1 of Viscum album. Taxonomy (NCBI): domain Eukaryota; kingdom Viridiplantae; phylum Streptophyta; class Magnoliopsida; order Santalales; family Viscaceae; genus Viscum; species Viscum album. The sequence continues at coordinate 82,417,228 of OY728142.1, read as the reverse complement.
CACCATTAATCCTATTCATACCTTCCAATTCAGAAACTAGGTTATAATGGTTTTATTTAAATAGTAATATTTTATGGTTAATGTAGGGTCAGTGTTGCATGTCATATATTCTATCAAATATAGATTAATTTTATTAAAAAATATCATTTTGTTACATTATCCAAACATTAATAAATTTATTATTTTATGTTTTATCAAGTTCTAAATAATCAAGGTTTTGACATCTGTAAATAATTTTTTGGAATCTCACATCATCAATTAGGTTAATAAGACAACCACTTGAAATGTGGGAATATGAAATAAGTAGGTCATCTAGAATAATGCATAACTTGGTTTCCAAATAAGATATATTTCATGGGAACTAAAAATATGTATATAATGATGAAAATTAATATCCATATAATAATGGAGATTTATAGAGATCATTGATAATAAGAAATTAAATGGCCAACATAAAGTTAATGACTATAAATGAATTAGGTGTGAAAAATAATATCTATTCATTATAAATTAAAGTAATAGGATAAAATTTGCGTTTCAGGATCCTTTTACTAGAGTTGAGGAATAATCTTAAAATATTGATTGAGTACATAAATAAATACTCCTATGTTATAATTATAATTTCGTCCTTTAATATATTTCCCCCATAATTTCATCTATTTCTCCAAATAATGAGTATTAATGTTGATTTTTTAACCTGTGAAGCTCTAAAATCAAATTCTAGAGTATCAATTAATAAAAAAGGATAATAATATATTTTTCCTATAGTGACCCAATCATTTTACATATAAAATTACATGATTTTAAGCATATCTATACATTATAGAACAATCTAAGGATCGTTACGTCTAGTGTCTTGAAAGACTAGGTACAAAAAATGTAAAACATGGGGATAAAAATAAACATATTTATTTAATCTCCATAAAGAGATCCTAACTACCTTTGAGACCATACATCTACATAAGGTACCCTAGGTAAATCATGAACAAAAGGATGACCTAAAAATCCTAGTAAGGGAATGAACACAAGATTACAACTTAAGCACATGAGTTAGGAGGCATGGAATAATGATATCTAAAGCATGGAACATATGAAATCATATCATATGAGAATGGGATCATATAAACCTGGAATCAAATAAATTTTGTAGGATCATAAAACATTTCCTTAGTATGGGTCATGGCTTACCGCCAATCCCATTTCACATTTTAGTATAGGTCATGGCTAATCGCCAATCCTGTTTCACATTTTAGTACTGGTCAAGCCTAAACTCCAATCCTGTTTCTCATCGTATGTCATGAGACATAACTTTTCCCAATGCATTGGAGTGCTATCTGGGAACAACCATCTCAACATTTTCATGATTATTCATTCCACATAAATATTCATACATAATCAACCATACATACACATAATGGTACCCGTGGAAAGAAGTGGGTACCACAATCATAAAATAAAGCATAACTAATGGGTGTATCATGAAAGTTTCCATGAAATAAAGGGATTAAAACATACATGGATGTTCATAAAGTAAAATTGGAATATATCAGGATAAGTTATTTCAAACAGAATTGAAAACATATAAGGAATATATTTGGGAAACAGTAGCATTAAAACATTTTTGGGAATTTTTAAGAGAAATACTATAGAGATTTTAAAATAGAAATAAGGAAAATATTTTATATAAATTCAGAATTAAACAAAGATGGTTTTTTAATTAATATACTAATTTTATAAATACAATGGTGTCTTATAAAATATTATAGAGTGCACGTGAAATTGGGTAAAAACTCAGGATGTTCCATTTAAATAGGTTTTCTTATCAGAAATTTCTAAGGATAGAATCTTTTTAAAAACATTTATATCCCCAAAATAGAGTGATAAAAGGTTCTTCATAAATGAATTTTTTAAAACTAATCATCATTTATAATATTTACATAAATATATTAGACAAATCATAATTGATATAAAAAACGATTAGGCAATGATGGGATCGGAGGTCGTCACGGCCCTAAAAATTACATTTATACTCATACACTAGTACAACAGTGTAGGGTCGATCCACAGAGAAGGAAGACGAGAATTCTAGGTTTATTTTCACTAAACTCAACTATTGTCATCAGTGGAAGAAGTGAATATTTTTTAGTTGTTTTTGACTATACAAATTTTTTTGTAATTTTCTTTAAGCAAGAGGCAAAATCGATTACAAATATCCTGATGAACTAAGAATTACAGAAAAACTAACATAAAAGAACAAAATACTAAAATAAAGTAGCAAGGTTGAAGGAGAAAATCAAAAGTAACACTCAAAAATCCGACCTTACTGGTTTAATGGATACCTTTTCCACTACACTTTATTGAGTCACACCTCAAGAAATAAAAGTGAAAAGTCTCCCTCGCCAGGAAACTCAACACACGGAAGACTGACTTTAGGAGTTCACCACTCCAAAATCAGTCAAACTGTTTGATAGTTAGAAAAGGATAACAGTGGAAAATAAACACACCATAAATTCCCACAGTTTAAGACATTAACGTTTTGATAAAAGTATTCAAGAATTACCTCGCCAGTAGTTCTTGAATTTATGAATTTTAAAACATTTAAGGTGTGAAACAACTAAACAGAGAGTCATTAATCATCCTTTCCAATTGATCGTGATTCTGAAAAATATAAGTAAGTGAAGAAGTCTAAAAGATTAACCAAAAACAATTGAATTCTCGAGATAAGACAACTCAACCTTTGATCATGTTGAATTAAGCAATGAAAAACAATTGAAAATAGAGTACACAATTATAGACAGAGGGAAGGTAAACTCCCCTTGCAAAGCTCTACCTTCGGGCTCCTTAGCCTGCTACTCATCTCCAGCGCTGCTCTCGGATAGATGTGGTCGTGGAATCTCGAATGAGAGAGAGAGAATGAGTGTCCCGAAGTGAATGAATTAACCCAATTCTACTGCTTGCTTTGTTTTAATACCTTGCTGTCATCTACTTCATGTCACTACTTGATCTCCACCGACTTGGAAATATCTTAACCCACGCACTGCAAAATGTCCATTTTTTCACGACCAATACGTCGCGTTATCTTTTCCCTCCTAACTAACTCTCACTGAGTTGGTTTCTTGAACCTGGACGGGGTTTGAGCAATTGAATGAACCTGCAAGTTAGAAAAGAAACCTAAATAAATGAGAACACTAATAAAGAAAAATAGTTATTATTATTATTATTTATAAATTTAGAGTTATATTACTCATTAATAATTAACTAAAGTTAATCATTAAATATCTTAATTGATATTTATTATTTATATATAGCATTTTTATTAAATTCTATTGAGTTAATTAATATGTATAAATACTAAAAACTACTTTTAAAAGTTAATCATTAAAATTTAACATCATAAATAAATAAGTATTCAGAAATTTAATAATTTAGATTGTATTCATAATTTAATTGTTACTATTTAATAAATTAAGTTGCTAGATTAATTTATTAAGTAGTTTTTTAAAATTTAATAATTATAATTAATACTTAAATTTTAAATATTTTTAAAATATTAAGTATATAATTTATACTATAATCAGTATATTAATTTATTAAAGAAAACTTATTATAAAATTAGTTTTGAAATTTAATCTATAATTTTTCTATTTATTAATTTATAACTTTTATAAATTTTATTCTATTAATCTGATTTAATAAATGTTGACTTTAACTTTATTATATTTTTTTGAATAATTTTTTCTAAAGTTAATGTTTACGTTTTGATTTCTTTTTATTTAATATTATATTTATTCTTTTTTTATTTTTTTATCAACTATTCCTCCCCCCCAATTCGGCGCAAGTAGGGGGGGTTGTGGATTTTTTTCTCGGTGCTACAGGAGCAGCGGCGCGATGCGGTCTCGGCTCCTTCTCCTTTCAGCAACGCAGCGCAGCCAACTCCTTCTAGGAGCATCTCGTCTCTGCATCCAACATGGGTGGTCCGGTGATTTCATTACCTCACAGTGGAGGACCAGCCTCCCTTAGCTCAATTGGTTTGAGCTCTTCTATAGCAGCACACTTCCAGCAGCACCTTCTTCAAAGATGGTGGCAGACAGCAGCAACACAACCTCCTGGTTGCGGTGAAATGAGCTACGACTCCTCATGGCGGTGAAGTGTATCTGTTCAAGATCTCCTTCCAGCAATTGTTCTGAGCCGACTCCTAGCGATATTTCAGCGGCGAATGTAGAAAAGCATAAATCTAAAATTAGGGGATGAAACCGAGTTAATTTTGAGTCTGTTTGTAATTAAATTTCTGCTGGTTTCGAGTTTCAATCAGAAAAATCGGTTGTGGAATCGTTGTAGGTGAATAATTGGAAGAGACCGACAAAATAACCACCTCTACGTGGTTTGTGAAACCGATAGTGAGGAAATGATTAGTGGTATAGGAATAGAGAATCAGTGCGTGCGTGAACAGATGACTATCGGTAGCAGGAGAAAAGATTAAGTATCGGTAGCAGGGGAAAAGAGAAAGACCGATTGGAGAGATGGGTGCCAGGGATAAAACTTTGAGACCAATAGTTACATCAATAAATGCCAGGAAGGAAATCACTCACCGATAGAAGAAAATAAGAGAACGGTGAGTGAGGATGAAGGGTCTAGTGCACCCAAGAGACCGACATGGTAATGACACAAAAAATGGGAAACCGATAGAGGATATTTCAATCGGTGAGTCCCGACTCACCGAAAATAAGACACCGATAATTATAAAATTGAAGAGAAAATGGAACGACATGAAACCGATGATGATATAATGGATCAGTGAGTCGATGACTCACCGATAGTTTAAAATAAATGAGACCGAAACTGATGGAAGGATCAGCGCATTGCAACAATGGTGCGTCCTGAGAGACTGAAGGTGTTTCGAAGCAATCGGTGACTCACGACTCACCGATAGTTATAAAAAACTTCGGTGTGACATAACATCGGTGAAAAACTCACCAAAAGTTAAAAATTAAAAACATTAACAATAAATATTAATTTAAAACAAATAATAGAATGAATAAAACATTAACTAACTAAATTAAAAATCAATATAACTAAATTGTTAAAGACTAATTAATTAACTGTAACTAAAAACTAACCAAATTATTTAAAAAACTAAAAATAGAAGCGACTAATTATTAGCTATGAAAATAAAAGTTATGATTAATTTAAAATAAGTATAAAAAAATGCAGAACACCTACAATTAATTAACTGCAAACATATAATTAAAATAATTAAGATTAACTAAACTTATTAAACAACAAAGTTAATTAGTTAGATGACAAAATGAAACTTGGAATTATTTTATTAAACTTAAACTTAAAAACAAATTAGATTATTAATTAGATAACACTTAAATTAAAAACTAATTAAACAATAAACTGCAATTATAAAAGACTTAAATTATAATTAATTAAAGAACAGTTACAAGGTAGCAGCAGGTGAAAAAGAGAAGCAATAGTGACTCTTTATTTCACCTAAAACTATTATCTACCTCACCGGTAGACTAAAATAGAATAAAAATGAATTAATAACCAATATGGATATATAAAATAATATAATTAATGTTTAAAAACTATTTAATAATGAATTGATTAACTATTTCAACTAATAAAATTAAAAGCGAACGATTTTACTCAATTAAAAACACATATTATATACTTAAATGATTGACATGACACATTAATTAACATGTTAACCTATTCAATTGTAACTAAATTAAATGACAAAATATTAAAATAAGGTCTAAGTTAATTAAATTGAATTTCATAGATTAAATAATTGTTTATAACAAATATTAACTATTATAAAGTTAAGAAGATTTAAATTAACCAAACTAAATAAGACATAATTAAAGTTGAATAGTTTAGTAAGATTAAAATTATAAATTTAAAGACTAAAAACGCATAATTAATTATAAAAAAATGATTAATGAACATATTTAGTGATAAAATTAAAAAAGTGCCAATATTAATTAAAAAGTGTCAAAATAATTAATTTAATTGATAAAAATTAAATAAAAGATGTGGGAAAACTATGTTAAAATAGAGCCACATAAAATTCCCCCACACTTAAACATTGTTTTTCCTCATACAATCCCATGTTTTATTTTCTTTCAAAAACAGTAAATTGAGTTAATGATTTTTCTCAAAATGTAACATGTCGAGCACTCTAAATAGAGGACAATACATAATAGTAGACTTTAAGAAAATGAGTAACTCAAATATATCGTTCCCTAAAACAAATACTCAAGGGTAATTAAGAACACAAAGACCATCCATCAAAGAAGATGTCATGCCTCATATGTGATACAACTTAGTGACTCACTTCAATCCAGGCTCAGGTTCTAATTCTAAAGATGACAAGAGATAAAATATCAGTGGAATTAAGACCTCAACAAAAGAACTTTTTACTTTGACGTTTTCATCTAGGTTCCAAAGATAAATAGTTTTTTTGTGAATCACCTCAATGATACTACATAAATGACTCTCATACAAACCAATTGATCCCTTCTTCATCTGGTGTTCATCATTCACCTCACCTTAATGAGCTCATTATTGACCCTATACACTTTATTTATTTATTCCAAGCCATGTATCATTGTGCTAAGAATTGTGCAATGCACTTATTCAAAGTGTACAGAGGGCTTTTAGTTAACAGAAACGCACCCAGCGTCTAGGGTCTCAGAGACTCACTGTGGGATCCCAGATGCCCAAATTACTCATGTTTCAAAAGATTTATATAAAATTAATTTACATTGGCTCATTAAAGAAATTACTTTTAATAAATTAAAGATGAACGAGGTCCCTAGAATCAGAATCAAAATTCCAGTTCCAAAAGGTATGACCATAAATCCATAAAAATGTAACCCAAATCACTTTCAGAAGTAGACTCTAAACAAGATTTCCATCAATTCACTAAGCAAGATCACTCTGCAATCATCCATACTCATTAATTTCAGATTCAATTCAAATCTTATCTTCCAACAAGATAGTTGTCCTAAGGCCAGACCCAATTGAGAAAAATTGTAAAGTCTAAAATTATGCAAGAATTTTGAAAAAAAACCACTTTTAAAAAAAGTTTGAATAAGCAGTGGGAATTGATGGGATTTACAATTAAACACAGTTTAGCATAGTCAAGAATTGACCCCCTCCCCCACACTTAAAACCCAACTTTGTCCCCAAAGTTGACTTCTAAATATGGAGAAGAACAGTTAATCAATTACGGTTCAAAATAGATTTTCAATTAAGTAGATTAATGACATGTATAAAGGGTCCCAATGAATTTCAAAAATGTTGTTTGCCATAATGAATAAATAACCAGTAGGTTCAAATCCAAGTATTTGCATAAAAATTTAGTCCAGTAATAAAAATTTTCAATGTAGTTCAAACAATTTCATGTAGCTCTGTGGGTGAATAATGACAAGGGTGTAGAAAGTTAACTGATTGGGTTCAAATGGGTTTTTAGTAAAGCAGAATGATGCATGCTACACACCCATTAGCCAAAACAATTTCAATGAAACTAAATTTACACTCTGCATGTACCCCCCCACAATTAAATTCAAACCGCGGAAAGATTTTATCAATGAGCTACAGATTCTAAAAATGAGGTACACACAGATTTTTTTCTTCTTCCCTTAATACAGTGACATGCAGTAGATTTTTTTTAAAACAAACAGAATTTATTAAATCATACAGAAGCAGAAAATAAAATGCAGAAAGTGAAAACTTCCCTGAAATGAAGTGTCTTCATAAAACCTCCAGCATGGGAATTACACTCTTTAGATGACACAAGTAGCAACATCCTGAAAAACAGAGAATGTAAGACAATAACAAACTTCCAGTAGATATAGACCATAAGTAAGACAATAAAAGCAGCACTTTATTCAACACTAAAGAGTATAAAAATGAAAACAAAGAAGAAGCATGGGTTTACTCCCATGAAGCACTGATTTTTAAGTCATCAATTAGACTTTATTTAATCACAAATTGTTTATTTATTAACAAGATAAAGGCCATGGGTTGCATCCCATTCAGCGCTAGGTTTAAAGTCCCCAGCCAGACTCACCTAGCAACTAACAGTAGTCACTAGGTGGATATAGTTTCCTTAATAGGAACCACCACATGTGTTTGGCCCATTTATTTTTAACATAACAGTAAAGATTGTGGGCACCAAAACATAAGCAGATAAAAATGGAATTCTCAAAGCCTGAATTAACCCCTAAGTAGCACCCTTTAGAAGTAATGGATATAGTGTTGTCCACTTCCAGTTTTGTTTCAGATTTATCAAAATTTGAGTACACATGAAGGGACAACATAGTACTAGGTGCTTCAAAGGGTGTGGCATTATTTTCATGGCTTTCTCTCTCAACTTCAACACTCATAGGTTCAAATTCAAGGGTTCTTGTGGGTGAATACTGAATAGTAGGTTCAAAAGGGGACTCAATAAAGTTCTGAACAGAATCATGAGCATTAGAACTGAAGTCTAATTCCCCCTCTGGACTACTATCAGTATCATCAAAAAGCTCAGAAACCTTCATAGGTGAGGATGGAAGTGACAAACAAGAAAGTGAATTTATTTTATCACTTAGTGGTTTAGCTCTAACAATGTTATAAATCTCTTCCCAAAGATCCTCATCTGTTAACTCACATTGAACATCTACTGCTTCTAAAAAATCAACTCTAAATAATTCTAGTGTGTGTTCAACCTCTCTTTCAAGTTCAAATTCAAAAGGCTCACTTTCTAAAACCATGTCTATAGTGTGTTCAAGAAGGTTCAGTTCAGGGGAAGAAAAGTTCAATTCAGCTTCAATTAAGTCATGTTCAAGATTATTCAAATTCAAACAGTTTTCCCTAGGAATGAAAAATCTACTTTCCATTTCAGTACACAAAGTTTCATAAAAGTGATCACTATGAAAATAGGGAAATGAAAACTCATCAGTTAGTTTTTCTTCAAAAATCATTCCCTCATCCTCATCATCCAACAACAGTTCAGAAATTATTGGGTTTGGAGTTTCAAAACATTAAAGAAAAGTTTTCAATTTAGGTTCAAAGATTTGAAATTTTGTGATTTCCAGCTTAAGGTTCTCTTCCAAAGTTTACCCAATATCAAGTTCAGGCTCAATGTTCAGAATTTCAGAAATTTTGGGTGAAGAGTTTTTACCATTCAAATTTTTAGTTTGAAGTATATCTTCCACCCGAGTGACCTCATTCTCAAAACTCCTAAAACAGTGACTTTTCCCTAATGTAGGAATTATGAAAATAACTGGGTTATCTTTTTCAATCTGTTTTAATTCAGTTTCAAAATCATCCAAATCAACACCATTAAAGATCTTTTTGTGGTTTTCAATATTATTCTCTTGATTCAGTGAGCTGGTTATTTCTAGATTAGGTTCAACAGTGTCAGATTTTTCAAAATGGATGTTTTGTTGCCCAATTTCATAGTCACTCTCCTCTTCAACATTATTTTCAAACCTTTTATAAACATTTTCTTTTTCTTTTTCTTCAAATTCTTCTTGTTCTTTAACCCTTTGTTGTAATTCGAAGAGCATGGTTTCCAATCTTTTCATTCTCTGGTCTTTCACTTGAAAATATCTATGTTGAATTTCACATGTTTTAGTTAACCAAGTGTTCCAATTATTCTCCCTATCATCGAGTTTGGTTTATATTAATTCTAGTTTAGCTAGGAATTCAGGATTAGATTCAATGTTTTCATTTTCTTCAGTAAAAACATCCTGTTGTGGCTAGTTATAGACACACTGCCTGGTAGTGTGCCCATAATAGCCGAAACAAACACAATGTGGCTCCTGTTGATTCCAGTTTTCAGGAATATCCATTTTTAATCTAAAACTAGGTGAGGTTAAACACACAATAGTTCACAGTGAAGCAGGTTTTTTTTAATAACACACAAATAGTAGGTTCCAACTCAAAGCATTTTTTTAAAAAAAACAGATTTTTTTAAATGATGTTTTTTATTGTTTTTTTATTTTTATTTTTCAAACCCTAGACTCTTAGTGCATGCCTTCCCCGGCAACGGCGCAAAATTTTGATGGGATCGGAGGTCGTCACGACCCTCAAAATTAAATTTATACTCCTACACTAGTACAGCAGTGCAGGGTTGATCCACAGAGAATGCAAACGAGAATTCTAGGTTTATTTTTATAAAACTCCACTGTTGTCAGCAGTGGAGGAAGTGAACATTTTTTAGTTGATTTTGACTTTACAATTTTTTTGTAATTTTCTTTAAGCAAGAGAAAAAATCGACTACAAATATACTGATGAACTATGAATTACATTAAAACTAACATAAAAGAACAAAATACTAAAATAAAGTAGCAAGGTTGAAGGAGAAAATCAAAAGTAACACTCGAAAATCCGACCCTACTGGTTTAATGGATACCTTCTCCACTACACTTTATTGAGTCACACCTCAAGAAATAAAAGTGAAAAGTCTCCCTTGCTAGGAAACTCAACACACAGAATACTGACTTTAGGAGTTCACCACTCCAAAATCAGTCAAACTGTTTGATAGTTAGAAAAGGATAACAGTGGCAAATAAACTCACCGTAAATTCCCACTATTTAAGACATTAACGTTTTGATAAATGTATTCAAGAATTACCTCGCCAGTAGTTCTTGAATTTATGAATTTTAAAACATTTATGGTGTGAAACAACTGAACAGAGAGTCATTAATCAACGTCGCCAATTGATTATGATTCTGAAAAATATAAGTAAGTGAAGAAGTCTAAAAGATTAACAAAAAATAACTGAATTCACGAGATAAGACAACTCAACCTTTGATCACGTTGAATTAAGAAATAAAAAAAAATCGAAAACAGAGTACACAATTATAGATAGAGGGAAGGTAAACTCCCCTTGCAAAGCTCTGCCTTCTGGCTCCTTAGCCTTCTACTCATCTCCAGCACTGCTCTCGGATAGATGTGGTCATGGAATCTCGAATGAGAGAGAGAGAATGAGTGTCCCCAAGTGAATGAATTAACCCAATTCTGTTGCTTTCTTTGTTTTAATACCTTGCTGTCATCTACTGCATGTCACTACTTGTTCTCCACCAACTTGGAAAGTTCTTCACCCACACACTGCAAAATGTCCATTTTTTTGCCACCATCATGTCGCGTTATCTTTTCCCTCCTAACTAACTCTCACTGAGTTGGTTGCTTGAACCTGGATGGGGTTTGAGAAATTGAATAAACTTGCATGTTAGAAAAGAAACCTAAATAAACGAGAACACAAATAACGAAAAATAGGTATTATTATTATTATTTTTAAATTTAGAGTTATATTACTCATTAATAATTAACTAATGTTAATAATTTAATATCTTAATTGATATTTATTATTTATATATAGCATTTTTATTAAATTCTATTGAGTTAATTAATAAGTACAAATACTAAAAACTACTTTTAAAAGTTAGTCATTAAAATATAACATCATAAATAAATAAGTATTTAGAAATTTAATAATTTAGATTGTATTAATAATTTAATTGTTACTATTTAAGAAATTAAGTTGCTAGATTAATTTATTAATTAGTTTTTTAAATTTAATAATTATAATTAATACTGAAATTTTAAATATTTTTAAATTATTATGTATATAATTTCTACAATAATCAGTATATTAATTTATTAAAAAAACATATTATAAAATTAGTTTTTTATTTTAATCTATAAATTGCCTATTTATTAATTAATAACTTTTATAAATTTTATTCTCTTAATCTGATTTAAATAAAGTTGACTTTAACTTTATTATATTTTTTGGAATAATTTTTTCTAAAGTTAAGGTTTACTTTTTGATTTCTTTTTATTTAATATTATATTTCTTCTTTTTTTTTATTTTTTATATACTATTCCTCCCCCCCAATTCGGCGCAAGTAGGGGGAGGGTTTCTGGATTTTTTTCTCGGCGCTACAGGAGCAGCAGCGCGATGCGGTCTCGGCTCCTTCTCTTTTCAGCAACGCAGCGCAGCTGACTCCTTCTTGGAGCATCTCGTCTCTGTATCCAACCTGGGTGGTCTGGTGATTTCATCAGCTCACAGCGGCGGACCGGCCTCCCTTAGCTCAATCGTCTTGATCTCTTCTTCAGCAGCACACTTCCAGCAGCGCCTTCTTCAAAGACGGTGGTGGACAGAAGCAGCGCAACCTCCTGGTTGCGGTGACATGAGCTACGACTCCTCATGGCGGTGAAGTGTATCTGGTCCAGATCTCCTTCCAGCAATGGTGCGGAGCCGACTCCTAACGAGATTTTAGCAGCAAACATAGAAATGATTAAATATGAAATTAGGGGATGAAACCAAGTTAATTTTGAGTCTATTTTTAATTAAATTTCTGCTGGTTTCGAGTTTCAATCAGAAAAATCGGTTGTGGAATCGTTGCAGGTGAAGAATTGGAAGAGACCAACAAAATAACCATCTCTGTGTGGTTTGTGAAACCGATACTGAGGAAAGGATTAATGGTAGAGGAATAGAGAATCAGTGCATGTGTGAAAAGATGACTATCGGTAGCAGGAGAAAAGATTAAGTATCGGTAGCAGGGGAAAAGAGAAAGACCGATTGGAGAGATGGGTGCCAGGGATAAAACTGTGAGGCCAATAGTTACATCAGTAACAACCAGGAAGGAAATCACTCACCGATAGAAGAAAAAAAGTGAACGGTGAGTACGGATGAAGGGTCTAGTGCGCCCGAGAGACGGACAGGGTAATGAAAAAAAATGTGAAACCGATAGAGTAAATTTCAATCGGTGAGTCCCGACTCACCGAAAATAAGACACTGATAATGATAAAATTGGAGAGCAAATGGCGCGACGTGAAACCGATGATGATGTAACGGATCAGTGAGTCGATGACTCACCGATAGTTCAAAATAAATGAGACCGAAACCGATGGAAGGATCGGCGCGTTGCAACAATGGTGCGTCATGAGATACTGATGGTGTTTCGAATCAATCGGTGAGTCACGACTCACCGATAGTAATAAAAAACTTTAGTGTGACATAACATCGGTACGACACTCACAAAAAGTTAAAAATTAAAAACATTAACAATAAATATTAATTTACAACAAATAGTAGAATGAATAAAACATTAACTACCTAAATTAAAAATCAAAATAACTAAATTGTTAAAGACTAATTAATTAACTGTAACTAAAAACTAACCAAATTTTTTAACAAACTAAAAATAGAAGCGACTAATTATTAGCTATGAAAATAAAAGTTAAGATTAATTTAAAATAAGTGTAAACAAATGCAGAACACTTACAATTAATTAACTGCAAACATATAATTAAAATAATTATGATTAACTAAACTTATTAAACAACAAAGTTAATTAGTTAGATGATAAAATGAAACTTGGAATTATTTTAATAAACTCTAACTTGAACATAAACACAACTTAGATTATTAATTAGATAACACTTAAATTAAAAACTAATTAAATAATAAACTGCAATTATAAAAGACTTAAATTATAATTACTTAAAGAACAGTTACAAGGTAGGAGCAGGTGAAAAAGAGAAGCAACAGTGACTCTTTATTTCACCTAAAACTATTATCTACCTCACCGGTAGACTAAAATAAAATAAAAATGAATTAATAACCAATATGAATACATAAAATAATATAATTAATGTTTAAAAACTATTAAATACTAAATTGATTAACTATTTGAACTAATAAAATTAAAATCGAACGATTTAACTTAATTAAAAACACATATTATATACTTAAATGTTTGGTAGGACACATTAATTAACATGTTAACCTATTCTATTGTAACTAAATTAAAAGATAAAATATTAAAATAATGTCTAAGTTAATTAAATTGAATTACATAGATTAAATAATTGTATATAATAAATATTCACTATTATAAAATTAAGCAGATTTAAATTAACCAAACTAAATAAGACATAATTAAATTTTAATAGTTTAGTAATATTAAAATTATTAATTTAAAGACTAAAAATGCATAATTAATTATAAAAAATGATTAATTAACATATTTAGTGATAAAATTACAAAAGTGCCAATATTAATTAAAAAGTGTCAACATAATTAATTAAAATGATAAAAATTAAATAAAAGATGTGGCAAAACTATGTTAAAATAGAGCCACATCAGGAAACCTGAATGATCAAAAAGGGTTCCAGAATAATTCGTTATGGTTTATTGGAATGGTGTCAGGTGTTCCTAAGAGGGATTGATGAGAGAGAAAAGGGGTTTTTAATAACTTATAAATCCTTAGGGATGTATAGGGGAGTTTGAAAAACATATCCCATCATTTTGGATTATGAATAAAAGGCGTAGCATAGAGGACAATCTTGATTAAGAGAGAAATGGAGACGATCCCTTACCTTAAATCCATTGTTGTTCTCCACATGTTATTAAAGACCTAAATAAACAAATTAGGTTTATTTATTTATAATTATAGATCCTATTATATATTTAGTTTTTTTATTATAATAATTTTATGTTCATTTATAACTGTTTTGATTGGTTATGAGGTTCAATTTCATTGTTCAGGTATGTTTGATTACTTGGATTTAACGATCGGTTCATGTTCGGATAAACCCATATGATTAAAGTGATTATCTAGAATTGAAGTTGTATGTTATTGGTGAAAATATATGAGATTACATGGTTATAATTATAATTTGGTTACATAATTTGAAGTGTAAATATTATATATAAAACCTTAGTGAAATCTGTTTTGGTTAATTGATGGGTTTGATTAAAAAGAATATGTTTTGATTTATATCTTAATACCATTAGTAGAAAAGGAATACAGAAAAATAACTCGGATATATTAAATATATAAGAATCTGGTTCATCTATAACACAAATGGTTTCATGACCAGAATTAAAGACAATAATAGAAATTGATAAACTGTCATCCTTGAATGTGCTAAATTAGAACTTCTCAAATGGTGCATTTATTTCATTCAAATAAAAGATAAAGAAAGGGGAGAAGATAATGAAGTATGTAACGTCCCGGCCTGGCATACCACCGAACCGATAGCCGATCCGGTGGGTCACATGGCCACAAGCGTGTCTCCCCATATGCCAGAGGCTACTGACTTGCAGCGAGGGTCTCGAGAGGTGATAGTGGGGAGACTATACCATCAAATCAGAGTAACACAGCAGTATTATCAGAGTAAATACCATTCAATAGCGGAAGTAGTAAACAATTGGAAGGAAAAAGTAAATGATAGGTAATATCCATTTATTAAATGGCTGAAAACGCCAGTTTACAATGTATGCATGTACAAATGATGTTACATTTATGAAAGCAGGAAACATTAGAACATGCTTTACAAACAATACAAATGAAAAGACATCAAAGCCTGATGGAGAATCTCATAAGCATCCCAAGATTTCTCTTGGTCCTTTTCTTCTAACTACTCAGGTACAAATAGCACAACATACAACCTACGTCCTGCAAGTCAGAAGGTCTACTCGGGTACACCAGTGCAATGGCGGCCCCAGTAGGGTGTGAGATATAAATCTCAGTAGGCCGACACCACCGCAGTCAAACCCAATCCAGAAATTTTTTAATAATTAAACAGTGAGTAGGTATGGAAAAATAAGTAAACAGAATTACATAAGTAAATAACACCCGTCCAGGTTCCCAAGGGACACTTGACGGTTATTCCTGCTTCGGATCATTGCCAGTAAAGTTACCTGATCATGTCACCAATATATATATATATGTAAGCATTTAGATCATAGGTGGTGTAGGTTAAGAATGCCTCCCACCCATTAATCATGATTAGCGGGCACAAGGTAAGAATGCCTCTCGTCCCCATGAGTCAACTGGAAAGGGAAACAATGCCTCCCTTCCATCACATTCATTCAACCAGTATAGGGTATAACTGCTTCACATCTGTCACAATCATAATACTGGCATGGGGTATATCTGCCTCCCATCCAGACATGTAGTCATCAATAGATGTCAACTGCCAGGGGGTAAGAATGCCTCCCTTTCAGACATGTAATCATTAACTGAATTCTACTGGCAAGGGTTAATAATGCCTCCATTCCAGACATGTAATCATCAATTGAAGAGAACTGGAAAGGGGTAATAATGCCTCCCTTCAAGACATGTACTGTCACACTAGCATGGGGTATGACTGCCTCCCATCCAACCACGTATCTGTCACTAGGTGGCCTTAGCATGCACACACCTATATTATCATTCATTATGTGGAATCAGCATGTGCGCACTCACAATAAAAACATTTCTATAGTATACTGCTTATGGAAATACTTCATAAGGATTCAATGAATCATATCACATACACATAAGCGAACACATTCACGTTCATACCTATGGAAACCCATATAAAGTATCTAAAACAAGACATTCACATATTCATTTTATTAACATGAGCTGTTCTCATTACTTTATCCCATGGTGTGGTTATACCACCCTAGGCCATTCATTTCTAGTTTGACCATTTCATCTTAAAGGATATTTTTATCATTCTTTAACCTTTTGATGCCTTTTAAAGGAAACATGTCATATAGTCTTAAGTTATCCCACTATGGTTATCATCTTACATAATTTTCCTAACATGGAAAATTGACCCAAACAGAAGTAGCACAACCATTTAATTCCCTTTGTATCAAAAAAGAAAGTTCACAATACAAACCATCAAAAAGGAACCACAAGAAACCATCAGGAAAGCATAAAAAGTCTATCACTACTTTTAATCTTCAAGACATCGCACCTTTGATTGAGGGGTTTTATTATTAAATCATTAGTTTAGTGATCAAGCAACCCTTTTACCTTATCTTGCATTAAACACTCTTTTCAAGGAATCATTTAATCCAAACCAGATTGCATAATTAAAATACTAAGGCATTGTAGTACTAAACTAATTAATACTTTTACTTTAATTTAAAAGGGCAAGGAGAGGGACCCTACCTCATGGTGGATCCATCCGTCCACTCTGAATCTTGCAGCTTTCTAACTAAGAGCTGATGTTGCTCCACCACTGAGCATATACACCATCACACACATGCAAGGACACCTAGCCTCTATGTACACACCCATCATGGCCATGGGAATGCACCATAGGATCCTTACATGCGTGATTATACGCATATGCCCGTCTGCACTCACCTGCGTAGAAACTTTTATATATATTCTTGGGAACTCCTAGCCCCATACACATCCAACCCCTTCCATGGGTGATTAAACATGTAATGGGGGAACCCACGTATATATAAATACGTACCTATGCCCATTCAGGACAGTCTCCTAGACTCTGGTGACTCAGAACCACACAAAAACATCCAATGCACTATATGATTAATCCAACGAACCTTAAGATTCATAAAGAAACTAATTTGGGATATGAGAAACCGACCACAATAATAAACCCTTAACGCAAACTCGGGCCTGCAGACCGAAACGTGGCGAATCGCTTCGCCTTTGGCGGCGATCACTGGATCACACCCAAACACGACCTGCGACCCCTTCCGCAAAAAAATGGAACATAGAGAAACCAAAATTCGGATCACCCTAAACCCTAGGGAATTCGGAAGAATCTCACCGGATGACGCATAGGCTGAAAAAACCAGGAAGGGAGAGGAGGAGGTGGAGAGGTTCTTACTGTAGATATTCAACGAAGAAACGTCCAGGAATCGGAGGAAGGATATCGATCGAGAGGAGTCCATAGGAGGGGGTGTCCTGAGGCTCACAGGGGAGAGCTGGGATGCTGCGTGCGGGTCTGTCGAGAGAGGAAGTGAGGGAGTGTTTAGTTTAGGTTTCCATTATTTTATTTTTAATTTCATTTAAAATATCTCAAAAACACAAACAGGATGGTTGCACCTGGTTTATCCCACACGGTTTTCCAAAAAGTGCGCAAACCGTGCGACCTCTACAAGACACCCCAGGCACCCCGCACGGGCTAGTCGCATAGTTTGGGGAAACCGTGCATAGGCCGTACGGACTCCTCTGCCTCCCTATTTTAAGCCACATGGTTTTGGCCGCACGGTTTGGGAAATTGTGCGCCTTCTATTGCTGCTTAAAAACCAATTGTCTTCTTTTCCAAAGCCCGATCTTAGATTCGACATGCTCAATAAAATGAAAAAGTTCAATTTCTCCCAATTTTTATCCCAGTTCAAAACTCGGATCATTACAACCTTCACACCTTAGAACTTCTCATCCCTGAGTATCCTTCAGGAACATCGTACACATCACCCAACATAAAATCATCATGAATCTTCGTTCAAATGATCATGTTGCATTCAAAAACATCAAACACACCCTTAAGCATCCATTAAACCATAAGGTGCTTAAGCCACCAAAACTCGATCCAACACCCGTTTCCCAACAAAACACGAAGACATCTCTTCCCAAGCACATCTACCCAGAGACACGAATCTGCCGTCGTCTCGCCAAGCATCCAAGAAAAGGTACTTCCCACATTATATTTTTAACGTTAAGCAACCAACTCCAAACTATGGTTCGGACTACCATTGGAATTAACTTTCAAAGCATGCCCCAAGTGTTCCCACGACGCTCCTAACATGATTTGAAACAGATCAAATGGTCAATTCCCCATTGGCCTCAAGGCCCAAGTCGAACCAGTTGTTCATATTAGGCACCGACCGACACAAACCACACTCGCCTCTACCTGACGACGTGCCAAATAAAGGTTTGTCACTGACCGCAGAAATTAATCAAGAACCCCAAGTCAAGCCATCCCCAGCTAACTATTTACAAGAATACTCAGCCTAACGACTGATGTATTTCAAATAGAACCACAATTCCCTTCTCCAAGGGACATTACGTTTAGCAAAAAACACGTTCACCGAAGCTTACACCCGAAATCCAATGACATTTCCCAGATCAAACCATACCAGAATCCACGCATCCTGTGCGCAACACCGAAAGAGAACCATCCGATCAAGACCAATGGTTTTAAATCATTAGTGCGGATAAGACCAATGCTCTCTTAGTGCATCTTGAACGAGGACAAGATAGGGGACATACTCCTCGCTAAATAGAATACACTAAGAGGTTTGAACAGATTCTAGTTAATCATACCAGACTGCTGGAATAAAGAATAGTCGAACCTCAACTGGTCGACTTTAAGGAAGGAACTCGGCTTCACCTGCTAACATATCCACACGTGTTAAACTCGCATGCCCTAGAGGCATTCATACAAGATCAACATTCCCATAAAGAATTCCAATTACTGTCTCTTCTACTTGGAAGGCCACATTTACCAGATTCGATGCGAGGTGCTCCCAACCATAGGAGTGTCCTAATAGTCGAAGGGAAAGAAGATAAACTAGACAAGCATGAGTGCACTAGTACACAAACTCTTCAGATGATCTTGTGATGCTCCTCCGCCACAATCATATCACCAATCAAATGAAGAAGATCCAAAACAAGGAAACCAACGTGTCAAAACACAAAAAGTCATTCGAAAGGCATCCCAAACATTGGGACGAAACAATTCTTTAACGTCGGGCCACTCTACTGAGGAGATGACCCAAATCCGCAATGAATGACAAACCCAATGACCACCCATCTGAACAAGGGTGTCATTAAAAAAAATAGTCCAAAAAGGGACAATGGAACCCGAACGACACCTCACGTCAGAAAAGCCACGGTACAAGAAAGGCATTAAAATGCTAAGGGTGCTACCAACCACGGGCTATCCCCTTACGAAAATCATGCGTCGACCCAAACACCGGGTCATGGGAAACAAAGTCACTAAGCTCAAAATCCAATCATCAAAAAACTAGCAAGGAAACAATGCCCACAGGAAACACCTACGGTCTCATTCCAAGGAAACACAAAGAGAAACTCAAAATACCCCTTACACTATGGTTTCAACGCACCGCCATAGGTTCCATTACCAATCCCTTAAAATTTTACCCCATTTAAACTCTAACCATTTAAAAACTTCAACCACACATCATGAAAACATGAAAGTTTCACAAAAACATCCTCTAAAGAATATCACAAATTCAAAGACATCCCGTATTTATCAACCAATTGAGAAAAAATACAATATTTAAAAAATGGGTGACCAACGAGGGTACAATTTCATCCATCCTAGGTTCTTCAAAAAGAAACTGCAAAGCAGTTTACTCAATTCCTTAAAAAAACAAACACCCCAACCGGGTTATCTAATACAAAACTTTTCAACTGACATACATGGGTCCAGTTGCATGTTTAACAGTTATCCAAAAAATTTCAATTTAAAAATTAGGCATCATTTTACATTTAATCATTTAAAAATATAACAAGCCTTTACATTTAATACGGGTCTCCATTTCCCAATTCATGAAGCACCCATACACATCATGGACTGAAAATTGAGTCCCCTTTTTATCAAAAACAAAATCCTACCCACAATTGAACATGTTCAAATACAACAGCCCAAGTATATGGGTGGCCATCTTCCCACCTATAAGGCGCACATACACTTTATAAATTGGCATTTGACTCCCATTTTTAAACAAAATCAACATACATTAGCATTTTAAACTTAGAAACCTTTTATAGTAGTTCGAATACATGGGTTGCTTTTTCCCTGTTATAAGGTGCCCAAACACCTTACAACTAAAAACTAGCTTCCGTCATATTCTCAACCAAAAGATATTACTCATGCCATCAATTACATGTATAAAACAAAGCATGTCACTATAAGATGCTAACACTGAGGCACGTTACAACAAAAAAGCACGACACATAATCAAGACAGGCAGCGTGGAATATTATTACAGAAACATGCTATCTAAATATGCTTGCTAATAAATACAAGGAATGACATTCAATCAAGGCACACAATTTGAATCAACAAGAAACCTAAGATGCAACTACATGGAACGACACTATGCCTGGAATGTTAATCCCTATGTTCCTATAATGATGCATGAAATGCAGTTTCCTTGCTACATTAGGACAAGGGTAAATTTCAATAAAATTCATAAATGATAGTAGCGGATAATATAACAGTCACTCAAGGTGAAATCATATCAACTGTAATACCAACCAACATGAACAACAATTTCCAGCCCTCGGAAGTTGGTAATTTACCGTATGTGGGGTGATCAGTCCCAAGCACGACTATTAGCCAAGCGCCAACACTTTCCTAATCTCATGTCTACCAACCCCAAATAGTAAGGAAAAAAAGAAACACCTCTTATACCACCTTGTAACGTCCCGACCTAGCTTACCACCGAACCGCTAGCCGAACCGGTGGGTCATAGGGCCTCAAGCGCATCTCCCCGTACGCCAGAGGCTAGAGACTAACAGTGAGGGTCTCGGGAGGTGATAGTGGGGAGGAAATACCCTCATATCAGAGTAACACAGTGGTATTATCTGAGTAACTAACATTAAATATCATAAGAACTAAACAATTGGAAGGCAGAAGTAAAATACATGTAATATCCATTTAATAAAAGGTGGGAAATGCCCATTTACAAAGCATTCATGTACATATGATGTTACATTTATGAAAGCAGGAATAATTACATAATGATTTACAAACAATACAAAAGAAAATACAGCAATGCCTGAAGATGAATCGCATAGGCATCCCAAGCTCCTTCTTGGTCCTTTGCCCCTAAATCCCCATGTACAAACCGCACATCATACAATCTAGGTCCTGTAAGCAGGAAGGTCAACTCGGGTACCCCGGTGCAATGGTGGCCCGAGTAGTGTGAGAGATATAAATCTTAGTAGGTCGGCACCACCGATGTCAAACCCAATCAAGACAGTGTATAATAATTAAACAGTGACAAGGTATGAAGAAATAAGTAAACAGAATTACATAAGTAAATAACACCTGTCCAGGTTCCCAAGGGACACCTGGCGGTTCTACCTTCTTCGGCTCGTTGCCGGTAAAGTAACCTGATCATGTCACCATATATATGTATATATAAACGTGTTTATATCATAGGTGGAGTGGGGTAAGAATGCCTCCCACCCATTAATTGTTATTAGCGGGAATGAGGTAAGAATGCTTCTCGTCCCTATGAGTCAGCTGGATAGGGGTAAGAATGAATCACTTCTATCACATTCATTCAACCTGTACGGGGTATAACTACTTCCCATCTGTCACAATCATAATACTGGCATGGGTTATAACCGCCTCCCATCCAGACATGTAGTCATCAATAGAAGTAAACTTGAAAGGGGTAAGAATTCCTCCCTTCTAGACATGTAATCATCAACTAAAGTCAACTGGAAAGGGGTAAGAATGCATCCCTTACAGACATGTAATCATCAACCAAAGTCAACTAGAAAGGGGTAAGAATGCCTCCCTTCTAGACATGCAATCATCAACTGAAGTCAACTGTCAAGGGGTCAGAATTCCTCCCTTACAGACATGTACTGTCTCACAGGATCCTTACATGCGTGCTTATACGCATATGCCTGTCTCCACTCACCTGCGTAAGAACTTTTATATATATACATGGGCACACCAATCCCCATACACATCCAACACCTACCAAGGGTGATTAAACATGTAACGGGGGAACCCACATATATATATAAATACATACCTATGCCCACACAGGCGAGTCTCCTAGACTCTGGTGACTCGTAACCATGACAAAACATCAGACGCACTACAGGATTAATCCAACGAACAATAAGACGCATAAAGACACTAATTTGGGATATACAAAACTGACCAGAATAATAAACCCTTACCGAAAACCCAAGTCGGCGGACTGAAACGTGGCGAATCGCTTCACCTTTGGCAGTGATCGCCAGAATACACCCAAACACGACACGAGAAGCCTTCCTCATGAACCTATAACAATGAGAAACCAAAATTCGGATCAACCTAAACACTAAGGCATTCAACCGAATCTCACCGGATGACGAATAGGCTGAAAATATGCCGGGAAGAGAGAAGAGGAGGTGGATAGGTTCTTACCAAAGAGATTCGACGAAGAAACGGCCAGGAATCGGTGGAAGGATCTAGATCGAGAGGATGCTGTAGGAGGGGGTGTCGTGTGGCTCACAGGGGAGAGTTGTGTTGGTGCGTGTGGGTCTGGAGAGAGAGGATGTGAGGGAGTGTTTATTTTAGGTTCTATTTATTTTATTTTTGATTTCATTTAAAATATCCCAAAAACCCAAGCAGGAGGGCCGTGCACGGTTTATCCTGCACGGTTTTCCAAACTGTGTGCAAACTGTGCGGCCACTACTGGACACCCCAGGCACCCCGCACGGGCCAGTCGCACGGTTTGGAGAAACTGTGTGTAGGCCGTGAGGAATCCTCTGCCTCCATATTTTAAGCTACTGGGTTTGAGCCACATGGTTTGGGAAACCGTGTGCAAACCATGCGCATTATGTTTCCTCATAAAAACCAACCGTATTCGTTTCTTATGCCCGGTCCTAGATTCGACACACTCATAAAATTGAAAAACTTCAATTTCACCCACTTTTTCACGCAGTTCAAAACGTGGATCATTAGAATGTATCCCATTATCATAATAGAATTCTATTAAATGTGTGTTACTGGAGATATCATACAATATGGGTGATGGTATTAGGGGGGAGAAATAAATATAAAAGTACATAAAAAATGAAGGACTTGGAAAGAGGGATTTACCTCTTGAGACTTTCTGCTTTGAAAACCTCTTAAAGGGAGATGTTTTGGTATATATAAGATACTTGGGAATTTGTACATGGTAGAGGAGATTTGTGAGATATTTCAGCCAAATATTGGTATGGCACAAGGCTTGAGAGTAGTGAAGAGAATAGGGAGTGAGGGGGGTTTTATAGTGGAGGAGTGGAGGGTTTTCATAATTTTATAATCACTAGTTTATTAATTTCTTTCAAGACCAAAAATAGTGATGATTCCATGACAAAAAAAGTAATAAATGGATGTTAGTTATATATTTGTGTTCTTACATTACTTGTGATGTCAAGAATTGTGGATTCTCACTATAGTAGGTTTATACCGTAAATAAATGTATTATAGTATTCAATAAAAATTCAAGTATTTCAGAAAATTCTAAAAAATTCACCCTAACCATTTTTCGACATTTATAATCAAATAAAGAAGTCAATTTTTCAAAAATAATTTTCTAAATATGATTAATTTAATATTTAATTAAACTCATAATTTATTATTAAAAAAACAGTTTTGAAACATATATTTTCTTATTGTAAAATATAGGTACCTCATACTTTCCCATTAATATTATTTTTAAAATATAATAGGTAAGGTTAATATTCATTAGGGTATATCACTATTCATACAGTTATGTTACTATTCATAAGGTTATTTTTATATTCACCAATATTTTTTTTTCTTATCTGACTCCAAATAACATACTGATTGCAATTGTGTATGTCAAATTTTCAAAATTGCCAACAATGAAGTGAAAAAACATTGTTTACAGGTCACATAGAACTTATTAGTTTATTATGTTATGATTTCATGTGATTATATGAAATATTTATAAGCTATAAATTTCCATTTAAAAAACATTGGGTCGTTACATTCTTCCCCCTTTATTAAATCTCTCCCTGGGAATTTCTTTTTACATATTAATCCAAAAAAAGGTGAGATTACTTGTTCCTCATTGCTTTCTCCAGTTCCCAGGTTTCATTTTTGTACATATGGTTTCACCATAGTGCCTTGACCTGATGGTTAGACTTTTGGAATATAACTTAGTCTCAATGATTCAAGATCTTCACAGGCTGCTCCTCATAAAAAAGATCATCCTCCAAATGTATCACCTTAGAAGAGAATACATGTTAAGGGTCTGGTATGTACTTCATTAGTAGGAATACATGAAAGACATCATGTGCATTTGACTTAGTAGTTGGAAGTGCCAGTAGATAGGCCAAATCCTTGACATGATTTAGAATATCAAAGGAGTTGATATACGTGGGACTTAGAATTACTTTCTTCCCAAATAGCATGACCTTATTCCACGAAGATACGCTTAAAAATAACAAGTGTCCAACTTTGAACTCAAGGTCTCATAGAAGAATATATGCATAACTCTTTATTTTGACTTTGGGATTCCTTGATATGTTGCTGAACGGCTTTCAACTTCTCCACCATTTCTTCGACAATTTCATGTCTTAGTAGCTTATTCTCACCTAATACATCCCAACATGCTGGTGTTCTACAGCTTTTCCCATAATGGGATTCATAAGGTTCCATTCGGATAGTCGAGTGGAAACTATTTTTTAAGATAATTAAACCTATATAAGGTGTTTTTCCAATCCTACTTTGAATTCCCTAGAAGACACTTCCAACATGTCTTCCAGTGTCTGAATAGTTCGCTCATATTTTCCATTAGTTTGAGGATGATAATCCGTAATGAAGATCAGTTCAATGCATAGAGCATGTTGGAGACTTTTCCAGAACATCTAGGTGAATCTTGGATCACCATCAGATATAATATATAGTGGTACTCAATGTAGCCTAACAACTTATTTGATGTAAATCCATACAAGTTGATCCAATGAGAAGTTATCTTGAATCGTAATAAAGTGAGCTCTCTTCATAAGATGATCTACAACAACCCATATATCATTGTTTCATCAGGATTCCTTGGATATATAGTGACAGAGTCTATGGTAATGTTATCCTACATACATGTTGGTATGGGTAGTTCATGCCTCATCCCATTAGACTTTTTTCTCTCAAACATCACATGATGACATACCCGACACTTTGATGTATATTTGGTAATCACCCTTTTCATATTATCTGACCAATAGTTTTCTCGATGATCTCAATACATCATTGTGCTCCCTGGGTGGATATAAAAGGTTGAGTTATGTGAATCATTCCGATGGTCCTTCTTTATCTATGGATTGGATAATATACATAATCGTAACCCAAATATTACAACTCCTTCCTCTTCAATCTTGAAATCCAAGTATTTCCCATTTCTTATAGATTCCACCATTTTCAGAATTTCCACACCCTTTATTGGAGAATCCTTTATTTTCTCCATGAGATATTGTTGAGAAATCATTTGAGAAAGGATTTATTATGTTCCTCTCTATATGATTCCCATGTCCAGCCTTTTTAAATCTAAGATGATCAGATCCTTTTTAATTCTCATCATTGATATAGATGAAGGATCCTTTCTACATAGAGAATCTACCACGTTGTTCGACTTACTGAGATGGTAGTGGATTTAGATGTCATAATACTTCATTATCTCTATCCATCATTTTTTGTGCACATTTACCTCGTTTTTTTGAATATAGATTTGAGACACTTTATCATTTGTAGGATAATTTTTCTCATGGATTTTCAACTGCGTTGAAGAGTAGGTACCACTTTATCATTTTTCATCCGAACACAAACGAAGACCTTCTTATAAGAATCATTATAAACAAAAATAAGTTATTCACTTGATGGGAGTGGGGGTACTGGCGTACTGATAAGCCTCATTTTTAACATCGAGAAATAATCTTCACATTCCTGAGTCCAGAAAAACATTACTCCCTTCCGTGTTAGCTTGGTCATTGGGATTGAAAATCATGAAAAGTTATTCAAATATCATCATGAATACCCATCCAGACCCAAAAAGCTATGGATATCCATTAAAAAAGATGTCATGGGCCACTATTAAATTTCCTTTGTCTTGGAAGTGTCCACAAATATCCCTTTGTAGTGGATAACATGCACGAAGACTGATACTTCCTCCCTCTAGAACTCACATTTACTATACCTTGCATATAGATCCTACCTTCACAATGTCATTAACATAGTTTTCAAAAGATCTTCATGTTCCTCCTTGCTCTTAGAGTATATCAGAATATCATCAATAAAGTGTACCACAAATATGTCGAGGTAATCTCTAAAGACTATTTTCATTAAATCCAGGAAAAGTGATGGAGAATTAGTGAGTCTAAAGGGAATCACTATGAACTCATAATTTCCATAACTTTTTTAAAATGAAGTCTTCTGAATACCTTCATTACTATCATTTAATTGGTGGTATTCTGACCGAATTTCCACCTTAGAGAAATAATTGTCGCCATAACGCTGATTGAACAAGTCATCTATATGGGGTAAGTGATACTTGTTCATTATAGTTATTTTGTTGATCTAAAAATTATCAATGCAATGGCACATTGATCCGTCATTCTTCATGATGAAGAGGACTGGGACACGCCATGAAGAAGCACACTGGTGTATAAAACCCTTCTCCATATTCTCATTTAACTACTTCTTCTGTTCTTCATGCTCTATGGTGGAAATTTTGTAAGGTGTCTTTGAGATAAGCAGAGATCCTCCGATGTGTTCAATTGAGAACTCAACCTCTCGGTCAGGTGGAATACCATGAAACTCTTCAGGGAATACATCAGTGTAATGCCTCATGATTGGCATGTCTTCATGCATGATCTCTCATTTGTCTCAATCATTTGAGCTAGATATTCCTGCTCAAAAGGCAGAAACATCCACACTTGAGATGACAATTCTAAAGGAAATTAATCTTCCTCCTAACATTTTTAATGAATCAGAGGATTCATTGGGAGTTGAAGAGTGGTCTCCCATTCCCAGTAGTTTATATTTTATTTTTATAAATATAGCCAATCCATGGCTAAAATTGTGTCTTACTCCACTCAAAGAAGTATGAAGTGATTTTCTAGGAGGATCCCTCCACAAACATTAACCAGGGAGGAGTTATAAACCATGGATGCAATAATTTCCCCATTTTCTATTCCCACAGATAACTTTTTCCTCTAAATTTTGAGGGGGTGTTTGAATAGTTCAACTAAAAATGCATGATATGAATGAATGTGTAGAACCTGAATCAAATAGTGCGTTAACGATTCATTAAATAATAACTATTGTACCGGTCCGCACATCATTGTACGACTCCACCTCAGTAGCAGTGATAACATAAGCCCTTTATTGTTGCCTTGGAATTTTTTGTTGATTACCTCTGGAAACCCTCGGCTTAGGGAAATTTAATTCATCATTCCCATGCTCCTCATAACTATCGAAGTCTTAAATCGCCAATGATTTTCGTAGACTCGGACATAGTCTGCTAAAGAGCGATCCTCCTTGGATTTAGTGTTCCTGAAAAATCTAGTGACGCACCTTGGAGCCTTTTAATTTTTTATTCATACTCCCATATGGACTCATCTTTCGACTCCTTGAGTATGAGGAAGTCTCTTTTCATCTTGAGATGGAGGGTTTGAGGAAAATATTTGTTGAAAAACATCCTCATGAATTCCTCTCAAACCATGGAATTAAGTTCCTCTTGGGACTTTGTATTCTTGATCAGTGTCCACCACTGATCAACATCTCCATCAAAATGATAGACCACAAGTATAGCCTTCTCTTCTTCTAAGCACTAGAGGATGTAGAATATCTTTTCAATGGAGAGAATCCATTGTTCCACGAGCAGGGGACTAGAAGATCCACTAAACAAAGGAGGTTTTTTCTGTATGAATGATTCTATGGAAACTTTCTCTTTATTTGGATGAGGATGGTGTTCCGCATGATTCAAGTTATTATTCAAAACTTGATCCAGAAAAGCAAGTACTATCATGATGTTTTTATCACCCTCTACCATAGTATCTGTCATATAATTAGGGAAATCATCACATTGACTGTCACACTGGTTGTTGGAACATGTTCTTCTATTTCCCTCCACTAACTAAGAAAAATAATGTATAATTAGAGGGGATGCATACATTTCTATTGAGCATAAAAAAGAATCTTTGGACATAAAAGGATATACTTATAAAGAAGAAGTGCATCCTATATTGTGAATCCTTAGGTTTAAATCTAGGTTATCCTCGATCTATTTCTGAACATATATTCTTATGGGATTTTTTGTACCTTAATAATGGTTTTCACTATGCTCATGAATCTACAAAAGAATATCCACCGAGAGTGTCATAACCAAGAGTGCTCTAAGGCCCGTTGTCGTGCACCAGTTCCCGTTTGACTCTAGCACGAATCGGTGTATTCAGGTTCTACCCCTAGATACATATGTTCCAGAGCCACCTCTTCCTACTCATATCCAGATAGTGATGTATTTTCTTTATAAACCACTTACTCAATACTCACCAAAATTTAGGAATGTTTTCTCATACATAGTACAAAAGTTAAGGTTTTCAAAAACGTTCTCTATTCCTAATCTCCAAAAATAAAGGGACCACGCTCTGATACCAACTATAGAAACCCAATCCTTTTACATATAACATAACATGATTTTCAGCATAATTATACATCATAATACATGCCAAGGATCATTAATTCTAGTGTCTTGGAAGACTAGGAACATAAAACATAAAATATGGGGTTAAAAACACTTCATTATTTAATCTCCACAAAGAGCTCATAACTTCCTTTGAACCCTAACATCTACATAGGGTACCCTGGGAAACACATGAACCAAGGTATGAGTTAAAAATCCATGTATGGGAATGTACATAAGAATACAGCTTAAGCACATGGGTAAAGAGGCATGACATAATGAAATCCAAAGCAAGGAACATATGAAATCATATCATATAATCATGGGATCTTAAAAACATTGAACCATATAAATGTGTTAGGATCAAAAATCATTTCTTTAGTATGGTTCATGGCTAACCTCAAATCCCATTTTTCATTTTAGTATGGTTAAGGCTAACCGCCAATCCCGTTTCCCATTTTAGTATGGGTCAAGGATAACCGCCAATCCAGCTTCCCATTGCATCTCATGAGACTTAACTTTACCCAATGAATTGGAGTGCTATCTGGGTGCACCCATATCAACATTCTCATGAATATTTTTTTGACATAAATAATAATACATAATTGACCATACATAAACCTATGTGTACCCATGGAATGAAGTGGGTACGACAACCATGACATAAAGCATATTTGATGGACATATTAGGAATGTTTCCAGGAAAGAAAGGGATTAGCATGTAAATTTACATTAATAAAGTAGAATAGGAATATAACATGGTAGGTCATATTAAAAATAATTGGAAACATATAAGTAATGTACATGGAAAACATTATCATCAAAAAAATTTAGTGTAGTTTGAAGGAAAATACTGATGAGCTTTTAAAATAGAAAAAGAGGATAATATTTTCTATAAAATCAAAATTGATCCAAAAATGTTTTCATAATAAAAAAACTGATTTTACAATGACAATGATGTCTTTAAAAAGAGGATAGAATACACTTGAGATTGGGTAAAAATTAGGGATGTTCTCTCAAAATAGGTTTTCTTATCGGAAAGTTCTTAGGAGAGAATATTTTTAAAAACATGTCTATCGCCAAAAGAGAGTGATGAAAGGATATTCATAAATGAATTTTTTAAAACTAAATAGAATTTATAATATGTACAAAAACAGATAAAATAACTCTAATTTTATAAAAATAATGATAAAAAAACCCGAAAGAACAAAAAGGGTTCATGTAGTATTCATTGCAATTTATTGGCATCATGTTAGGTGTACCAAAGAAGGCTTGATGAGAGAGAAAAGGGGTTTCAAATCACTTATACATCATGAGAGAAGTATTGGGGAGGTGAAAAAACATACCCCATCATTTGGGATTATAAATAAAAGGAATATTCACGAGGAAACTCTTGATTAAGAGAGAAATGTTGAGGATCCCTTACCTCAAATCCGTTGGTGTTCTCAACTTGTAATTAAAGACCCGAATAAATAGATTAGGTTTATTAATTTAATAATTCCGAAACCACTTCACTATTTAATTGGTTTTGTATAGTCATTTTATGTTCATTTATAATGGTTTTGATTTTTTAATGAGGATCAATTTCATTATTCGGGTCCATTTGTTTACTTGGCTTTAATGATCGGTTCAGGATCGGATAAACACATATAATGAAAGTGATTGTCCAGAATATAATTTTTATGTTTTTAGTGAATATATAGGAGATTAAATGGTTAAAAATCATATTTTTTTACTTTTATTAAAGTTGAAATATTATATATAAAACCTTAGTGATAACCATTTTGGGTAATCGGTGGGTTTGATTACAATGAACATGTTTTTCTTTATAACATAATATCAATCATAAAAAAGGAATAAAAAACCTTAATTAGAATATATTACATATATAAAAATATGGTTCAACTATAACACAAATGGTTTCATGAGCAGAATTATATTTGATCACAGAAATTGATAAATTGTTGTGCATGAATTTGTTGAATTAGCACTTCTCAAACGGAGCTTTTATTTCATTCAAATAAATGATGTGGAAAGGAGAGAAGATAATGAAGTATCCAATTTGCATAATATCATTACATTACATGTATGTTAATGGATTTATTATACCATTTGGGGTAATAGAGGTGGTGAATGAAATAAAAAGATAAGAACTTAAATGAAATGAAGTAATTGGAAAGAGCTATTTACCTCTAGAGACTTCCTTCATTGAGAGAATCTTAAGGGGAGAGGTTTTGGTATATTTTAGAGACTATGGGCCTTTGGACGTGGGATAAGAGTATGGGGAGAAATTTGGGCAGAATATTGGAATGGCACAAGGCTTGAGAGGTGCGATGGGGAGAGGGAGTGCGGGGGGGGGGGGGGGGGGTTATAGTAGAGGAGAGGAGGGTTTTCATAATTTTATAATCATTAGTTTATTATTTTCCCACAAGACAAGCTATAGTAATGATTAAATTACCAAAAAATAGTAATAAATCCATGTGAGTTCTAGATTTGGGTGCTTACATCACTGGTTATGTCAATAATATTGTATTTTCTATATAGTGTATTTATACGGTAAATTAATGTATTTTACTATTCACTAAAAAATCTTGTATTTTAGAAAAATCTCAAAAATTCACCCCAACCATTTCTCAATGGCTAGAATCCAAAAAATATAGTATATTTTTCAAAATAAATTTTTGAAATATGACTAATTTAACATTTAATTAAACTCATAATTTATTATTAAAAACCTGTTTAAAAACATTCATTTAAATGTTCTAAAATGTAGGTATATCATACTTTCACTTGAATATTATTTATGTACTATCATAGGTAAGGTTACTATTCATTAGGGTATATCACTATTAATAAGTGTATGTTACTATTCATAAGGGTAGATTACTATTCACCTATAATTATGTTTTACTTTATCGAACTCTAAATAACTTACTAATTGCAACCATGTATGTCAGATTTTAGAAATTCCCAATATAGAAGTGACACACATATGTTTAAAGTTCACATAATACTTATTAGGTCATTTTCCTATGATTTCATGAAATTATATGAATTATTTGCAGGAGAGTAATTCCCATTTATAAAACAGTGGCTCGTTAAACCACCTATATTGTTTACATTAAAAAATTCAAAAACTATCAGAATAACATAAAATAATTCCCCAAGAAAAGAAGAAACCTTCATATAAACAATACTACATTAATCTCAAAAGACCAAATAATAACACCCAATTTTCTACCTATATTTATCATCAAAATATTCAAAATATTCCCAAAATTGTTAAAAATAATAAATTTAATAGAATTTCATCACATATTATTCAAATATTAACTTTAAATTTATATTAAATCAACATTATACAATAACAAAATCATATACTGAAAATGTGCATTCCCTAACCATATACAATCCATAATATGATAATCAGTTCCATAAATAACTTGTATCGATCATAAAATCGTTTATGGTTCTAAAATATAATTCATACTTGATTAAAAAAGTACCACAATATTTGGTTTACCTTAATCATATTGGCTTTTGAAAATAAATGACTTCTTTTGGAATATCATTCACCACATAATCACCAATTAACTTATCCTTATAATTATTACCTATATTATAAAATAGATGTTCCCAAAATCAAATTAATATTTATATGTTAACATTTTTATTTAAAAACAATTTGACAAAAAATAAGACATCATATATGCTTGTGGTAGGATTTCCAACCATGTCACTCTGCGATTATGGGTTAAAGCCCCATGGCCCTATCATATGTGACTCATTTTCACATGACCTTCTAGTTTCCATTTTTACTATAAACATTATCATATTTTCAAAAAAAACTACCAAAAATGTGTTAAACATACAAAAAAATGTAATATATTTCTTCTGAAACAAATCCCCATGTTAATGTTAAGGGATACATATACCTTAACCTAGTAAAACTTCTCCTAGAAATATCATTATTCATCTTAAAATATATTCCGAGAAAACCATAACATGGGTGTCTAAGAATTTGAACATATTTTAAACTTTATAATTAGAAACCAATTGTGGTATCCATAACTATTTAATATACATCACAAGAAATAATATATTATTCTAAAATTATCACATTCCATAATTTGTTTCCTGATCCTTATAATAAAAACATCATTTGTATAACACTTCCTCGACATAATTACTGAATCCTACAACATAAAAAAATCAATAACATCAATTCATTAACTAGAATAACATATTTCCACATTAGTTATTATGTCAACCATTGGATCAGGGAATTATGTATAAAAATTCCCATATTCACTTAATAAATGACATTAAACTATAAATGTTTCCCAAGGATGAACTTCAAATACCTACATTGAACTCTTTATTTTTCATTAGTAATTTCATAAAATAGGCCCTTATTTTTCACACATAAAACATCTTATCATTCCTTTAAGAAATATACATGATTGATTTTAATCACATACATGAAATGTTGCAAACTGAATCATTTTCAATCCATAGAATTCATGAAACATTATTTTTCTCTTATTATGTGTGTCATACATTTCACCAATGTTGATGTTGCTAATGGTATAACAAAATAGATTATTAGGAATTATCACAAGGATTCACCTACCCGATCACATTTTTGTTGTTTCCCATGAGTAAAACAATTCAATGTTTCTTCATATTCACCATTAGAACAGTTCCTCTTGGTCCCATCCCTTGACTGGAACCAAAATCATAGTGTGAGAAATGATATTGATGGTAAAAAACCATATAATAATGACAAATAATTAATATAATATATAAATATTTTTTCTATATTTTCAATCTATGAAATATTTTATTTAAACAAGTTCTTTTATGATCACTATATATTCAAATCCTTTATTATGTTTCTTAATGAAAATGAGAGTTATCCAAGAATATTCCCCAGGAGTGTGAAATTGGGTTCATAGAATATGAACACTAATGACACAACAAAATTAGGGATGAGATATACTAAACCAACCCCTTTTAGGTCCATTACCATAGTTTTATCTTTTCTAAAACCATGTTAACATGTAATATCCAGACCATGATGTTGTTTCATAGAAAATACTCCCCCTATATACGTTACTAAAATTACCAATATATTTTTTTACATCAACTAATCTCTGGGGTTCTCAATAATTTATTTCAGTATTTTTACCAAAAAATAACTATACCTAGATCTGATACCGACTATATAGATCGAATAATTTTTTCACATATTATTATATGATGTTTAACATAAATATGCATTAAATAAAAAAATAAGGATCAAAAGGCCAAATGTATTTGGAAAACTAGTTACATAAAAAATCAACATGAAATTGGTGACCTAAAAATTCCTATAAGGGAATAATAATGATAAGTATAACATTTGAGGATAATTTATAACATAATATCATAAAATACTAAGATCTTGAATAAACCCAAAAGATAATAACATTAGTAAAATTAAATCATTATCATGAAAACATAGTAAATTTAGAAATGACAAAAAACATAATATAATAATAATTAATTGATAACTTCCATGAAAAAATCATATAGTTTAAAGAGTCCCCTAATGGATTTGGATTACTACATAAACCCATAAATAATGTCTCACAAGACAAAAACATTACATAATGAACTGAAGTGGTATTTAGGTTCACCAACCATATCATGTTTGTGTTTATGTGTGCTATAAATGGAAATCAATCAGAAGAAATAATAATACAAATTACCCATGGAAATAAATGGGTTATATAATATTGTCTCATATCATAATAAAAGAAAATTTAATAAAGATTATAAATATTAGTTTGAAAAAAATATTTTGGAAGTTTATATCTTATTAAATAATCATATGTCATTAAATAAGGTGTTCATTTGTGAATGGAAACATTAAATGAGGGTTACATAAATGAAGTTGGTTTGATAATAATTTCATTATGGAATAATCAATGGGAAGATACTGGTTTCAAAAACACCATATTATTATAACAAAAATCTGTAAAGAGAAATAATAAGGATGGAAACATTGTATAGTTTCCCCTATAAATCAGAATTGATATCAAAGGATTTCATCTAAGATGAAAATTACCTTAAAATATCATATAGAATATTTGATGAAGAAAATATAATTTTTTACATTGAAATAAATTCTTTAAAATGAAATCATATTCCAAAACTTAGAGGTACAAATTTTTATTGAAAATAACATTGGAAACATGTAATGGAAGATTCAATATATTTACTGTTCTTGAAGATGGGAAATTAAATTCATTCCATATAAGTTAAAAGAAAAAATTAGGTTGATACCCTTGTAAAATAAATGTAAAAAATGTACCCCATTTGGAATACAACTTGATCAATCAGTTTGAACCATTTTAGTAAAATTTAAATATCGGAAAAAATGATTTTAAACAATCAAGGGAGAAAAAAACTTATTGAAAACGTTTTTTGAGAACATGGACATGGAAGATAATATATTTTTGAATGAGTAGTGAAATAAAGTCGGTTACAATTAAAAAATTTATATTAGTAACTGCAGTTACAAAAGAGTAGAGAATAAATTGCAAACTCAAATTCCCAAGAAATAATTATAGGAAAATAATATTCATCGGTTTATTTAGGTGTGGATCAGAAAATTTCTTCACTAGAATCTAATCACAAATAATCTCAATGAATAATGTGATTTTAAAATAAATCCCTTTCCACATGGTTACTTATAAATTATAAGACCCATGAAAGAAATAAATTTATATAAATATGTAAATAAACATAATTTTTATGATAATAATCATAAAATACAATCACGGGTAGTATATACACTACATAAAAGAATTAAGTAGTTAATATGGCATGTGACTCACCAAACTGAAAGTGAGATGTAAATATCAGACCTCAAGTCAGAATCATCAGATAATTTATTTATACATATAATCAATAAACTTATTTTAATTATTTACATAATTAATAAAATATCTCTTGTATTTTAATCCCATTATTTTATATATTATATAGTTTTATTAAATTAATTAATTAATTAAGTTCACATCAAACATTTTAATGATATTTTTATTTTAAGACCCAAATGAAAATTTTTAGGTTGAATATGGTCTAAGATATCATCATTCATTAACATATAGAAAAAAATCCATGAATTTTTCTACATATTTAGGACTAAATTAATATTTTAAATCAAATCATGAAAGATGGTTATGAAAAATTAATTACGTTATAATCATGGTGATGGTATGTTTTACATATATGTGAGTAACATTTCAATTTTTGATGGATCTTTATAGAAAAATGTATGTATTAAATTATATATTTATAATTATAATTATATCATAAATATAATATACTTTACTTAAATAAACTTATATATACCATCCTTTTAATGAGATAATGAAAACAAATATAATCGCTTCATAGAAGTTGTAATACACAAGTGCACATGAACAACCTTACTATTTTTAAATGAAGGAAATGTTAATATAATATTTTATGTTTTAATTTTACAAAATGATAAATATTTCATTAATTTCATATATATAACTTAAATTTATCATTATAACCATCCTAGATTGGCAGTGGTGGAGAAAAAATAAAGTAGATTGTGAGACTGTCGACTTCCAT
Source organism: Viscum album (assembly GCA_963277665.1). NCBI lineage: Eukaryota > Viridiplantae > Streptophyta > Magnoliopsida > Santalales > Viscaceae > Viscum > Viscum album. Next base: position 82,380,357 of record OY728142.1, on the reverse strand, counting down.
ACATTCAAATGATGGTTTAATTTACCATTTGATAAAATAATATTCTGATTTAAGATATAAAATTTATATAATTACATATGTGTATAAATTATATACTCATGTTGTTATATAAGCTTTTTAATAATGATTTTAATGAGGTACAAGAATAAATGAAACTGAATATCTTAGTTAAGAACAATAACTCTTTTTCAGAGAACTTATTTAGGATTATACCTAAGGCCACCAATGGAAGGATTTATGATGATACCAACGTATTTATATTTGAGGAATATTTTTTTATGTTATTTGGTTATGTATGGGATAAAAAAATAGATTTTTAAATTTTATGAAATTGGGAGAGGACGTTCCATTTTAAATGTGAGTGGAGGGGAAATCTTGGAATTACTTATAATATAAAATCAAAAGAAATTAATTTTCATTGAAAAAACTATTCCAAAAAGAAATAATTTTAATATGAGATGATTATGGGTCTAAATATTTTGATCCAATAAAATTTAGATATGTTTATGTTTTGGTTTTACCTTTATCCCTTTGTTTTAACCTGCCACAACTCTTATTGAAAATTACAACATAAAAAATGTTTTTACACTTTAGTGGACAATATATTAACTATAAATGGAAAATTGACCCAAATATTTACCTTGGTTGGTATTATAAATATTATCCCAATATATTTGCATAATATATTATTTTTAGGAATTTTAAATCATTTAATAGAATATTATTCATTAGATATCATCATAAATGCAATTTTTTCAAATATTTATTCAATTTTACATTGAAATCAACATAAAAACAATGAAATTAGACCAAATCAATTAAAACATATATAATATGTTATTTTTATCAATAAAAATAATGTCACTAAATAACTCATTAAAATTAAATAACTTATAAATATTTTATTTTATTTTATTTTTCTATTATTTTAACATATGATATGTTTGGGTTGTGCATGAATTTAAGGTAATTATTTATTTACGAAAAACTATAAAGAATATAAAACAATAAAAAATAATTTATCTATAAAATTATCATTTTGAATTGAACATATCCTCAGTTTATTCATATTTAAAAATTATATATATTATAAAATAACGAGAATGTATTTTCTGACTATTCATTACATAAAATTATACAATGATAAAAATAAAAGAAATATGGATATTTGTTTTTATATTTTAATCCCAAGATGGAAATTGAAGAAATAAACTTATATAATAAGAATATGTAAAGTATTAGGGTCATTTTGCATTTCTCACGACATTATTTTTACCTTAATTACCTCATCTTTTGTTACCATGGTTAATATTATTAACTTGGGTTGCTGTTCAAAATGAAAAAAAGAAATTGGACCTATGAATGTTTTTTAATATTATTATTAATATTATGTACTTTTTTATTCCAAATTTAATTTCAATATGACATATAAATTAATTTATGTTTAAAACACAAAATGCAATGATTTTTTTTTGAAAACTACCCTTTTAATTATAATAATTTTTTTATTCCAAATTCTACCATTAAAATATTTATATTGAAAATAACAAGAATATTTATAATATTATAAAAATAATATTACTTTGAATCAATTTTAAATGAAATTTGATCTTTGTAAATTATTGAAAAAATTCAATTTGTAATGAAAATCATTGTTTTCACTATTCACTAGATAATCAATATTTTAATAGAAGTCCCGATAATTCATTATTAGTTAATTTTGATATTATTAGTTAATAATGATATCCTTTTATAAAATAAAATTTCATAACGTTTCAATAATTATTTATATAATTTTCTAAAAAAATAATAATTTTTTTTATAAATAATGTAATTTTTAAGAATAAAATAAAATTACTAAAAATTGAATAATTTCTAATTATTAATTTATCAATATATTTATATTTAGTATGTATAATATATATTTTATAAATCATTATGTTATATTCCCACCCTCTAGTATAGTAATTATATTATATAGTAATATTTAAATAATAATAATTCATAGGTTGTTTAGGCTCGGTGTAGGGTACTATATAGAAAATCAAACATAGAATTATAATTATTTTAAATATCGGGGTGTTAAAAATATTTATTAATATGAATCCCTTTAGGATGGTATGTGATTTTATGTTAATTAAATTCATGTTATTATTTCAAAGCATCACTATCTTTTAAGATTATAAAATATTAATGTATATAACGATTATTATTTGATTTTTTTAATTAGGGAAAATGGATATGTTAAATAATTAGATCATAGAATTACACGATTATTTTAGTTTAGGATACAGTAAAAAATATCATGTTTTAATTGTGATTATAAATTAATGACTAAATATAATATTGAAAACCTAAAGGATATGTATATATATATATATATAGGGAAAAAGTCATAAAATTTTTGTAATGTATAGAGTGTGTTCCTTCCTTGGAATAAAATCATAGTGTGGATACAAATAAGTGGATAAATGATCTACTGTAGATTAACATATTGGTGATAATCCCTGAAACTGTTTGTTGATTATTTATATGATCCTCCCTCATTGCAAAACAAGTAGGCTTAACTGCACACATATTTTTGACACTCTTGGGTGCTATGATTTATACATTTCATGAGGTCATTACCAACAATTACAATAGACTAAAATTGTAATTTATTATGTAATATATAACTAGTTATTTTATTTTACCTAACATGAAAAATAACCATGAAAAACATGGTCAAAATGAATGAGTTGTAGATTAAATCAATTATATCATTGTTGAACATAAATTATCGTAAGAAAAAATAATGGTTTCATAGGAAAATACAACTTAGAATTAAGATATCATATTATTTTGATCAGTTACTATGACTTTATTTGAATTTATCTTATCCATTTTAGATATATAATTTTTTCTAATGATGATCTTGAATAGGATGCTGTGAAAGTTATACCCCTAGAATCTCAAAAGTCTTATAGATAACTAAAGTTGAATATTTTGAAATAGTAATCACGACTCTAAATGTGTGGTTATTATTTAGAAATATATGATTTTTTATATTATTACCCATGATAATCATTTGGGAATTCTATCTTGGGTCATACCCTTAGCTATTATTCATTAGTGAGTAGTAATTAAAATTAAGAGTGTGGAATTTATTTGGGTGGGGGGGGATGTAATTGGCATGGTTTTATAAAGTATTTTATATCTTAAAACTCTTCATCTATCTTTAAATTTTTTTATAGTATATTAAATGATTTTTACTTAAGTATAAAGTAAATAAAACATGATATCAATCAAGATAACAATACTTTAATTCTATCATTATGAAAAATTAAAATGTAGGTACCCAAAACCTTGTATTACAAACCATGGAATATTATATATAATTTATCAATAAATCTCTCAAAAGTGAATAAAATAAAATTATAAAATATATAGAAAAGAATAATATCATTATACCAAGGATATCAAATATATTATCTTCACTCTTTATAATTAGTAATATTAGAAAATAAAATGACAAAAAACTCATGAAAATAGAAATCATATTATGAAATATAAATTTAATGTTTGTAGAATGAGAAATATAATTTAAGAAGTTGTAATGGAATAAATTTATTTGATGCAATGTGAGAAATATTTCCATTTTAAAGGGAAATATGTCAGTTGTAAATAAGGTCATTGGTTTAAAAGTATCCAATATATATACTGACGTTTGGTATTATTAGTAATATATTTAAAATGATATTATTCAAAAATAAAAAAAGAGGTATATTTATAAAGATTAGTTAAAATATTAATTTATAAAAATATTTTTATTCATTATATATTAAAGTGTGGTATGATGTATTTTTTAAATTAGAATAATTCTTTTAATATCAATGTGTTCATAAAATTAATTTTTTTGTTTATAAATAAATAATTTTATTTTTATTTTATGAAGATTATTGAATATAGAAGTTATATTTTTAAAATAAGTAATTTAATTAATTTTTAGTGTATTTTAAATTAATATGTACTAAAAATTATTTTAATGAAAAATATTTATAAAAAAGATTAAATACTCATAATAGATATTATAATAAAATTAAGAATAATAAATTCATTTTATTCTTAAAAGAAATATTACAATAAGTTTTTTTAATATTTTTTTCATGACTATAATAAAATTATTTTTTTCACCATGTAAATTGTATATAAAGAAATGTTTTTTATTATTGGAATCAACATGTCTGAATTAAGAAATAATTTCAATTCAATTTTTATGCCTAAAAATCAGATAGAGGATACTATTAATTACTATGGAAGTGGTCAAAGGGTTACCTTATGAAAATTGTGTCTATAAATGAGATGTGATTTTTATAAAAAACCATAAAATTGATCACCAATAAATATGGTAGTTAATATGATGTTAAAACATATAATAACACATATTAAAAACCATTTAATTTTAAGTGATAGTGTCATGACCCATCCCCATTGATACCCCTCCTTGGGTGAAAGTAAAGGGTGGTATTGATCCCATAATTCCCTCCCAATATAGGTCAGTGTTTTGATACTCATATCCAGTGTATCATAGAGGAACATTGAAGGAATTAACCTAAATAAACCTAGAAATAAATAAAACATCTACAAATAAACCCCATCATATAAATAATACATATTACATCATAATTAATGTACAGGAAATATCATTTAATGTGTAAATAAAATACCAAAAAAACACTCATCTATCATTGACTATGAAATCAATTAGCTCATGAACTTCCTCAAAAGATAGTATTATTAGCATGATATTCTACTATCACCTAATAAATTGAAAAAAGTCTATATGTTTATAGGGCTAGATTAAATTTATAAATAGAAGTATCCTCCTAGAAACCTCTCATGTAAGTTGGATGAAAAACACTAAATACCCAATGAATAAATAGAGGAAAAACTCGTAACTTAATTAGGTTTAAAATTTTAACATCCTCCCATAGTCTCACTCATAAAATAATGCGTAAAAGACGATAACATCATATAAAAATAATATATATATGGGGGCCCCAACTACCATATTCCCATATAACCAGTCATCATAGAGACCAATGACTAATGTCTTGGCTCTCTCATTAGCTTCTAATTCATTCGACGATCTTAGCTAGGCCTCGGTACTACCAACTATTTTCATGTATAGGGGTCAACATCTCTTTTTGAAGTAAGAACATATATCCTCCACCAATACATAAATCTTCACCTATTCAACATGTCTTCATATCTCAAAACAATGGGGTAAGTATGGAATCTACCATAAAAAACATACATTTTACTACACCTCAATCCATTAAAACCCTTTCATGAGTTTTCCTATAATAACCATATTAAATATAAAAATAACATAAGTAGATAATGTATCATCAATATTGAGTAGACGTCATATTCAAGTATAATGTAACTGATATTCATCACTGCCCGTATGAGAAAATAACCAATAACAATATGCTTTCACTTCCTGTGTATGTCTATAAACAATGTCTTTACAAAGGACCAAGCAGAATAAGGGGAGTACTTATCCTTATGATCCCTTATTATCATAAATTTTGGAAAATATTTGGATCCCAAGGGAACAAAAAGTATCATATACCACAAGTAACTCTTGTTTTAGATCATAATAAATAAATGAACATAATGATATAGATATCACACAACTACACTATGAGAAACCATCGACCCGAAGCTCATGATACATCTAATGTCCCACATGATATACTTAAAACCATCTATAGTAATAAAGTGCTAACTTTCTATGTACACAATCATCAAAGATATTCTATTCCATAAATTTAACAATTACTATTTCCTTCAAAATCCAATAAAATATTACAGTCAAATATTTTCATAATCATCCATATATAAATGGGTTTTTGTTTACTATTATACAATTTATAATTTTTTTAACATGCACCAAACCATTTAAAACAAATTTCATGGATTTCATATATCATGAAATTGCAATCAACAACTTGTATTCCCATGGAATTATTAATATTCCATTTACTACTCAACATCCTAGGTATTATAATTCTTAAATCAAAAAATAAAACCCTAAATACACATCATCACATTAAAATACTGTAGGAAATCCCAATTCTAATCCTATTAAATCAATCCTGATGTCCCCATTGACACCCAAATCACTACCACAATCATGTTAATCAAACCAATCCCACATGGACAGAAAATGCAAACTAGGATCCACAAAAAAACATATAATAAACTTTATCATATAAATATATGGCCACAAAATTAATTGTAATATATTTATTTCTTGGTAAAACTAGAGATATTTAGAACACACACACAAGTATATTGAATTTCATGAAGGGAAATGAATAATAGTAAAAATTTAAACCAATTATTAAGAATTATCATTTACCAACTCATATTAATTAAATCATTTTATATAGGATTCAATAAATAATAAATCAATTAATCAAAAGGCTAAAAATGTCTATTATATGCAACTATCATACTCCAGATAAATATCATTATGTTATTCAATTCCATCAACTCTATTTCACTTTGGGATAAGAATTAGTAAATTTATTACAAACAAATTGTAGTAAAAACAACAATTTCACTAGTGTTAAGAATCATTAGTTATTAAATATCATTCATAAATGGTGCATATCGACATTGATATTTCTTGCATTCATATTATTATCCTTTAATCGCTAATAATACTTAAAATTTTATTTGTAAATTACTCAATAGGTTATAATTTTATTATTAGATAATAAATATAAGTGGTAATGTGGCTATAAATATCCCAAACAATTTTAAATATATTTTTTCATATTAAGAAAAATGAATAATGTGAATCCCATATCCCACACAATTAATATATTATTATTGAATTATTTTGTATTTTTAATGTAAATCCCAACTACTTATCTAGATTAAACAAATTCATGATTATAATAGTCATTGAAACATATAAGTTTAACATACCACCTTCATAAAACATAATTCTTCAACATACAGATTATACATGAGAAATAGGAGAGATGAGGGATTACCCAACCCACAAATAGTACTTGAACTCAACATAATATTATTTTATGTATAGATCTATTTCACAAGTTCTAGATATTCTCATTTCAGAATCCAAGTTATATAATACTTGAAGGAAAAGGAGGATAAAGGAAAATTGGAGATAGATAAAAAATGAGTTCTTGTATAAAATGAAAGAAATTAAGAATATCACTAACCCATCCTAATTTTATATAATAATTAAAAAAATGTGGTGATTAAAATATCCACATCAGAATATTAATTCTGTAGTGACTTGATCCACTGATATGGGTAAAAAACAATTATTGGACATCTTTATATTATTCTGGAATAGTTTTATATTTTTTAACTTCCCATGAATTAATTATATTATTTACTACTTAATCTAAGGTACCAAATATTTATGTTATGACAATATAATTTTACGATATTTCATATTTAAGTACAATGTATTTTATCTTTACAATTTTTATTTTCCCTTAAATATCTAGTTGGAGGTGATTATGGGGTTGAAGAATACTATTTCTGGAAAAAATAATTACCTTGAAAAAATAATGTTCCTAAGTGAGGGTAGGACTAATGAACTATACACAAAAAATTAATCTATGAAAATACCTTTACATGAGGTAGGAATACAAGTTTTTAGACTTTAGAATTGTTACATTACCCAATCATGAGAAGCAATCTAACCTTACAAATGTTATCTAACATGAGTACATTTACATAGGTAAGGGAAAAAATTATTATGTTTACATAGTGAATTGTTATCCATTTATATGAGCTATGAAAACATTGGTTAATTTTACAACATGTAAAAGGACCCCACATACCATCATATAGAAATAGTGACAATGAATTTACACATGTACTGCCTATTTAAAAACTATATTACCATTATTAAAGAAGGATTTTTTCATAAGGGAAAGATTTCAATTAAAAAGTGTTAAATTGAAATGAAATAATTTAATAAATAAAAAATAAATTGGATTATTTTTATTTAAAAAATTCCAAATATATAAATGAAAATATTTATTCAAAATAAAGATAATTGTATAAATTTTTTAAAAAATAAAAAACTTTTAAAATTTCAAAATAAACCCATGAAATCGAAAAACCTAGAATGAAAAAATAAATGATCGAGGAAAATACCATCCATTATATATAATACCATACAAAAAATTAACATCATCCAGAAATAAATAACCCAAGGAAGCCAAGAGAAATGGTCCCTTAGAAAAAATTCGGTGAGATACCTCTTAAGGAATCCTCCAGATTCATAACACAACCACTACAACATGAGATAGTAGAACCTAAACATGCAACAACATCATCAAAAAAATGACCCCTAAGGGAAATACCTCTTATATAGGCATAAGTAATTCCAGTATATCCACATATAGAAACAGTAATGATCTCATATATAAGAATTAGATAAATCACACTCCCAAAAAAATATAGAAATGTATTTACTTGGAATCTCTATAATGATTTTTCAAATAACTTAAATATGAATAAAATATAAAACAACCTGATATATTTAGTGCGCATCAACCACTACAACATCTATATCATGTATTTTAAAATAAATTGTTTCCAAAAGACACAAACCATGGAAAATTTCAACCCATGAAACACCTTCTCCTAATAGTCATTAATTGTGACAGGTCATTCCTAAAAGGTCACATCTTATTTAAAATATATCTCATCTTAATCAATGTAATTTTAATCATCATAAAGATATATATGTATATTAAACACTTTTAAAATTTCATGTGTCCAACATATCTTCTGCGGATTTGGTATCCAATAGTCCATAACACATACATGCGCTAGCACCTCATAAGGTCCAACATTTGGTGGATACAAATTACTAACATTATAAAACCTTTTAATTCACAATGGTGAAATAACTTCAATACCTCAAGACCCCTTAAATAGAATACTATATTCCTCGTCCTTTGATCCTTAAATAAATTATAGTGAGACTTCACCACCTTCAATTACTCACTAATAACCTATACATGATTTCTCATTCTTTGAACCAATTATAATCTGATAGAAGATGACTCTCTAAACCTGATCCCACACAATATTTATCAGAAATGTAGGTTATAAAATTATTGAAATGGTCTCATTGCAATAATATAGTGATAAATATAATTTGTTGAAAAATCCACCAAGTTTATGTGATTCAACAATTATCTTATAAATTCCCAAAAATATTCATGGAAAATGTCCATAGGAGTCTTGATAGGTCAATATTTTTAACCATCCATCTGTGGATGATAAGTAGATTTTTTAGAAAAAAATCAGTTCCAAAACAAATGTAGAGGTCTCTCGAAATGATCTAGGGAAAAGGGGATCAAAAATTCAGATTATTTTCTTCAAAAAATACATAAATATTGGCCAACTTTTCCAGATGATTCCTTTATAAAACCTCAATGGAACACAACACCATAATTTCAATGAAGTGAGAAGACTTTGTAATTTTTTTCATAGAGCCATATATGACATCACATCCTCCATGAGATTGATGAATGTTAGTGTATAAGTATATCAATTTTTCCTTCCATGTCCATTGGGTAACATATATATTCTAGATAAAATCATATAGAACACAATCCAAAACAATTTCCATTTTCCATAGTAAAAAAGATAAAACGTTATGAATAATGTCTCTATTCCATGCATCCCAAACTGAATCCACAATAAACAATACATCATAGAAACACTACAATAATACACCAAAGGTGAATTATTAAACTCATGAAAACCCACATCATACATCACAAAAATAAATAATGTCCCCCTAATCTTTTTAACTAATGTTGATAACCCATATACCATTTCTACTAAAAATCAAAACATATTGCATGATCTCTCAAAATATCTAATCGTACACTTTTTGCACCATTCATGACTTCTTAATTATATATATGAGAAATCCTCTACCATATAATTCTATTATATTGAGGAACATCTTTGAGAGAACCTCACTCACATTCTAGTAATAAAAAAACTCACAAATAGTGTCACCACGAGAATTCTTAATCACTACATCATCCAACAAATTCTCTTTTACAATTGTATAAAAAATAATAATGTTTTAATAATACAATAATTACATCCACCATAATTGTTTGATGTTCAATCCTCCATTATATAAAATATTCATAAATCCATTAATATCAATAAATACTAAAAAGTGTTCACCAATGAGGTAATGCCTCTAAAAATTAACGAAAAATTCACCATAATAAGAACAAGATCATGAGTGGAATAATTATGATCATGAAGTTATTAATTTTGATATCCATAAAGGATAACATCCTACTACCTAATCAACACACACCATGAAATATATTTTAAAGCATCACAATAATCCTCAAACCAAACTCCTTACTTGGAAAAATAATTACTATGGCGATGTCAAGATTCTATATCAAATATTAAAAAATGACATAATATTTGTTAGTCCATTCGAAGGAATGATCGTTATTGGTGAAGGATTTCATAGAATTCATGATGTTGGAAAATTTAGCTATGAATCTTATATAATATCCTACAATGATAGAGAAACCCCCTACCCATGTAACACTACTAGGGGATGCCCTTGAAACAACTTCCACAATCTTCAAAAAAATCCAAAACTACTCCACACTATAGACACCATTCCCCATGATATGGAATTAATAAGTGAAAAAATAAACTTGAAAAACATACAAAATAACTATTAACATCAATTAATTCCCAAAATAGCTATTGGACACATTTTATTCTTTTAATCTGAGGTTGGATATAAAATAATGTCTTTTATGATCAATACCACAAAAAAGACTCATAAATCTTGAATGCTAGAGTTTATGAGTCCCATTCACATGGATGTTTCATTCATAACAACAAAGAGCATTTATAGGAAGTCATAGTGTCTATTAAGAAATCAAATCTTAAACATCAATATATACTTATCCCTCATCCGTATTTAATGATATCATAATAAGAATTCGATCTATGATGGATAACGAAATCTCTTTAATGGATAGAAGAAATCACGAATACGTGGTAGATGATAGGAGTTACTCACTATTATCATATTAAAGAGACAAAAATATATGCGTGAATCAAAACTTCAACCCAATTATTAAGAAACAAGGTTAGATCACGACAACATGATACAATAGAGTGTATAAAACCTCACTATAAGAGAACATCAATAGGAATATATATCTCCTACAACTCTAAAGGTTACACTCTATACAGAGACATTGAAATTGGAGAGACATACAGATAAAAATCTATATCAATATCAATAACCTATCTGTGGAAAAAATCATGATCTATTGAGGGATGAAATCAAGGTACTGTTGCACTAGATAGAGTGACAAGACTAGATGAACCTTCACTGAACAAAACATCAACTTCACCACCATAGATGACATTATCTTAGTTAACATACTACATATATAATAGTCTCCATTTCCAAAGATCACGAAAAACCCACCATCAACATTATAAAACACAAGTCCCGAACTTATGTAAACATAACTATAAAATCAATTTATTATGATGGGATATTTGCAATGAAAAAATGGACTATTGAAAATAGTCGCCCAAAGTGGACTATTTGCGATGGAATTATTGATTCTTCGCAAATAGTCACTATTTGCGAAAGATGAAAGTAGTCCATCTCATATTTTTTTGATGGTATTTCCCATAGTGATGTGCCAAAATAATTGGAGACATATTATTTGCAATGGAAGTATTATTCTGTAACAAATAGTCATTCTGTAAAATGTATTTGCAATAGAATTTAAAACTCATTGAAAATACTGTTGATTGAATAACTATTTTCAACCAAATTAATTCTTTCACAAATAATCATTTAGATAAAAAGTATTCGATTTAACCTATATGGCTCATCCTTTGTCCTCCTCTCCTCTTCCTCATCCACTCTCGCATAAGCCCGCCAGTCCTCCTTTGCACTACACTAGTAGACCTCCCCTCATCAATTCCACACCACCGCAAAACTGTAACACTCCACCACGCAACCATAGTGGTCCACTGCATCACCACATCGCTCCATCGTGCCACAAAATCGTTATCCTGCTCTTACACAGCTGCGACACAACCCCTCCGAAATGCCTTCCAGACTTCCTAACCTCCATTCCTCTTCAATAAATTCAAATTTTACTATTTTTAATTGATTTGGGTTCAACTCTCTCTGGTAAAGATTCCTCCTATCTTATTTTTTTATTATTTTATAGTTTTATACATTTTATTTCATTTTTAAATTTTAAAAAACCCTAGGATTAATTATTTATATGTTTATCATCCCGTGTCTTCTATTTAGGATTGATAATATTTTTTCAATATTTTAATGTAAAAAATTTTTGTAATGAATGATCTAGTTATTTATCTATTTAACTATATATTATGTCTGATATACTTATCATGACATATTTGGTTTAATAATTTATCGGTTAATTATTCCCTATATGTTTATTTTTAATAATTTGTTGTCATTAATCGATATTTTTAATTTTTTTATTTGTATGTTGTTCATATATATATTAACATGATAATATTTATTTATATATTTTAAAAAACATGTGCTATTATTTATATACCCATAATGATTATAATATATTTATGTAGCAGGTTTTAAAAATCATGTAATGTTTTATGTATATATACACTCTTATCTACATATAAATAAATACATATATATTTTCTTATATAAATTTAGTTTCTATATTTTTTAAAAGCGTCAGAATATATTTGTTGTATTGATTTTAATTATGAAATAGTGATATATATATATATATATATATATGAACACAAAAATAGTATTATATAAACAATTTTTAAAATTAGTAATGTTATTTATAAATGTATATGTTGTGAAAAAATATGATTTTTTGGATATAAATATATATACTCATAGTATAAATTTTCTTGTATATATATATATATAATCGTATAGATTGACACATGAATATGTATATTTGCTTATATATGAATATATATAAGTTCTAATCATATATATATATGCTTATATATATAAGATGATATATATTCTTATATATATAAGCTTATAAGTTTTATATATTCTTATATATAAACACATAATCTGACTTTTTTGATATATATATATATTTAAGTTGTCAAAAAATGAGTAATTTTTTCTCAATATATAGATTCTTATATATATATATATATTTACACTTGAATATGTATAGATAATATATATATATGTATGTATGTATTTATTTATTTATATATATTTGGTACCTAAATTTGTTTTAAAAAAGAGTTCGTATACATTTTAGGTATTTATATTGTCTATGAAATCATGATATGAATACAATAATAATTATATATAATTTAATAATAATCATAACTATTAATACTAATCCTTACATAATTTATAATAATTACTAATTAATTAGTCAATATTATTAATAAATTGTAAATATTTATGTATATTTATATCTAGGTATATATATTTGATTTGTTAATTAGTTTGAAAAATCATGTAAAAAATAATTTGATGTAAATAGATTGTAATAATTAGGTGTTATATATTTATACTGTATGAAATAAACAGAAATGAGTATTTTTAAGAATGATGGGAAAAATAATATAAATATTTTTTTTAACAAAACGTACTTTAAAAAATATTATATTAAAAACGTTAAAAAACTCATTTTATGAAAAAACAATAAAAACTTAAAATATATTATATTTATTAAAAACATAGTTAATAATAGTTAGTATACAATTTTGTAATAATTTATAAAAAATATAAAAATTATAAGAGTTATTAAAAATTTATCAAAAATATTAATTATTAAAAATATAGTATTAATTTAAATAATTTATAATATTCAATAATTTTTGATTAATTATTATTAATTATTTTTAATATTATTGATAATTATAAAATAATATCACTAATTTGTAAAAAGGTATAAAAACATATATAAAATTAAAAAATATTAATATATTGACAAAAAATATATTAATAATAATCATTACATAATTTATAATTTATAATAATTAATTTATAAATATTACTAATACATAGTTAATATAATTGTTAATAACAACATAATATTAATAATTTGAAAATATTAGGAAGATACAAATTTTTGTAAAAGAAAACAAATGAGTAATTGTTAAATATTAGTAATATATATTAGAAATTCAAATGTAATGTCACGTATTGGATAAACCTCGCATACCAGACACAATAGTGATCTACAATTTATCATATAACACATACATTGAATGATATATTAAATTTTTATGATAAATTATAATAAAAATATTAAATGAATTACCCTAACATGAAATGTCATTAAGGACCCAACACTCAGAAATGTTATTTCCCACATAGGGTAAACCCCACATCCTAGTCCCTGCGGTGATATATAATTAATCACATGACACATAGGTTGATAGATACATTAAATTTGTATAATAATTTATAATAAAAATATTAAATGAATTATCCACACCTTTAATGTAAATAAACAACTAACACTTACATTTATAATGTCACATCTAGGGTAAAGCCCACATCCAAACAAAACAGTGAAATTTGAATTATCATATGAGACACCATTCAAGAGATATTATATTATTTTCAAAAATATATATTTTTCCATTATTTAATATATATAAAATTATTATTTTATCTACGATGAGACTCTACGGGCCCCATAATATACAACTGAACTAGTGCCTCACTCTACACGTATTCAATTGAATATTTCAAGATAGTAGAACATATTAATATTTCAAAACTATTAATAATGATCAAAACTATTTATTCTAATTATTATTATTTTTTATAAAACTATGGACTTGGGAAGTAGACAATGGGGTTTATTAGGGGATCATGATTGGATAAATAATCAAAAAAATCTAAATGGATCTGGTTTATATCATATCTACATTGAAGGTGTTGAAACGTTTATATCAATTGTATCATCAAACTTAGATTTTGTTTCTGAAGGAACATTTAAATTTCTATGTCATAATTTTGATCAAAAGGGATTCGAAAAATTTAACAATGTTTGACTTCATCTATTGCATTTCTGTTTTCAGAAAGATTCTATTTTTTTATATGAACATGGGTAAAAATACATTAGTATAAAATAGAATTTTCTTCTTCAAGATATATCATTTCAAAAATTAATAAATGATGTAGTTGGTCTATCTATTCCTAAAAAAATAACTCATAATGGTGTTCCAAATTTTGAATCTGATCCTTCTCAGTTTTATAATTTTATGAAATCCCTGAGGTGGATTTATATCCACGAATCTAGATGAGAAAACAAGAAGCTTTTCCAAAATTTATGGATATCAAATCAGATTTTGGATTGGCTAATAGTTGTTTTGATCGGATTTTATCTTTGGTTAAGTCATTGTTGCCTGATAGAAATAAATTACCTATATGTTTTTATGAAACAAAATTTTTTGTTCATTATTTAGTTCTATGTTATCGGAATATACATGAATTTTCATATTACTGCATATTATATTATGGATATTATGATTTTTTTTAAATTTCCCATCATGACAATAATCAAGGTATAAAGAGGTGAAACAAGGATAGTCCATAGTTACTAGGAAATAGTTTTGATATTTTCCAATTAAACCACATTTATAGCATTTATTTAGGTCTCACAACACTGTTGGATTAATTAAATAGAATAAATAAAATATCTCAATCACAAAAATCTTAAATCGTCCATGTGATGAAGATTCGTAGAAAATTTTTGACCAGACGAATCATTCTCTTTTTTAGAGGCTCATAACATATGACTAAGTTGTTCTACTGATGATTTGTTCCTATTTCGTTCTTACAACAGTTAATATTCTTTTTTCGCTTGTTTCATTACACCTTACAACTTGAATCCTTAGATTTTGATGAAGGAACCATATAAATATTTGACTTTATTAATTCCAGGACATCCATTGAAGAGTAATGATGTTTTTTTGAATCCACTAATTGATGAGTTAATTTTATTATAGAAAAACGATGTGACAACATTTGATATAATTGTTGATTAGAATTTTAAATTGGAGGTTCCATATATATGGACAATTAGTTACTTTCTGACATATGGTATGTCATCTAGATGAATCACACATGGTCTAAGATCATGTTTGTACCGAAAATCTATAAACAAAGCTTTTATGATTATTAATGGGATAAAGGTTAGTTATTTTTTATTTCATCAGATATTACTACATGAAAATCATCCTTTTCCAAGGAATATTTTTAATTTTACGATAAGTAAAATTGAAATAGACACACCTCCAGTAGTGATATCAGTTAATCTTGTAAGAGCTATTATCTCTGCATTACCTAATTTTACATTTGGACCAACCATAAATGATAGAAACATAAATCGTTTTTGGCGAGATCGTAATTGGATAAAGTACAAAATTTTTTGGGACCATCCATATTGGTTTGATTTTTCGGTTCATCACCTATTAGATGTAATCTATATTGAGAAGAAGTTTTCTGATCATATTTTTTATACTGTGTTGGTCACAACTAGTAAAACCAAAGATAATTTAAAGTCATAGTAAGATCTTCTGTAGAGAGTCTAAAAAACTAAAGAATCCAAAATAATCATACTCCCTTACTAAAGAAACCCATTTATTATTCTTTCAATAGATTACAGATTTGATGTCATCAGATGTTTATGCATCTCATTTGTCTTATTGAATTAGAAATGGGCACATTACTGGGCCAAAAATTCATTATTGTCATGTCATAATTGAAAGATCACTTCCTTTCGGTCTGAGAGGGGTATTAAAATCTTCAATATGGGATGTGTTGTATGAAATATTAAATTTATACCTATATATATTTGAAGAAGCATCTGATTATGATCTATTTGGTTTTTTTGGAAAAAATGCAGTTTAAATTTTATGCATATTGGAGAAAATATTCCCACATGGATTCATTGATTCAATGGAACATTTATTATTTAATTTTACCTATGAATCTATATATGGGGGGCCAATACAATTTAGGTGTATGAATTTTTCTGAGATATATATGAAAAAAATAACAAATAATGTACATAACAAATCACTAGCTGAAGTGTCGATTGTAGAGTCATAATTGAAGAAAGAAATTTCATATTTCTATTCCTATTATATTTCATCAAATTATACTTCAAAACATAATTTCATGGGTCTAAATGAGACAAGTGTTGATGATGTTGCAGATGATAGGTCGTCAGCTTTTATTCAGTTAGAGTTTGGTTTTTCTGGTTAACACAAGTTATGGATTATAGAAAAAGATTTGCATAGAGTTCATACAGATGTTCTGGTGAATTATGAGGAAATGGCATGATTTGTGAAGTAAGTACGTCATTTTTATTATTTTTTTATATATTTTTTAAAGATATCATAATTTACATTATGATTTTTTGACACAATATGATGACTATATTAAAAAATATTATACCAATTAAATCGTCTTGTCTTGAAGAACGCCAATTACAAAATTTGGAATATTGGGTTCAAAGACGGGTAGGGTATGTTTATTTCAATGGAATATTAAATCAATTTTTCAGTGATATCTATAATTAATATTTTTTTACAGGTATCAAAACATGAAAATAAAATTTACTGTTGATTGTGTGTGCTAAAAAACCATCCATAAAAATTGGTAAAATCTTATAATGGGTATGTGGTTAATTGATTTTGATTCCATACATGCATATATGGTGACTCAAAGAAATCAATTAATAGTAGTGTTTGTTTGAAAGGAACCCATAAAATAGAATTTGAAGTTGAATTTTATGGTATACTTGAAGAAATAATTAAGTTATGTAATCTGGGAACAAATTTTGTTACAAATTCTAAATGTCATTGGTTCGATAATGATAGTGGGTTGTGAGTTCATCCACGACATAGAGTTGTTGAAATTAAATATAACACTCTTATCATATCAAATTATCCATTTATGTTTGCCTATAAATCATATCATGTTTACTATGAAAAATACTATGAGGTTTCGATATATTTGAAGAACTGGTGGAGTGTAATAAAATTGAAATCAGGTGTAAATGGTTATTAAGAAGTGAAACATATTGAAATCTTTAATGAAACATCCCAAAATATATCTCTTACCAGATGGAATATACATATAGATGATGAAACCACCTAGTTAAGGTCTGATGATATAGATAATGTTGATTAAGTATTAAGGGATGATTAAAATAAAATTCATATGGATGTTGACAATTCTAATGATGAGGATGGAGACATTGATGCCAATGAAAATGGTGATGAAGACGATGATTGTTTTACTATATTCCGGTATTTAGTTATAGTTAATTATAATATTATGATATTTATTAGTTTTTAAATTTTCATATTTTTATTAACAATATGTTACAGGTAAAATTATTTTATTATGACCTTTATTAGTTTTTTATATTTCACATTTTTATGAACAATGTCTTACCGGTAAGAATATTTACTTCATTGGGATAGAGATGGTCCTGCCAATCTATCATGTTCTCTAACTGATGTTGGATTTCTTACTAAAAATCCCTATTCTTCTCCACCTCCGCTGAATGGTGCGCCTACAATTAGGGGTTTTAGTCATTCTTGATTACTGATTCTAGATCCTATTCTTGAGAGATGACCATCTGTTGATTTTGATCCTCCTTTATGATGGTATGTTTAATTGTTTAATATATTTATTTTAGATTGATTAAGTGTATTATTTTTTATAATAATTTTATGATTATATATTTGTTTCAATTTTCATAGTTGTTCACATTTTTCCACTTGGAAGGCTGGTGCGAATATATGAAATTATGTATTATGAGCCATGGGTATCATGGGACCTGGTACCCATTGTTTGGCATGACTGGATGTTTGACCAATAGATATTAGGTTTTTTTTATAATTATAATTTTCGAAAATTTATTTAATTTCTAATATTATTTTTATTTTCTTGAAAAATTTATTATCTCTAATTTATGATATCTAGAGAGGTCCTCTACGAGAGGCATGATAGAGTTTTATACATGAACACTTTTCTCAGTTTCTACATAACATCAGAAGTCCATCTAGGGATAAATCTTGTGTTACTATTTCTGATCAGTCATGCATCTCCCATCATCTTGATTATATATAATCTTAAGTATAAGATTGGGTGTTCTTATTATGGATTGGATATAAATTTATGTGTATAGAATCTGCAGGACATCAGAGCTGTAGGAGGCAATAGGTCATCCATAGGGCTGGGATCCATACATTTGGAATACATCGACTACATTTGGTAAGTGATAGTATTTATTAGTTTATATATATTTTTTCTATAACATGCTTGTTATATTATATGAGCCTCTACTATACGATCTATTTCAGATATTTATGTTTATAAGATGATGTATAACGATCCTAATACATGAGAGGTTTTCGGAGAATGACAACACCATATTGATGTTAATGTTTTTGTTTAAAAATTTAATGAATATTAATTTTATTATTATAATAATTTTTCAATATATTTCGAGGAAAAATATGAGGATACAACATCTCATTCACAGTTGAGTAAATATGATACCGAACAAAATTTCACTACAGATGTGGCTTTTGATGAGGGGGTTTGGATACAGGTGACTTTGAAACATGTCGAGAATGGTTGAGTGATTGGTATTTGTTCTCAACGAACACCCACAAGTTATTATGTTACATTTTGCGATGACATTCGAGAGTACAATTGGAGATAATCGAGAGTATTCATTGATGACATTGTCCACTGCACAGTATGAGGAGACGATGAGAGATCACGATGAGAAGATACAGTAGATGTATAAAGAGAGGAAGGAGGAGCATGGATAGCAATTTTGGAGAGATGAGTAGATTAAGGAGTATATGTAGTGACTTATGTGTGGAGTTTGAATAGAGTTTACTCCCCATGGTCTTTCGAGTGATCCTCCCCTGTTCTTTCAAGGTATCCCCCTTTACCAGATTATAGTTTTTGATTTATAATTTTTTATGGGATTTTTTGAAATTTGGTATGATAGACAAGTAATTTTTAAAATTATTTATCTTATATTGGTCTATTTAAATTTGTTTATTTATTTGTAATGCTTTGAAAATATTATTAATATTAATTATTTTTTATTGTTTTTAACATATTTCAAATCAAATTATAATTATATCTTTATATATTTTTTATTATTATATTTATAATTTTTTTATATAATTTCAATTAATAATTTTTAATATTTCGGTTTTTGGTTTTTTTTGAAAAAATTATTATTTACGATGGATGAAGCCATATTTCCCAAGTATCCCTTCGAATCTTTTGTGACAGATCATTACAAAATGTTATTTAGAAACACTTACACAATTATTTTGTGATAGACCCTTTCATATCTAAAATAAATATTATTTTCTATGGATCAGTGGAAATAAACAAATGTGTGACACAACTATCTGTGAAGGGGTATTTGCGACTGGCTCCTATCAAAAATGAATTATTGAAATAGGAGTACATCGAAAATACAACATCACCATTACCATAAATTCCTATTGTAAATAAGTGATAACCTACTATAATATATTTCCCCATGGACTAGATGAATTATATGGCATCCATCTTTTCACCCCATATCCTCTCTACTGGTTAAATCCAGGAGAACCCCCTTGTAACCACTTTGTTATAAAAAATATTGAAATAATCATACTTAAAGAAGACCATAAACTATATATTGACTTCCTCAAAAGGTCATAAACTATTTCATTTTATTTCCATGACCTATGTTTTTTAAATAAGTTATGTATGATCCTAAAAAAAGGTTCTGAGAACATCCAGTTCCAGTGAAATTGGATGATGATTACTGGAAAAACTCCTTATTATTTTAAACATAAATTGAGCAGGGGACATTGAATCTATAGACATAACTTTATTCTACAGTTTGTATTCATGAATCCATTCCAAGACACTTTGGTCTTAACCAATGTCTTATTCGAAGTCTCTAATTTTTACAACACCTAAAAATAAATTGGATAGATAAATATGGTCTCCTGGTAATGTATCATGGGATTAAAATACTCCTCAAAATGCCTCACCCTAGCCTCCTCATCAAAAAAAATTTCAGATGTATAATGTAGAAGACTCATTAAACGAATGCTAGAATTTCACATATTAGAACATCCCTAGTAATGAGTAATAATAACTTACAGATATTCCTCCTTTTTAGTCAAAGAAGAAAACTAATCCTTGACTATATAATAAAACTTATCTCAAAAAACAACCTCATATACATGGTAACCTAGAAAATAAAACCACCATGACTAATATAGCCCCTAAAAGACACTCACAACTAGAGGAACATAGTGCTCCCTATAAGCATGGATATAATTGGAGGCAATATCAATATCCTATAAAAATTCATTGGACTATCAATCTAATATAGTTTTGTCATACTTATTAATTCCTTACAAAAATATCAGAAATTATTCCTATAACTATAATTATGGTTGGTCTGAACTCTATTGTATCCCACTAGAATATCCTACAGATCAACATCGATAAGAACTTAATGGAGACATAGACCCAGAGGCAAAAATGAAATATAGAAAACTATTAGTAAATCCTAAAAACTTGAATATTAAATATGGAATGTTTAATTTATTATATATTAAACTTGTAACACCCCAAGCTTCAATGATACACATCTCTTTGAATAATACAGAAGCCTTTGTTGTACGCAAATTCGAGTTCTAACACACACCACAACCAATCAAACTAGTCGTTATGAATAGTATTACCCAATTTCTGAAATTATATAAATATTATATTTCAAAATGGACTTCATTTTTAGATTTTTAATATTGAAATTAACTTAGGGTTAATTTTTTGTATTTTTCTGAAAACATTCAATTTTTGATGAATAGTGAAAAAACACTGAGTTATTGTTTAAAACCTAATTTTTATTTAAATAATTATTTATTTTATTTAAATTTATTTTTTGTCAAAATAGTCACATAATACATATATAAGTTCAATGTAAATCATTGGAGTTAGTTTATAATAATTTTAGATATATAAAAAATTTATTAACTTTTCACCATCTTTTACCCACCTCCTAGGAGAATTTGGAAATTCACATAAAACTTAATTTTACCACTTCTGTGAGTAGAATTTCAAAAATACGAGAGACACAATTAATTTCAAGGAGTAAAATGTGGTTCAATATTAATAAAATAATTTTTGTTGAACAGTAATTTTTTACTTTTATTTACCACGGTAAAATGTAAATAGGGTAATTGAGGGTAAAAATGATATTATTATTACCCTAACACATGTCCTAATTCTATTCGCTAAGTATAATTCGACCAAAAAAACCCCTAGGAATAAAATATGAACCTATTTGGTCCTCTTGGAATAGATTAGGGCATTTATTATTATTTAATTCAATGAAGAGTTAAAAGTGTTAAAATCAATGATTAATTACTAATACATTTTTAATATGGGGTTATACATAAGATAAATTATATTATAAATTTTCATTAGAAATATAACAATATTTCATACATAATGTTATTTTATTTATAATTTTTAGAAATTAAGTAATTTAATTTATTTTTGACACAATGGGGATGTAGTAATTACCTAATTAATGAAATATTAAAATAATTGATATTATAAATAAAAAAAATGTAATTTGAGACTTTTTATGAATTAAACAAATTTTATAGGTTAATATGACATGTTAGTATTGGTTATATAGATTTTTTAGATATAATAATTTTGTTATTAAATTATCAAAAACAAAATACTCAATAGTTTCAAAATTGACATAAAAGAGTTTTTAAAACAAATATTATATTATCAATTGATATTCTATTCTTATAAATCTAAGGGCTGGCCAATGGACTTATATAATGACATTTTTATCATTAATGGACCAATTGGGGGTCTCTTGTATGTATATAGTAAGTTTATTATCTATATAATATAAAAATACAAAGAGACATGGTAAATGTCAAACTATTTAACTAAGAGTTAAAACTTAAATATAAGGTTAATATAGTGACCCAAACTAGTCTAAAACCTATTGGATGAGTTTTTTTTCAACCTATCCCCACCATAACCTATAAATAAGTTACTTTGGAGACATTAGAAACAGAATATGAATTCATTATAAAAAAATATTTCTAGATTTTCCTAAGGTGCCCCTCACCCCTCTTATAAAAGGGCACTCCCCCTTCTCACTAATTAAAAACTTTAAAGCCTTTTTTCTGGGCCAGAACCTGCCCAAATATTCTCTCAACTTCCCTCAATTCAACCTAGAGGCCTTAGTTTGATCATAAATCCATCTTAAGGAGCCCTTTTGAACAAATCAAATGGAAGAACCCGAAGAAGAGGTAATGTATTCACCACTATCTCTCAATTTCCTTTCTTCTTCAACTTCTTCATTCTTTGTTATTTACATTATAAAATAATAACTCCAGTGTTTTATATATACTGTGGTGTTATTATAAATATGGTACATCCATATTCAGTAGTCTATCCATCCCTTGAATGACATGTCACCATACATGCGTACGTATGGCTTAACGTCTTTACGTCATGGTGTAAATGTTATTCAATACATTATTATTTGGATGGGTATAATAATGATGTTTAATTCATGTAAATAATATATACAAAATTATAATTATTCTTTATATATGATACACCACCGAATTATATATTAATTTAATATCAAAAGAATGATATTGTCGCTCGTGCATACATACGGACTACTGTCTCCACGAACGCGATTAGATTCATTCCCCATCATATCCATTCAAGAATAATTTTCATTTGATGGTTAAAAATAATTTTTAATGAATTAATATCATTCTCGATATGAATAAGATACAAACTATCCATAACAAACACAACTTATGTAACAATGTATATAATGGAAAACGAATCAGTTAACACTGAAAACAACGATAATACAAAGATATTATTAACAAAGAAATGTTAAAAGATAATATATGATATCATATTAATGTATATGATTATTTTATATTTTAATGAAAATTATTTCACCATTATTCAGGAGGTTAACCTACACTCAAACAAGGAAAAGTACTTGGTAAGGATTTATTTCACAATCTCATCATTATCCGAGGTTGTTTATAGGTGATTATCTACTGGGACCTCTTCATCATCCACATCCATGTTTCTTAAAAATGTATTTCAAATCATTCTTACTATTTTATAGACTATGGGTTAAAGTCATTTATACCTTTTTTGACTTTTTGTTAGATTTTTATAAAGGAATCTTTCTGTCATCTTCTAAACAAGGTCCTTTTTAACCTTTTAAAAAAATAAGGTAAGAATGTATTTTTTTAAGTTATACGGCAGGTGTGGCTATTTTCTACCATTATAAAATTGTCAAAGCTTATAAGAATATTTTCAAAGTAAATTTTTTCTTTTATAATTATGTGACTTTTAAATGATTTAAAAAACAAATTCTCTCAAATACTTTTGATTTCATCTATGTCAACATCCTTTGATGGATTTTAAGCTTATTTGATGTTGATTTATTATGAAA
Source organism: Viscum album (assembly GCA_963277665.1). Taxonomy (NCBI): domain Eukaryota; kingdom Viridiplantae; phylum Streptophyta; class Magnoliopsida; order Santalales; family Viscaceae; genus Viscum; species Viscum album. The sequence continues at coordinate 82,355,698 of OY728142.1, read as the reverse complement.
AAAAACTTTCATATTGTATTGAATGTTTTGTGATATGTTTTACTATGGATGTGTTATTTTTATACCATTCATGGTTTATGGAGAATGTATTGTAATTTCATATGCTATTTTTAATACGAATGTTTATGTTATGTTTAAACCATTCATATGAAGAATGAATTGGAATTAATAAGTGAATTGTGGAGCCCGCTATAGAGCCTCGATGCATCGGTAGGTCTCATTAGACAAAATAGTGTCTTGGCACAAGGCCTTGACAAAATTTTATTTGTAGTCTTGGCAGAAGGCATTGACTATGAGGTTATGACAGTCTGGCATTATGCATTCCATCATTATAAAAGTGGTTATTGATATTTCATGTGGTTATTAGACGAGTAGAATATCCATGTGAATAAGTAAATGGCATTATTTCATTTTATTTTTGCCATATTATGCTGAAGTTAATGTTTAAAAGGCTTATGTTTTAGTTATACATTTCCTTAAATGTTTATGCTTATTTATGAATGTTTTCTCTATATTGTTATCCTTACTTGGCATTTGATCTCACCCCTTTCTATGTTTTATTTTTCACTGGATCTAAAGAAGTATTTTATGAATGACCTAAAGGTATAGTATAAGGGGATATGAGTGTGGAGACAAGATTTTGTTGTAGTTTTCACTTTATGATGTAATGTAAACTTTATGAATGTATCTAATGTTTCCAAGGATATTAAACTAATTGGTATTTCGAGACATGGTCTTTTGTGATCATTCCTGTGTAGTGTAATAATGCACTGACTTTGGGTAACTGGGGTCGGGGTGTTATAGTTGGTATCAAAGGAAGTTTAGTACAAACCTTGGAAGCTAGACTTAGATGAACTCTGATTAGAGAACGTAGACCTAAGATGGAATATGAGGATTAGTGTAGAATAACTTCCTAGAATTTTGGTATTGTAGAGATTTTGTGAGTTTTCCGAGCAACACATCCCTATTAGGATATGAGCTAGTAGAGGAAACTCTGGCACAAATGTACCTAGGGGTAAAACCTAAAAACACCACCTTGAGAGAGACTTGAATGGGAACTGGTGCACGACAACAGGCCTTGCTGCACTCATGGTTACCACACTCCCAGAGGATATGGTTAGGATAATTATCATTTTCTTTACAAACCATTATGAAAGGTTTGTGAATATATATTTCTCAGAGAAATCATTTTTATGTTTATGGATTATATCCATAAACTATTCAATTTTTGTTAAGTGTTTTACAAGTTTGGATTTATGTATTGAGATTCATAAACTAATCTAGTGTATGTCATTGTTTAGAAATGGCTCATAGTGGAAGAAATGGAAATTTTATCAATGCACACACTCCAGGTATGGATTCCCTCATGCTGAAGATAATTATAGTGGGGATGGTGATGTAACTGGTGCTGATCAGCTAATCAACATACTGGGACAACTCACTCTAGTTATGAATAATAACCTTACCCATATGGAGAACCCTGATCTGCAGCATAGAGGATCAATGATAGATCACATCATGATGCAATAACCAAAAAAATTCAATGGGATTATAAATCCCATAGTATCTGAGCAATGGATAAATTCTATAGAGAAAATATTCCATTTCTTGGGGAGTAGTGAAAGGGAAAATGTTATCATGGCAGTTTACCTCCTCACTAGAGATGCTCACCAATAGTGGTAATTGATTCAAAACACGAAGGAAGATGATGAAGTATCAAATATGGAATGGAGGGAGTTCAAAGAGAGGTTTTTAGAAAAATACTTTCCTCATGACCATCAAGAAGATATGGAAAGGCAATTTCTAAGTCTGAGGAAAAGGGAGTATGAGAATGTCGCAAAGTATGAGGATAACTTTACAAGGTTAGTGAGGTATGCTGCAAATTATATATGTAACCCATGAAGTAAGATTGATCGTTTCTTTGATGGGTTAAAATCGTTTCTCCATCGAGCATAAGTCCCAGAAAAATTCTCATTGTATGAAGATATTGTCTCATGCACTATCAAGACAGAAAAAGAATTCTCTATGTCTTACGACATTAAATAAAATAAAGAGAAGAAGAGATCTACTGATCTCTATACAAATGGAAACAAGGGGAAGAAGGTAAAAGCTGAATATCCATCCTGCAATAAATGTGGGAAGAAACACCCTGGTACTTTCTTGAAAGGAATGGGAGTCTGTTACAAGTGTGGTGAAAAAGGTCACCAAGCTCATGACTATAAGGGGAAGAAAAAATCTACTGATGTTCAATGCTAGAATTGTAGGGAGATGGGACATTATGAAAATGAATGTCCTAAGCATCAGGGGAACATACCTCAGAAAAGGCCACGGGATCAAGGCCAAGATTATGCTATCACAACTTCTGAGGTTGAAGCTCCAAAAGACATAGTGGCAGGTAACATAATAGTTTCCTCAAGTTTAGAAAATGCATTATTTGATTCTAGATCATCACATTGTTTCATGAATTCCCAGTTTTCTATGAAAATTAGATATTTCTAATTTGATCTTACAAGGGAGCTGTCAGTCAAAACTTCTAAGGGAAGTATCATTGCAACAATGTTTTGTGAATCAGTCCCCATTAGAGTATATAAATGTTCTTTGTCTGCTGATCTCATCATCATACCCATGATTTAATTTGATATAATCCTTGGTATGGATTGGATTTCATACCATGATGTGAGTATTTATTGTATGAAGAAGGAGATTATGATTTTTGATGATGATGATAAGGAACACCTTATCTTTATTTCAGATTCGTCACCACCTAATTCTTATCTAGATCCACCCCCAGTAGCTCAACTAAATTCAATTATCGTCGAGGAAGAGAATTAAATAACTATGGGTGAGGAAAGGAATGTTCAAATAGAGGATGTACCTATTGTGAAAGAATATGTAGTTGTGTTTACGGATGATTTACCTGGACATCCTCCAGAATAAGAAATTTAGTTTTCTGTTGATTTAATTCCTAGTTCAAGGCCTATATCGAAGACCCCTAATGGAATGGCCACTGTGGAATTAGTGTAACTAAAGAAACAACTATAGGAATTGAGTAATAATGGATTTATTCGCCCTAGTGTTTCTCCATGGGTAATCCCTATCCTTTTTGTTATGAATAATGATGGATCTATGAGGTTATGTATCAAATAGAGGGAGATCAATACTATAACTATAAAGAACAAGTATCCCCTACCTCACATTGATGATTTATTTGAAAAACTGCATGGAGCTCAGTACTTTTCAAAGATTGACCTTCGATCTGGATACCATCATTTGTGTGTGAAGAAGGATGACATTGTGAAGACAGCATTTCAAACCAGGTACGGGCATTACGAGTTTACAGTAATGCCTTTTGGATTGAATAATACACCCTATGTATTCATGGATCTAATTAATAGAGTTTTCATGGAATATCTTGATGATTTTGTGGTGGTATTTATTGATGATATCTTTGTATTTTCCAAAATCTACGAATATCATGAAAATCACTTGTGTATTATTTTGAAGACTCTAAGAAGACATGAATTATATGTGAATTTTAGCAAATGTGAATTCTGGCCTCAGGATATTTCTTTTCTTGGCCATATTGTCTCTAGTGATGGAATCTCTGTTGATCCTTATAAGCCCAAGGCAATCCAAGAATGGCCATCACCGACGAGTATAACTGAGGTACGTAGTTTTATTGGTTTAACAGGTTATTATTGGCGTTTTATCCAGAATTTTTCCCGATTGGCTAACCAATTAACGAAGCTCACATGTAAAAGGGATAAATTTGTTTGGACAAAATATTATGCAGAATGTTTTAAACAATTGAAGAGATGATTAGTCAATTATCCTATATTGACTCTACCATCGGGGAATGATGGGTTCATTATTTATAGTGATGCATTCAACAAAGTACTTGGTTGTGTCCTTATGTAGAATGAAAGGGTATTGGCCTATGCATCATGACAGCTGAAAATTCATGAGAAAAACTATCCTACACATGACCTTAAGTTAGAAGCTGTGATCTTTGCATTGAATATTTTGAGTCACTATCTCTATGGTGAGAAATGTGATATTTATACTGATCACAAGAGTTTGAAGTATATATTTTCTCACAGAAATAACTCAACATGAGGAAAAGGAGATGGCTTGAACTACTCAAGGATTATCATTGCATGATACACTACCACTCGGGGAAGGGAAATAAGGTGGAAGATGCTTTGAGCAGATAGGATCATAGAGTTTTGGACAAGATGAGATTTGAAAGGGATCCAATTTTCATAGATCTAGTAAAGTTGGATATGGGAATAACCATGGATGGTGAAACATTGATACTTTTTCAAATAGTTTCCTAACCATTTTTACAATAAAGGATAAAGAGTTCTCAGGCAAATGATGAAGAGTTTTAAAAGACGATTAAATCTATGAATGATGGGTGATTGAGTGACTTTGTGTATGAAGACAGAATTTTAAAATTTGGGGGAGACTTTGTGTTCCCGATATAACTGATCTAAAAAGGTAAATGTTAGATAATGCTCATAGTTCCAATTTCTCTATACAGCCTGGGAGCACCAAAATGTATAGAGATTTGAAGGAACATTTTTTGTGGGACAACATAAAGAGGGAGATTGCTGATTTTGTGTCAAGAAGTATGGGTTTTCAACAAGTTAAAGCTGGAAGGCAACGACCTTGTAGATTATTAGAACCTCTTCCCATACCTGAGTTGAAATGGGATAATATCATGATGGACATTGTAATGGGACTACCAAATACTCTTAGAAGGAACGATGCAATATGGGTCATTGTAGATCGTCTTACCAAGTCAGCACATTTTCTTGTTATAATGGAAGATTTACCACTTGAACATTTAGAAAGACTATATATTAAAAAAGTTGTGAGACTTCATGGTGTACCCCTATCAATTGTTTCAGATCGTGATCCCCGTTTTACATTAATATTATGGAAAAGTCTTCAGAAATCCCTAGATACTGAACTTCGTTTGAGCACTGCCTACCACCATCAAACAGATGGACAAACATAACGAACTATTAAAACCTTTTAAGTCATGTTGAGCTCTTGCTCACTTGACATTCAGGGTATGTGGGATCAATATTTACCTATGGTAGAATTTTCCTATAACAATAGCTTCCATTCAAGTATTTGGATTGCACCATATGAAGCGTTATAGGGAAAGAGATGTCGCACACCAACCTGTTGGGATGACGTCGGTGAAAGAAAACTCATAGGCCCATAATTGGTGGAGGAAACGATGGAAATGGTGAAGGTAATCCAAAACCACATCAAAGCAGCTCAAAGTAGGAAGAAGAGATACGCCGATAACTGAAGAAAGGATTAAAAATTTCAGGTAGGAGATCATGTTTTCTTGAAGGCATCTCAATGGAAGGGAGTTATACGTTTCAGTAAGAAAGGTAAATTGTGTCCCAGATATATCAGACATTTCGAAATTCTAGAACGAAATGGGGCTATAGCTTATCATTTGGAAATGCCGCCAAACCTCACCCAAGTTCACGATGTGTTCCACGTATCACTATTGAGAAAATAAATTCCTGACCCAACACATGTACTCACCTATGAGGAAGTAGAACTAGAACCCGATCTGTCTTATTGTGAAGAGCCTGTCAAGATTCTTGATATGAGTGAACAAGTGCTGAGAAATCGGACGACTCGTCTAGTAAAAGTTCTATGGAGAAACCATAAGATGGAAGAGGCCATGTGGGAACCCAAGGAACTTATGATGAAGAACCACCCAAGTCTTTTTATGCAGTAATATTATAGAAATTTCAAGGATGAAATTATTTGATGGAGGGTAGAATGTAACACCTCAAGCATCCATGGTATGCTTCACTTTGAATAATACAGTAGAGTGTGTTGTACCCAAATTCGAGTTCTAACACACACCACAACCAATCAAACTAGCAGTTACGAATAGTAATACCCACTTTTTGAAATATTGTAAATATTATCTTTCAAAATGGACTTCATTTTTGGATTCATAATATCTAAATTAGCTTAGGGTGAATTTTTGGTATTTTTCTAAAATCATTCTATTTTTGATGAATAGGGAAAAAACACAGAGTTGTAGTTTAAAACCAAATTTTTATTTAAATTTTTATTTATTATATTTAAATTTATTTTATGTAAAAATAGACACATAATACCTATATTAGTTCAATGTGATTCATTGGATTTATTTTATAATAATTTTAGATATAGAAATATTTTACTGAACTTTTCACTGTATTTTACCCACCTCCTTGGAGAATTTGGAAATTCACATGAAACTTAATTTTACCGCTTCTATGAGTGGAATTTTAAAAATCTGAGAGACACGTTTATTATCAAGGAGTAAAATGTGGTTCAATAAGATAAAAATAATTATTGGTGAATAGAAACTTTTTACTTTTATTTACTACGGTTAAATGTAAATGGGGTAATTAAGGGTAAAAATAATAATATTATTACCCAAAAACATGTCCTAATTATATTGGCTAAGTATAATTCTACAAAAAACAACCTTAGGAATAAAATATGAACCTCTTTGGTCCACATGGAATAGATGAGGACATTTATTATTATTTAATTCAAAGAAGAGTTAAAAGAGTTAAAATCAAAGTTTAATTTCTAAAACATTTTTAATATGGGGTTATACATAAGATACATTCTATTATAAATATTCATTTGAAAGCTCAAAAGTATTTCCTACATAATGGTATTTTACTTATAATTTTTATAAATTACATAATTTAATTTATTAATGACCCAATGGTGATGCAGTAATTACCTAATTAATGAAAAATTAAAATAATTGATATTATAAATATCAAAATAAATGTAATTTGAGACTTTTTTTGAATTAAAATAATTTTCTTGTTTAATATGACATATTAGGATGGGTTATATAAATTGTTTTCGATGTATTAATGCAGTTATAAAATTATCAAAAACAAAACACCCAATTGTGTCAAAATTGACATAAAAGCATTTTTAAAACAAATATTATATTATAAATTGATATTCTATTCCTAAAAATCTAAGGACCGGACAAAGGAATTATATAATGATAGTTGTATCATTAATGGACCACTTGGTTTTCTCTTGGATGTATATATTATGTTTATTAACTATATAATTTAAAAATACAAAGAGACATGGTAAATGTCAAACTAATTAACTAAGAGTTGAAACTAAAAGATAAGGTTAATATAGCGACACAAACCTGTCTAAAACCTATTGGTTGAGTTGTTTTAGACCTATCCCGACCTTAAAGTTCAAATAATCTACTTTGGATCCATTATAAACCGAATATGAATTTGTTATAAAATAATATTTCTAGCTTTTCCTAAGGTTCCCCTCACCCATCTTATAAAAATGAACTCCCCCTTCTCACTAATTAACAACTTAAAAGGCTTTTGGCTCTGCCAAACCCTACCCAAATATTCTATCAACTTACTTCAATTAAACCTAGAGGCCTTAGTTTGATCAGAAAGCCAACCTATGGATCCCTTTTGATTAAATCAAATGGAAAACCCCAAAGAACAGGTAATGTTTTCAGCACCATCTTTCAAGTTCCTTTCTTCTTCAACTTCTTTTTTCTTTGTTATTTACAATATAAAATAATAACTCTAGTATCTTATATGTAATGTGATGTTATTATAAATATGTTACAACCATATTCAGTATTCTATCCATCCCTTGAATGACATGTCACCATACGTGCATACGTACGGCTTACCGTCTCCACGTCATTGTGTAATTGTTATTCAATAGATTTTTATTTAGATGGGTATAATAATGATGTGTAATTAATGTAAATAATAAATATAACATTATAATTATTCTGTATATATGATACACCACCAAATTATATATTATTTTAATATCAAAAGAATGATATTGTTGCTCGTGCGTACGTACGGACTACCGTCTCCACGAACATGATGAGATTCATTCCCCATCGTATCCATTCAAGAATAATTATCCATTGTTGGTTAGAAATAATTTTTAAAGATTTAATATCAATCTGGATATAAATAAGATAAAACCTATCCATAACAAACATGTCTTACGTATCAAATCATATAATGGAAAACAAATCAGGTAACACCCGGAACAATGATAATACAATGATGTTATTAATAAAGCAATGTTAAAAGATCATATTTGATATATTATTAATGTATATGATTCATGTATAATTTAATAACAATTATTTCACCATTATAATGGAGGTTAACCTACCCTCAACCAAGGAAAAGTACAAGCTAAGGGATTATTTCACAATCTCTTCATTATCCGAGGTTGTTTATACGGAATTATATAATGGGAACTATTTATCATCCACATCCATGTTTCTTAAAAATGTATTTCAAATCATTATTACTATTTTATAGACATTGGTTTAATGTCATTTATATCATTTTTGACTCTTTTTAAGATGTTTATAAAGGAATATTTCCTCTGTTTTCCAAATAAGGTCTTTTTTATCCTTTTCCACAAAATATATGTAAGAATGTCCTTTTTTAACTTATGCGGTGGGTGCAGCTATTTTACGCCATTATAAAATTGTCAATTCTTCCCTTAAAAATTTATAAGAATATTTTCAATGTAAATTTTTTCTTTTATAATTATTTGACTTTTAAATGATTTCAAAAAAAGATATATTTCTCTAAAATAGTTTTGATTTCATCTATGTCAACATCCTTTGATGGATATTAAGCTTATTTGAAGTTGATTTATTATGATACAATAATTCCATATTGTATTGAAGGATTTGTGATATGTTTTTCTGTGAATGTGTTATTTTTATGCCATTCATAATTTATAGAGAATGAATTGACATTTCGTATACTAGTTTTAATAAGAATGTTAATGTTTTGTTTAAACATATTCATATGAGGAATGCGTTGGACTTAATAACTGATTGGTGGATCCTTCTATAACTCCTCGATGCATCGGTAGGTCTTATGTGACGAACTAGTGTCTTGTCACAAGGCCTTGACAAAATCTTATTTGTAGTCTTGGCACAAGGCCTTGACTATGTGGTTATGATATTCTAGAATTATGCATTCCATCGTTATGAAAGTGGTTATTGATATTGCATGTGATTATTCTACTAGTAGAATATCCATGTGTATACGTAAATGGAATTATTTCATTTTATTTCTGCCATATTATGATGAAGTTAAAGTTTAAAAGGCATTTGTTTTAGTTATGCATTGCCTTGAATGTTTATGCATATTTATGAAAGTTCCCGCTATATTTTTATCCTTACTGGGGATTTGAGCTTACCCCTTTCTATGTTTTATTTTTCCCAGGATGTGAAGAAGTATTTCATGAATGACTATTAGAGATAGTATAAGGGGATATGAGTATGGGGAAAAGATGTTGTTGTAGTTTTCTCTTTATTATGTAATGTAAACATTTTGAATGAATCCAGTGTTTCCAAGGCTACTAAACTAATCAGTCATTCGAGACATGATCTTTTGTGATCATGACAATGATGGGTAATATTGCACCGACTATGGCTAACTAGGGTTGGGGAGTTACAAAAGTAATCCACATTAACTACAAGATTCATGCACAAGTCCAAACAATCTTGATGCAGAATCCTCACTTACGCCTCAACCCACCAAGTTTCATCACCTCACTTTGTGTGTTTAGTAAACATAAGGTCATTACATCGGATCACACATGGACATGGAATCCTATGTCACATCCAATCTCCCTTTGTTGTCTCATGCTGTATGCTTGAAAAATAAAATCCCCCTTACAACGCATTTAATTAATTCAAGTTCCTTTCATCATGATCTTTCCTATATGACATACATAAGTTCGTATACCATTCCTTCTTGAAACAACTCCATTGGTACATCTTCTGGGATAATAGTAAAGGTAGGAATTTATCCCAAGAAGCCAACCACTAATAGGATATGTTTTTTCCACTAGAATAGATGGTATCATAATAACAAATATGAGGTATTTCCCTTAATATACCAAGAATTATTAATAAAGACACCAAAAAACTCCATCATATAATGAAATGGTACAAAAAATAATCACACTACAGTATGTGACAAATAATTTTCAATGAAAATATAGGGAATAAATGATCAATCACTCATGTGAAAGAGACCATAAACTATTGTTTCTCCAAAACAACTTCTCAAGCGAGCATCATCAACATTATCACCCACTCTTACATGAAAATCTAGAAAATAATATATATTTATATATAAGGTAAGAATGATAGTATACCCTATCAGATCCTCCCTAAAACATATCATGAAAATATGGAGGAAGCATACTAAAGACTCATTAAATAATAAGCGAGACCAACTCATCCCCTAATTAGGCATACTACGTTTCCATCCTCATTAAGGATCTCTAACAATGTAATTAATAGAAGATGGTATAATCATATAAAAAGAATATATATGTATATATATATATATACATATATATATATATATACATATATGAGGTAAGCCTTTTATGTGATTCCCACTATAATAGTCACTCTAGACTAGAATGAATCAAATCATCGATATCCCATATCCTCCTAAGTCATCCCATGATGTGGGTCTATCCTTACCCATACCTACCCTAGTATTGAACTAGGATAAGCATCTCGTACTAGTATAAGAACATGCATCTATATCATCATTACCTCTCTATGCCCATATATATCATCATAATATCTCATAACAGGATGGTATGTCTGAATCCACTATAACCATTATAGGATATTCTAAACCTCAATGAATTACAACTCGAGCTTGAGTAGTCATTTGATAAACATATATGTAATAGATAGAAATAATTTATATTCTATAACATCAAGCCTTTATATCCCACATATATAGGTATAATGTAGGTGAGATCCATTAGATCCTATATGAGTAAATACTGGATAATAGAACAACATCACAACCTGAGTATATCAGAAAACGTGGTCTTCAAACAAGCAAGAGTGGGGAAGAGGGAGAAATCATCCTTTTGATCATTCAACAAATCAGATATTGGGAATATCCTAGACCCCAGGGACAAAATGTGTATTATTGAAACTTATTAAATCAGTTGGTGGAGTGTAATAAATTAAAAAACATAACGATATGGGTATGAAAAAAACACGGTATGGGAAACTTCAAACCCTAGTCTTCAGATATAGCTACCATCCAACATGACATCTTGACTTCCATCTCTAGGACTAAACATATAAAAACTTAAGAACAAAATAATCAATGGTTTTTTATATGACTCATTTTTTATTTATTAACTTTACATTAATATTGTGGAATACATATTTTCCTACATAAACAGATGCCCACAAAATGTACTAGTCTTGGTCCTTTGTTAATATGGAATCATAAACAATTGTACATATGTGGTGTTTATTATATCCCACAGTGTTCAAATCAACTATCACCCTTATTAGAAATATAAAACATAGTATATATCTTTATATCCTTGTGGAAATGAAACATAAAAAGCGTTCAGCTTGAATGCTCAATAAGGGAAAACAAGGGAGAGATGTAAACATAAGAATGAGCATAAAGGTATGAGAACATGATCATGAAAATAGAAGATAATACTATGCATATAAATGATCATAAACATTAATCATGGAATAAAATTGTAATTTCATAATACATTAATGATAAATAAAGAAAGAACATATCCTCTAGAATGTTATCATAGAAATAAGATATGGAATTTATGGCAGACCAATAAAAAAATAAAATTATTTATATAGTAGTCAAGGATTCACTATAATGACTGTATTAGTATTATTTTTTCACTCCCTATACTATCTTGATATTCATTTTTTACTCCCATGACCATCTTAGTTATCAAGGTTCACTCCCAAGACCATATTAGTGGGAATTGTCATTTACAAAATCGAGTTCACTCCCCATTCTTGCCATGTTTATTTCAGGAGATATAAATTATTACCAAATGATTTGGAGAGAGATATAGGTCATTAACATCACATAATAAAGACCATAAATATGCGTGGCATAAGAACATAAATCATTTATCATATTAGACCCCATAGAATGAAATGGGTTTCATAAACATCATTCAATCATAACATAACCCATTGAAAATAAAAGGGTTTTATAAATCTCATTCTATAATTACACTAACTATTGATAAAAAGAATAAGTATTATATCACTAAATCAAATCCCCAATAAAACACATGTAATTTCATATAATACTATCTTAGATGGAACATAATTTGGTGATATCAATAGAAAACAATTCTTACAGAAAATATCCTTTCATCATTGATTTTTTTCTTTTGTGAAATTTCCACACAATTTTAAAAGAAAAAATATTCTTCTATAATAATTTTATCTACATTTAAGGAAATTGTAAATGAAATAAGGCATTATGAGATTGAAAATTCTATTATAACTATATAAGTGGGAAGTCAACATTCTTCTCATACTTTTTTATGAAAAGTAACAAAGTACCTTTGTTTGGAAAACTAAAAAATATTCCTTTCAAACCATGTATTAAAATGTTTAAAATGTGTTAAAATGAATTTAATCATAAATAGGATAATTTTAAAATATTATTTTTATTTTTTGTAAAATATTTAAATGGATGAAAAATATTCCAAAAGAAAAATATAAACGAATCATTCAAAAAGATTGAAGAGATTTTAAAATAAATACTCATCACTTTATAATCTGTGGAATAATATTCCACAAGAAAGAAATAAAATAATAAGGATATGAAAATATCATAATAATATATATAAGACTCATATTATACATTCATGGGAAATATATATACCATATAGAATAAATGATCAGTGAATATTGAATAAAACTCGGTGAAATAAAAGAAAGACTAGAAATTTTCTAACATTAAATATAGTTCACTTCATACATATCCAAAAGTCATGTATGATAGATTAAATAATGATGGTAAATTATTCGTGAATAATATTAACATTTATTATATTATATTTATTATCTTATAACCCCTTTTTATAACATTAAATTAATAAACTTCTTTTAGGTGTTAACGACTTCATTTTCCTATGCATACCTTGTCGTATAAATCCTAGTCCATGTGCATATGATATTGTTATGTCATTAAAAAATAATATTAATGTAATAGATAAAAAATTTGTTAATTGAATACATTTATATAATCATTTTTTAATGGTGATCATGGAAAGTGAACCGCATCACGTTGTGGATATGGTATATTGTACACACGCACATGCAGTGATATAATTCCCTTTATTGGGAAAATGTATGGAAGTGGATGGTATATATTTTATGAAATAATAAATATAATTTTATTTTAATCAAAGATAATAATTATTTCTATCAATATAACCATCCATGTAAACTGGTGATGAAAAACATATTACACCATAATTTAGAGACTATAGGCCATACATACACACGAGTGGTGATGTCATTTTTCATATGATTAATAAAAGGTGTAATATGGTTATTAAATAATAATAATATAATATAATAATATATGTGAAAATATATTTATTACTTAAAAATGGATAGAACACATGAAGTGGAAGTATACGGCGAAATAATCATGGGAGAATCGGTAATGATGATTAAATATCCCTTAGTGATCTTATGTTGGACCTCCTCTTAATGACATTAGTGTTGGTCTTCTTAGAAGACCAAAACCTATAGGATGTGTATAAAGAAGTTTAAAAGGTTAAATTTCAAGTTATGACCAATATTTAAGACTCCATTTAATGTGAATAAGTGAGGGAGGAGGTGATCTTTTATAAATTGGGTGAGGGGCACTTTTGGATTTTTTGAAAATATTAATTTATAATGATTTCACCATAATTATAAATTCCATATAAATGACATGTTTTATAATTTCAGATACTATATGGTTGTAATATCATCATCAAATATATATATATGAAAAATCTTGTTATTTTTTTAAACCTTATCTATTTGATTAAAGTTTAGTTCATCTAAATGGTCATGTACGTACATTCTCATAAAAAGATACACAGAATGCATCATAGACTTGAGATATATTGGCATTATGTTCAAAGTGAAAAGTTTCCATCTTGATATGATCATGAATTTAAAAGCAACTGATGTATATAAGGCTCTTTTCCATTTACTTCCTGAACCTCATAACCTTCTTCCATAGAAAAATTCAAATAAACACATTCTCTCCATATTCAAATTATGGATCACGTCGTCAATTATCAACATTAATTTTCTTCCATGTTTATTCTTCATTGATAAACATAGTAATTCTTATAATACTGTCATGCATCTATTTAGTGATCCTAGGTCCGAATATTATTCATTATCCAAACCCCCCTCCATGTGGTTGGAGTTATACATTTCTTCCCATATTGGGCTTCAAAAGGATCCTCTGCAATACTTGACTTAAGGCTATTATTGCATGAAAACTCAACTGGGGTAAGGTGATAATCTAAAACACCTTTTAAATATAGAGAACATGTTCTCAAAATATCTTATAGTGTTTGAATTATTCTTTCAGGAAAAAATTCTGTTTGTGATTTATAAGAACCAATGAAACTCTATTCTATATCATGTACTATATGAAGTCTTCACCCAAATTTTGAGAGAGAAGATATATTCTCGATCAGATGAAATGTATTGTGGTAGTCCATGAAGCCTTTTCAATTCCTTACTAAACACCCTATAAATTTCCTCTAGAGAGTTGTCTTCTCTGATAGAAAATAAGTGTGTGAATTTAGTAAGGTGATCTAATACAACCCATAAAGCATTAAAACCTTTAGAGGGTTTTAGGATCACATTATCCCAATCTATAGTGATGTTATCCCATTTCCATTATGGTATGGGTAATGGATTCAACATCCCTATATAATGTTTTCTTTTATCATTAACTTGATGTCATACTATGCACTAAGATACAAAAAATGGAATATCTCACTTTATACCATCCCACAAAAAGTATTCCTTCAAATATATATACTTCTTCATACTAATAGGATATATAGTTAATGAGGAACTAAGAGATTACCCAAAAATATCAGGGATAAGCTTTTTTGATCTTGTCGACTCAAAGCACCTACCACCATGTTTTCATTCATAGGGTAACAATTTATTGAGAAGTCATAATTATTTATTAGTTTTAAGCATATTCTCTGATGCATGTTAAACTTATTCTATTATAATATATAATTAATACATTTATTTTCTATATATATATATATATATATTAATTTTCAGTATAATGATTATTCCTCCATATATTTATTGGAAAAATTACCACAACTATCTCCATATCATGTGTTGGGTAATTAATCATAGGAATATTCAAATGTCATGAGGCATAGGATATAACCATGTCATTATATGAAAGGATACAAACCACACTATTTTTGGATGAATAATTAAAAATCGAAAAATTTCGCCATTATAGGGCAAGGTTATCATAGGTGGGTTGATAAATATTCACCTCAGATCCTTGAATGTTCCCTCACATTCATCCGTCCAGAGGAACTCGTAACCCTTCAATGAAACCTTAGTTAGAGTATTAGATATTTTTATAAAATTATACACAAACCATAAATAATATCCATTTAAACCTAGAAAAATATAAATCTTAGTCACCATGATCATTATAGGAAAATATTCAATAGCCTCCGTCTTTTATGGATATACTACTATACCATCTTTTATGATTGTGTGTCACCAAAATGAATCATTTTCTAACAAAATTAATACATTGTAAATTCTACATATATTTTCTCCTTCCTAAGGGTATTTAGCCCATTTCTAAAGTTTTTTTATTCACATACTTTATATTTTAAGTGATAATAATATCATTTGTAGAAAATACAACAATCATATTGATGTAATCTCTAAAAAAAATATTCCTTAAATCGATGAAGATAGTGGTGGAATTAATATGACAAAAATAAATCTCTATATATTCATAGTTCCGACACCTTTTATGAAATTTAATCTTGGGTATATTCTTCTTATTTCACCTCAATTTATGATATCTAGAATGAATGTCAATATTGTAAAATTTTTATCTCTACACAATTGATAAAAAATATCTATTTAGGGAAGATGATAAATGTTCATGATTGTGATATTGTTCAACTCTTGATAATTAATACAGGGTTGCATTGATACATCTTTTATTCTCAAAAAATGTACCGGTACACTGCAATGTGAAACCCTAGGCCGAATGATTCCTTTATCATGTTTTTCAGGTAGTTTCTTCTTAAATTACTACAATTCAATTAGGGAAATTCTATAGGATGTTTTTAAATTTGTGTAGAAACATCTACGAGTTCAATCAAGAACTCAACTTCACATTTTTGTGAACAAATAAAAAAAATTTGTAGAATGAATGACATAAAATCATGATCAATAAACATAAAATTTATTCCAATTTTCTCCCATAATAGTTTAGATAAATATCCCTTTTGAGTGGTATTTAATACCAATACACTGGATATAACATCGGAAGGATGTTCATACATATCGTTACATTTTTAGGTGATAATAGGATGGTTGGAAACATAATAAATAACTTCTATTCCATGAAAATTATGCCGGATCTATAACAAAAAATCCATTCCATGACTAAGATGACATCACATTCCACTAGAGGAAGAATTATGTGATTTATTGGAAAACCATTCCCATAAACATCAACTAGATAGGAATCATATACATGAGAACAAAACATCATATCATTAGGTATTTTCATTTCTAATTCCACATATAATAATTTGGGTGAAATATTAACTCCCTTATAAAATTCAATATATATTAAAGAGCTAGTAGATATAGAATCAAAAAGGAATTATTAGTGTTATAGTGTATGGTAAGTGTTTGTTTCACTAAATTCTATTGACAACCTTCATCCAAAACAATGATCATATGAGACTTCCCCTTATCCCTTATCTTTAGAGGTTACCAAAATCTAACATCATAAAAAACTCTAGGGTTTGTTCAATGGTAATCATAATTATAGTTCACATTACACTTGTAGCACATAATCAAGGGAGTTTCGTTCCTTATAACTTTATCTATATTCAAATTCCTAGCTAACTTCTTATCATAAAATCTGTAAAAAAATCCCCGATGTACATCCATTCGACACATAAAATGGGTATTAGACTCATTAAGTAAATTTGCTTCATGATTCTTCCCACATCTAATGCATACAAGAAACTTCACCGTCTTTTCTCAATGATTTTTAGATTTTCCGTTTAAATCCATGATCATATTCTTATAAAAATCGTGAGACTGATAAGTAACTCCTTCCTCCATTTAATACTTTATTTCACAACGCAAAATCTATTCAAATATAATAATTCCTATTATTAATGACACCCTTATGAAACATTACATTAATCCACATAAGGACCTATCAACTATAAATTCGGGTTGGATGATAATTATTGAAGTGTACCTCAAAAGAAATATGAATTTGGATTCATAGGTACAAATAGAATCCTCATCCATTTATTCTAACATGATAACCCCCTCCATTGTTGTACGTAGAATGTGATGAATGTAGTTATTAAAGAATATTTTCTTAAACACACCCTAATAAAAGGATTCAATTTTATCGTTATTTATTTTATTCTTTATTAGGGTCCACTATTTTTCTATTGTGCCTTAAACCAAAAAACCTAAAAAATGAAATTATCATTTTCTAAACCATGGAAATAGGGAATATTTTACAGTATTAGTAATTCATTTTCGGTAACAAGTTGATTGGAATACCCACTATAAGAAGGTGGACATAGCCTCAGGAAGAACTCATCAAAATTTTTGTTCCCCCAATTTCTCATTTAGAAAGTCTAGAATGATTCATTGATTGATAAATATGGGTAAGAATAACATTGATATTTTTCATTCAATATCCCATAGCAATTAGTTTCAAATAAGGACATTCATTGCATTGTATTTCACAATCACCATCAACACAGTTCCTTTAGGTTCCCCATTGTCGTGTATAAGGTGATGCTTGATTCATACACGACACACCTTTTAATAGTTTTTACCCTTAAGTAAATCTATTCTAGAGCTACATACACTTGTAGTATTCAGACTTGGAAGTATTTATAGTAAACCACTCACTCCATCCTTTACCAATAATCCAGGAAATTTTCATCATCCTATGATTTATCTGTAGACATGTACATATGGTTATCACTAAGGTTTTGACATCCCAGATTCAACAGTAGAACTAAATATTTCCTACAATACTAACTATAAAAACCCATGATTTTCATATAATAACATTAAATAACTATTCACGAATACCTAATATATTACATAAACAGATGCCCAAAGGGCGTACTAGTGTAGTGCCTTTGGAAGCATGGAAACATAAACAATTGTTCATTAGTGATCTACATTGTATACCACCAGGTTCATCTCAACTATATCCCTTCCTAGAAACATCAAACATAATACATATATTCATAACATTGGGGAATGGAATCATAAAAATGGATGAGCTCAGATGCGTAGTAACGGTAAACAAGGGAGAAATGTAAACATAACCATGATCATAGAGTATGAGAAAATAAACTTGAAAGTTAAAGATAATTCCCTTAATATCATTGATCAGAAATAGGAATTAGGGATTATAGATTTTTCATTTTATATGACATGAATCATAAAAAAATAAATAAAATAATCCATGAAAACATAACTTAGAAATAAGATATTGAATTTGTTGCAGCCACAAAACAATTTAAATTGATTTAGATAGTAGTCAATGAATCATGGCCAAGGATATATTAGTAGTATCGAAACACTCCCTCTACCATCTTGGTTATCTCAGTTGAATATCATGATCGTATTAGTAGTGAAGATTCACTCCCAAGACCATCTTAGTTGAAAAATTCTTTTACTAAGATGAATTCACTCATCATTCCTTCTATGTCTATGTTATGAGATATAAATAGTTTACCAATGCATTGGATGAAGATATAGGCCCCAACCATCACATAATGAAAACCATACATATGTGTTACATAGGAAAATAAATAATTGATTATATTAGATCCCATAAAATGGAATTGGTTTCATATACATCATTCAATCATAACATAACCCAGGGAAAAGAAATGGGTTTCATAAATATAATTTCTTCATAAAAATAAACAATTACTAGAAATAATAATAATGGTATCATAGAAGCATAACCTCAGTAAAACATAAGTAACATAAAAATAATTTTATCTTATATGAAAAATAATTTTGAGTGACCACTTGAAAACAATCTTGAGGAATATACAGTTTCTACATTGAATTTTTTTTATTTTTTTGAAATTCAGGTCATATTTAAAATAAAATAAATATTATTTCTAAAATAAACATGTCATATCATATGAAAAATTTAATGAAATAAAGAATTATGAAAGTATAAAAATCCATTCATTCCTTATGATTTAAAAGAAATCATTTTTCATGTACTTTTGTGGGAAAAGACCCAATGTAACTCATTTGGAAAATGACAGAATATATATTTCAGATTGTGTAGTAAAAAGAAAAAAAATATGTAAAAAAGACTATAAAATACCATAGGGATATATTAAGAATGTTTATTTTTTAGAAAACATGGACATGGATGATAATATTCTCCTAAAGAGAATTAAATCCAAAAAATCCCAAATAATGAAGAGAATATGAGATAAATAGTCTTCGCTTTATAAACAGTAGAATCATATGCCTCATGAGTGACAAAGAATGAAAAAGATATTAAAATATCATTATATTCGGGATAAGACTCATATATGAAATTCATGGGCATCTTATATACCACATAGAAGAAATAATTGTTGAATATGGGTAAGTCTCACAAAAATAAAAGTGGGAATAGAAATACCCTTACAATACATATAATTTCATTCATATGTATCTAAAACTAATTTATAATGATATAAATATGTCATTAACTTGTTCTAAAACCATATTTATATTTATTATGTCATGTATCATTCTAAAATCTATTGTTTTTTAAAAACCTTTCTTTATTACTCTCTTTCATGTGTGAACTACTTCATTTTCCTTTGAATATATTTTTTTTAAAAGTTCTAATTCATGAAAATTGAATATAATTTAAAAAATTATAATTATTTTTTAGATTATATATGTATTCATTATAAATATATAAATAATCCATATTTAATTGTGGTCATGGAAAAGAAATCACATCACGTTATGGAGACGGTAGGTCGTACGTACACATGAGGGACAATATCATTCCCATAATTGTGAAAAGATAAGGAAGTGGGTGGTATTTATTTTGTTGTAAAATAAATATATTTTTTAATCAACATATATAATTATTAATTCTATTATTATATCCATCCATTTAATTTATTATGTAAAACACATTACACTACGATTTGGCGATGGTAGGTCGTACGTACTCACACATGGTGATTTCATTTTTCATATGATTGATAAAAGGTAGAAAATGGGCTATCGATGTTCAAAATATAATCTCATAATATATTTAACACTTGAGTTACTACTTTATAATGTAAACAATACTTGAACAATAAGTATAAAAAGAAATACACTTGAGAGAATTTGTAAAGTTGATGACCTCTTCCATAGTGAACCTCTTTTGGATCTCCTCTTAAGGACAATAGGGATGGTATTGTGAGAATACTAGTAATTATTGAATTATTTAAGGATTTTTATAATTTAAATCAACATGTCATAGTAGATATTGAAGGCTCAATGTGATTTTGAATATGTGAGGGAGGCAGTTACCATTTATAATGGTGGTGTGGGGAACTTTTATAAATTCCAAAAATATTAATTTATGATAAATTCAATATCAATAAAAATAGCACCAAAATGTAATTAATTTAAATTTGAGATGATATAAGGATTTAATATCATCAACCAATAGATTGTTGGAAAATATTGGTAGTTTTTAAACCTTATAATTTTGATTTACCCTTAGTTAATCTATATTAAATATAACTATAGTAAATAAAATTTCAATATTAAAAAGCTATAATTTTTACTTATGTGGTGTCAATTAGATCATTAATGATAAATTTAAAAAAAATATATTTATTTTATATTTTTAAATTAGTTTTTTTATTGTTAAATAATTTAATGAAACATTATTTTTATAGAATAACATTATTTCCAATTTTGACAATTTTCATTACTTTTATTTTTATGAACATAATAACTACATGATGTATTTAAAAAACTCTATATAATTATCCCCAACATGTAAAATTCCTCCAAAAATTCGTGTATGAAATTAATTATAATAAATAATATTTATTTTATTATTTTTCATATCATTAATTAGATATTTCAATTATATAAACAAATACAGCATCTTCATTCTACAATCCTTTATAAGAATTTTATTTAAATTAAAAATAAATTACCATGATAAAGAAAACAATTTTATAATATAGATTAAAATTTATATTCAAGCATATACTTGATAAAAACCCATGATAAAATTTTTATAGTTATGAAAAAATGAGTATAGCATCATAAAAATTTCTTTAATTAATATAGAGTAAATGTTATACTCTCATCCAAACGGAATAAAAAGATTATAATTTCGTCCTAAGGAATATTTTTGTTAAAAACACCCATAAAATGAAATTATTTCTTCTTTTAGGGTAATAATATAATATTTTTAATATTATTTTTTAATAATAATTAACTGATTTACCGTTTACTGTGTTAATAAAAATTTACTAAAGTTACTGTTAATAATTACAAAAAATAAAAGAAACCAATTTACATAATTTTATCTTACTGATTTCAAATATAGAATCCAATTTTAAATAATCAAAACATATATGTTTACGTAATTTCTTTAAAATTAATTCCATTGATAGTGTTAGAAAACATGTTATTAAAGTTTAAAACATTTAAATGTATTTATAACTAAATTAAACGTAAAAATTATCCCAATAACCTAAATTAGATTAACTGATAAAAATTTAACTAATTATACATTAAATGAAATAAAAATATAATTTAACACTATAAATTACTTTAATATAAAATTTTTTTAATTAAAATTTAATTTTTTTACTATTCATCAAATCACGAGAGTAATTAGGAAAAAATAAGAAAAAGTAATTTTTTGTATTCTTACCTATATGTGGATGTTTATATTGATAAATAGTATTTATATAAGTTAAAAATATTGCATTTAAAAAGGGTTCTCCATTAAAAGGAGAAAAAATAACCATTCTGAAACATATTAGATTTTATGCATAAAATTGCAATTGTTCTTATCTAATTCCTATAAAATATATTTGGGGAATATATAAATTTTATGACTGAATATAATATATATATATATATTTCCTTAATATCATCCACTGATTATAATATAATTAATTTATTAATAAAAAATTAATTTGGCCGCATAAAAATAAAAATATTTCCTTTATTTTCAATTAGTACATATTTTATATTCAGATTAATTAGTAACAAATGAAATAATCTAAAAAATATATATTTTCATAAGTTAGATAATACTATTAATAAACATTGAATTTAATTTTTAGGTTATTATATTTTTTAAATAATAATCAAATGTTGTTTCACTAGAACTCATTCTTGCTTGTAAATAAAACTATGTTTGTGCTACATATAGATCAAATATAACATGGCAAACAATATTACAAAAGAAAATAAATAAATATAATTTTTTCTAAAAAAATTTCATAAAAACTAGGGCTTTCAATTTATTCAACATAAAAAATTTTCAATTAACATTTCTTTCATAAGACCATCCTAAATTATAGTTAAATTATTTCTTAATTATCAAAATAAAATGGTATTTATGTTTTTTATCATTCAATTAAATATTTTATTAACATGTTGAAATTAATTTCAAAACCCTATGATTATTTTTCTTTAACATTAATTTAATATCATAAACTACCATTCCCTTGGGTTCCTTTATAATCTATTTAATTTTTCATATCATGAGTATTCTACGACTCGACCACAAAAATAAATCTTGACATCCACCTCATCACATAAAATAAAATAGGATTGGCCTTCATATAACCTATGACATCATTTACCATGTCATCCTAGAAGACCTAGTTATTTCATAATCCTGGAAGACCAGCCCGCTGCTCAATGAATAATAAACCATACCCAGTTCAATATAGAAACAAAACATTATATTTAATATATAAACAATGAAAAAGAAGAATCATTCCCACATAAAAATTCCAATTTATAACTAAGCCTACTTCAAATGAGAACATAATCAAAAGACCATCCAAGATAGTCTTCAAAAAGCCTTAAACAACTAATTCTAGTATCAATCATTTTCATTCACTAACACCATTTTATTAATTAATTATAATTAGGTTTCAATAAGAATGAAACTAATTGTACAATGGATTAAAATGGCTAATATATCAGAAAACATTATTTAAGTGACATCTTATAAAGATATTAAATTCCAAAAACACCAGTATAAATTATTATAATAATTTTTCTAATTTATCATATTTTTTTCAAAAAACAAATTTATTTTAATAGTCTCCCACAATACTAATTATTTTAATATTATATACTGAGGATGATTATCATTGTTAAAATTTCATACCTGAATACTATTATCATTCCCTCCCAAACTATTATAATATTTTCATCTATAGATTACCCAATAAATTCAAATACGATAATATGAAATTTAATATAAACCGGATAATAAATCAATATACATTATAGTAAAAATTATGTATCATCTTCAAACGTTTTGAAACAATACCCCGTGAATCCCAATTCCCTTCATATTTCACATTATTTTTCAAGATTGTATAATTTTTATAGTAAATTCTAGCTATTTATTCAAATGAATCTATAACATGATTAAACTAAACATACAAATAAATATAACCTGTGGTAAAATAGTCATCCACCTACAATATGAATCATAAATAAACTCATAATACACCATAATTAGTGTGGTGTTGGGGGGGGGGGGCTCGCACAACCATAAATTTTGATGGTTGCTCAACCTAATCTACTTCTAAGACTAGATCAACTTCTAAGGTATAAGGTATGTTACATTGGTCATATTGGTTTTAAAATATTCATTAGAAATGAAAGATGAAGGAATATATGGGTGAAGGTTGAAAATAGTGTTTAAATATAAAATGAAAAGTGCTTAGAATCCCATCAACTCTTCCTAATTAAATAAAAATAGAAAGAGGTATCCAACGATTCAATGATCCATGTTGCAAAATTAATTCAAACTTATGTATTACACCCATCGAAATGGGTGAATTGAAAATATAATAACAATTCGTATTTTCCTGATGTAGCTGTATTTTTTTCAATGTTCCAATATTTATTTCATCAATATTATATTTAATAAATTCACCTTAATTATTTAATTTATAAAAAATATTCCATGATTTTTCATATTTACATACCATATCATTTAGATTTAAATTATCATTTTTAAAAAAATATCATGTTGTAGGTGAGTAGGAGGATTGAACAATGTTTTTATTGATGAAATGGTTATCTTTATTATGAGTGGGATTATTGTTTAATAGTAGATTTTATGAACATTATGATGGTAATGAAATAAAAATCCTACAATTTAACAAGGATGGTGTACCTTTATATAGGTTTCATAATTCCCACATTACACTGAAATGAGAAGAAAACAACCTCTATGTGTGTTTCCCTAATATGTTTTCCTTTATTAAACTAAAAAAATGTACAGTTTCCATTTTTAAATTAATGAGAAAACATTTATTCATGAAATGAATGCTTTGAATACCCTTATAGAGCTTATGAAAAATTACTTTAACCTTTATGTATGCAATGAAACATTGAGTTTACTATTAAAAAACTATTTACAAACAATATTACACTCACACAAGAAGGGGTTATTCATAGGGGTAATATTTTAATTAATAGTAACTAAATTAGAATAAAATAATATAATAAAATTTAATGAAAAACATTTATTTCTAATTTATAATTTTCAAAATTTACCTTTTAAATAATTTATACACATTAAAATTATTTACATAAATTTTATATATAATTAAAAAATTAAATATATGCTAAAAATTAAGAGTCACTAAAAAATGTCGAATTAAAAAGGAAATTATGGAAGAAAATTGGAGTTTTTGCATGTATGAAGTATAAATAAAAACACTTATTGTAGAAACATTCATCAAAAAATGATTTCATATATAATATATTTTAATTTAAAATTTAATTTTTTTATATCAAAAATTGAATGAGATTAAAATGAATCAAAACTCAGATTGATCATAATGTAATTTTATAAGAGGGGTATGCTTAAATTTTTAGTTAAAAGCATAATTACAATAGCAATTATAAAATCAAGATTAAAGTGTCTAAAGATGTAATTTAACCTAGATTGAACTTTGTTAAGTTCACATGAAATATTGAACTTTTAAAATACCTTTCTTAGTTGGAATGTTTTTCTTCACTTGTGTAAAAAATAGTTCCTCGACAACCTCACCAAAATCACTCATGATTCCATCTTCACCCCTCGCTAACATCAGTTTCCATGGAAATGTCTCACCTTTTCCCATATAATTGGGGCTCCATCTAACACCATAAATATACTTGTATCCTTTTAAAATAAATTTAATATATATAAAATTTAAATATCCCAAATTCTTCAATTACATTTTTTTGACCTTGGTTATAAGAAAATTTCTCAAGTCCTTTATTTACAGGTGATATTTTATGTGGATACTATTTCCTCAACGCGGGTAGTATCCACTCGTTAATCCCTTATTATCTATAATTAAACTCCAAAAATATTCTAACCACACAAATATATATTTATTGATATTATTAGTAAGCTATATTGTTATTATATTTATTTGAATACAGTTATCTATCTACCTCCCATCCATTGGTAAATGAAATCATCACCCGGGTTATTCACAAACTACCACATCCTTGAAATATCTATTTATTTATTCATCACCACCATAAATGGATCATTATTAAATTATATTTCAGAAATAAAAATTATATATATGAAATAATTAACATTTCTTATAGATAAATTATTCATTTTATAAATATATAATATGTTATTAATATACCATCTTATGTTTCTAAAAAATTACTGAATCATGCTTGACACAGATTTCATTTTAATAAATCATTAGTAAAAATAAGATGGAATGTAATTATAAAATTATAAATAATTATAGTTCATGAATTTATGTATCATATATGATATAATAATAAATAATTTAGTATCAATGTAAGGTAAATGATATCGATATTATAAAGCGGGCACAAAACAATCAACTTTGCTAACATCTAATGAAGAAAATAAATAATCAATAACAAATAAATGCTTATTAAATGATTATAATTGGAGATTATAAAATTAATATATATTAAAAATAATACTAAATAATTAATTAATATGGTTATATTTATTATATACGATTCTAAAATACTTTCATGGATGTCAGAAATAAATATTGGGGTTGTTATCTCAATTTCCCTTCATTGAAACATGATTTCATATTTTGAATATAATTTAATTTGACATTATGTAATTGATTAATTATCAAATTATTTATCATAAATAAAAAATAATTATATTTTTCACAATTCTATTACATAACATCCTTCATATTCTATTATAATTCATACACCACCCTTATTTGTAAGGAATTTTTCTATCTCAAATTCATTTCTTTGTGTTACATGGTTTCTTCTTGAACTCTATTCTTGAGTGATTAATATATTCATAAAATTAATATTTAATATGATAATACATATTATTTCAATTGGTAAAATAATATTCTCTTTCAATTTTATTAGTGAATTTTAATCTCATAAAATTTTTACATCGTTAAGAATAATTCTCCTTCTCTGTAATTAATGTATTTTCTCCATGTTAAAATTAATTACTTCAACAAATGTTTTCCTTTATTTTTTTAGAAATAATTATACATATAATTAATTATTATCTAATTTTATTTAATTATCTATTTTACAAAATAATCCTTCTTACTATTTTAAATTAGTGTGGGTTTCGACTAGGGGTTTGGAAAAATAAAAAAATATTTTTTGCTTTCTTCTAAATATATTATTTCTTACAATCTACATTTATTCTAGATCAAATTTAATTATTTTAATGGTACCATCATTTGGGATTATTTATAAATTTATTTTTTTAAAAGTGATTATTTAATATTATTAGAGAAGATAGTTTTTATGGGACAAATAACTTCTTATATCTATGAAATAGTTAAGGAATGTTTTAGAAAAACAATTCATATAGTTTCTTTCCATTTTCCAATGAAAATATAAATGACGTATATTATTTAGAGATATGTCCCGTGAATAACAAACTAAATGATATTATACTAGTTTTATGGTGTATTGACCTCAAGATATAAAATTATCATATTATTTATCCATTCTTAAATTTTACCATTCAATGGTGTTCTTATTATTATTATATTTTTCATGTATGTGAACATCCATCAGTGTTACATATTCTTAACTACGGCAACAAATATTATGATACTATGCACATTATATTTCTGGATGAATTATGAGCATTTTATTCCATTTATTGAAAAGTTATGTGTTCAAATATAATATCCTTATTATTCTAATGTGTTTCTCTATTTATTACCATGATAGGTTGACAATTTATTTTTTTAATTAATTTCATTCTCATGATGAATTCATTGGACACATGAAGTTGTAGTTTGGGATGAAAAATTTATAGATCATTAATACATTAGAATTTCTAATATGATTTTATAGACCATGTATTTGGATTATGCCTCCCCATTTATTTATAATGTTTTGGAATGTGAAATTTATGGTATGTAATATGTCATAGAAGGGGGCCTTGAAAATATGTAAAATCCCTTGAAATTAGGACTTGGTAAAAGGATTTTATGTTTTAACATTACACATTTCATTACTACTGATTTCTTCATTATTAACCCTATGATATTTTATATTAATATTTTATCAAGGGATATATGACATTAAAATGTTTTAAATAATATATAATTTTTATTATTAATTTATTCCTTTAAAATTATCCATGTTGTCTTAATTATATGTATGCATTTGTTATATGCTACCTCTTACAGACAATTTAATCACACCCTTATTAATTTTTCCCTCCTCCATAGGTCATGAATAAGAGTTTTAATTATGATATACCTTGATGGGTATCTTGTGTGGATTCATTTGTCGTAGATTTTTAAAGCTTACTATAAAATAATAAATCCTTGGTTTCATGGGAATATTTACCATTGGATGTGAATGATATAGGTTTTTTAGTAAAAATTTACATTTTATTTTATAAAACTCCATAAAAAAATGTTGATGGTTGTGTAAGTGACTCAATATGTTCTGTTAATATATAATTAATGTCTAGTTATGTTTGGTTCACTTTTGTAGGATTCTAAATCGGTATGTAAAGAATACTTTTGTTAGCACCATATCTGATATTGTAGGTACATGGAATCACATCAACTATTAGAACAATTTAGAGTTTATAAAACAATATAATATGTGATTAAAAAAGATAAGTTTCTTGATATCCCCTGATAATAGAAGATATTAAGGTTTTATTGTTAGACTGACATAAAGTGCATGATTGCATATGACATGGGAACTTAATTTCAATACTTGTTGAGAATAATGATTCTATCTGGTAATTAGATATTATGATATAAAAAACAAAGATAATGGGATCCCAAACGAAATATAATTCCCATGGTTATATTAATAATGAGATTGTTTGTTATCTTATAATTATTAGATACATTTATTAGACAACCATATTTATGAACTGTATTATAAATCCTTCTATTGATGAGATTTCGATGGATGTGGTTTTCTAGAGGTGTCCAAACATTGTATGGAAGTGTGTAATGGTGTTCTATACATATTATTTATATCATCTAGTGGTATTTAAAAACATCAAAATATAACTTACAATACCTACACTATTATAATATTAAAGGGTCCAACCCAAGAGAAGTTGGGTTCAGGATTATGAGGGTTTATTATTTATATAAACTATTGAAGAAAATAATATAAATTATGGGAGATCAGGTGTTAAATTTGTATTGAATGTGAGCTATACAACATAGGTAGTGTTATTACTGTCTATGTTTAAAAACATAGGCTTCAAATAATGAAATTTACAGAAGCCTAAATATGTATCAAAAAACATGTTGTGGTAAATATACGGATTTTTTCCCTTCATTGAAATAAATATTTAAATATGACATAATCACACCCGATGATTAAGGCCACTAATAAAAAAATAAAAATATTTACTAATAATGTAGAAATAATTAAATATTTATAAATATTCATGGTTAAAATGAATATGTTATAGAAGAGGATGAATTTTCAAGTATAGGAAATGGAGATTAATTTATCCAATTTGAATTTCAACAAATAATTATATACAAGTTGGGAAAAATTAAAATAAAAGAAATGAAAATAGAAATATGAAATGTTGAAATAAAAACGACAAATAAGTAGATTATATTTTATCAATCAACAAATATAAATATATTATCTTCTTTCATAATATATATTCACCATAGATCTTTATCTTTCTCATATTTTGTATCAGAATACCTTCAATCCTCTCTTATCAAGCGATATGTGGTTCAAATAGTTGATTTATAATCTCTTAGAATTTATCACCACATTACATTCTATTGGATAATATATAATTCCTCCTATTGTTAAACTATAATTTCATTTATTAACTTTAATTCTTCTCACCATCATCCTTCACTGAATTAATTTCAGTCATTACTCCTTACCAAACACATTTATTTAGTCATAGTATAAAATCACATTTAAGTGATAATTTAAAAAACTATGAATTATTAAATGATACCACACATATTCTTAAAATTTAGGATGATTTTCCAAAATCCTTTAATATTAAACAAACTCTTCGCCAACACTTGACTAAAATAAGTCACACGCCACTCTCAACCACTATAATATGAAAATCTTAGTAACGACTTTATAATCTTAAATGGTGTGACAAATATTAGATCTTTGGTGATGAAATGTTAAACTAAAATTACTTCCTTAAATAAATATAATTATGATTAATTTTTTTTTATCAAAACACATACAACAATGTCTCAAATTCTTCCATAGTTTTCCAAGTTTCATAATTGATTGATCAATTAGGAATACAAAATTTTATCACCTCAACCTTAATTAATATATTATTTGAAATAATTAGTATCAATAATTCATCATTCATCCCTATGAACAATAATTTAAACAACAGATCACTTCAACCATCCATTAATGAATTCTTTTATGACTACATCAGAGAAATACGAATACAAAATTACCATTGAAATTATATTGAGTGACTAGTGTAAAATGATATATGATCTTAAAAATAACTATATGAAGATGGTAAGGCCTCAATATTTTCATATCTATCGTGATAAATAGAAATGGACACCAGTTAATAGGATTCATTTTATATTCAAATGGTTTTGGGACCCAAGCAGTGCTCTAACATCAATTTTATGTTCTTATAATTTTCATTTAAACTCCCTGATAATTTCCACCCTTGTATTGATGCTATTTTTCATCAATCTATCAAACTCAAAATTATGACTCCAGTTCAAAAAGTATTAGAATGTCTCAGATTAAACCCTTGAATACATTTCATCACCTTTAGTTTCATTACATTCTCCAAAATGATAATTTGGAGAAACCCTATTTGTTTTATGATTAATATACCTTTGATATTGGTATAAGGAATGCTCATAGAAATATAGTTTAGTCTTAATCATTGGTAAAAATTCCTCATTAATCTAAGATTTAATGCACCTCAAGTTCATTCGATTTGATCAGTTTGAGATTGTGGTGAATCTAAATATAACTAGCAATTTTGGGTGTTATTATTCTTGATATAGAATAATGTTTGGGTAAACAATGGTATCAATCATGCATTATTCAAAC
Organism: Viscum album; assembly: GCA_963277665.1. NCBI lineage: Eukaryota > Viridiplantae > Streptophyta > Magnoliopsida > Santalales > Viscaceae > Viscum > Viscum album. The sequence continues at coordinate 82,324,665 of OY728142.1, read as the reverse complement.
TGACCAATGTCTTCAAGATATACTACTTGAAATTTTTTCTATATCAACATATAGATTTGTTGACATAATTCTCAGTTTCATAAATGCTTAGGAACATTGATCAGCTGCAATAATAATCCACTTAATGTAATGATTTCCCCTCATATCTACTAGAAAATTATCATTCTCAACTATGAAAACTTTTATTTATTTATATTATTGTAAACTCCCTTTATGAAGCATGAAATCATCATTGTAACCTTAAATATGGATTTATAGTTAGCTTTTCTCTCGTTAAGCATGGTCATTTTTGTGACCATTCTTCTTTAGGTGGTAACTTGTGAAAAAATATTCAATGGTAGATTAATATGAACCCTCATGGTCATTTGAAATTTGAAGGAAGTGTCACATTAGTGAACAAGGTAGATTTATAAAACATGTTTAACCTTGATGCAGTAACGTCATATTGTCACTTGAGTTATCTCTTCCCATATTCAGGTGTATATGAAAAGGTAAATATAAAAATATTAAATGTAAATTTAGATAAATTAAAACATTATAACCAAATCATCAAATTTAATTTAAATTATAAAAATATCATAATTAATAAAAACAACAAAATGGAAAAATAAATTTTCCGGAAAAAACATAACTGAATAACACATGTAATAATAAATCAAAATGGAAATTTAAAAAGTTTATATTAAAAACACAATGAAGATTTCTTATTTCCACAATAAGTTAATATTTTTCCATGTAAAATAAAATAATTTAATACATAATAGTAAATAAATCAAAAAAATAAAATTATGAAAATAAATAAATATTTTAACATTTAGTATATAATTAAAATTTCAAATGTTATCTGGAAAAAATTCATGAAAAAATCTATATAAATTTATTTAAACATATATAACATTTTTTTCCATGTAATAACTAAATAAAATTCAGTGGAATTAATAAAATATTAAATTTTGAAATTAGAAATGGGACAATAATTTTATTTTAATATGAATTTCCCATATAGACTCTAATATTAAAACAAGAAAATTCCATCTTAAAAGTGGGTTTATTGAAGTATTTAATATGTTTTTTTATATAAATGAATGTTTTTAATTTTTTTATAATTGATTGAAACAAACATCAATATAAATTTAATTGAAACATCCAGAATTCTCACTACCATGAGGTGAGGATTCACACATAATAAAAAAATTAAATCTCTATATTTATGAGAAAATTTATGAATTAAAATCAGTATAATTAAAACATATAGAAATGAAAAAAATGAAAAAAAAATGAAATACTGAAATAAATAGGGGTTCAACCTCGATTAAGATTTTTTATTATAATATTTTTTTAAAATTTTTTTTATTGGATTCAAATAAAGAATATTCAAATTCAATTACTATTCTATAAAATCTTCTCAAAATTTAAATAAGAAAAAATTATTTTAATAGGTTAGGAAATTAATAAATGATATTTAACTAATGGGGTAATAATATTCATGCTTCTCAAATTATAATATCCATAATCAAATTTTTAGAATAAAACTCAATCACTAAATATTCATAATTTTGTCTTATAATGCATAAAACTCAAAAAATATTTGAGGGAATTTTTAATGGATATACATTAAATAACAATGCAATTTAATTTTGAAGACCCTCTCCCCCACACCAAAAAACTCAACAATGTCCACAATTTTTACCCACAAGGTGAAGGAGAAAAACTAGTAATTCTATTATAAAAACTATTTCCAATTCAATTTTCCAATGTACATTTAAATGGTCATAGTGAGATTGAAATTACATTTCTATAAGTTATAATACTTTTCCAAAATATATATTAAAATATAATTTTTTTTTATTTGTAAATATAAAATAATGATTTTAAATTCACCTAAAAATGTTTCATATTGATCATTGATTTCATTTTAAATAGATTATTCATTTTGAAGGTATTTTAATGTCGGTAAATATGATTCTTTTGAGACTTCATTAAACTCATTTTCAAAAAGGTATATTATTTCATGGTAAACACCAATAATTTCAAAAAAACATAAAATCAATTTCAAACAAAAAACTATTCAACCCTAACAAGTTACTAAACTATATTAGAATTACATTGTATATAGATAACGAAAAACTCTTTAACTATGTACTACTATCAATGAAAAATGAAATAAAATAAAAAAATGATATTTTGAGATAAATAAAGAAGTATAACCCCTTGATACACTACCCAAAACTAATAATTTAAAAAAAGATTAGTAAACCCCCACTATTTCTTTAGATTAACGTCAGGGTTTTTTTTAATAAACCATAGCTAAATAGGTAAGAATTTTTAAAAACCGAACACTTCCCCTCCCATGACACACTCAACACCACCCATCGCTACCACTCACCATCCCTCATCGTGACACACCTCACTGTGTCTCACCTTGCTATTCCACAATGAAACTCTATATGCCTCACCTTTCCATCCCTCACTGCAACTCACCACTGATCTCAACCCTCACCTCGCTTTGCCTCCATGTTCGAGTGTTATGAAAAATAATGTTTATGCCTATCTTTTTACAGTATAATTTTTTTACCATGGGTGTTTAGTAATTACATCTTGATTTGAGTTTTTTACTTTGGTGTTTTGATATAGATTGATGTGATTTACAAATATTTTGAGTAATTCGATAGCCTTTCATTTGTTATCCATATTGAATTATGTATTTATCAAATTATATGATTCATGTTTATAGATAATACCTCTATGAATTTTGAGTATGATTGTTATTCAGTGATGGATTATCTCACTTGGTTTGTTGAGTTTTTTTTTCATTCCCCCAAATCCCATCATGAATGATTATTGGAATTATTTTTTTACTTTAGTGGAAGAATTATATTTTTAATACCTATATATTTATTTGGTTGATTATAAATAGGATATTTTAATAAAATCACATTTGAATGAAAATTGTTTTATTCAATTGAAACTTGTTTAATAATATCATTGAAATTTAATTGTTTTATTTTTATGCATGTGTTTTGAGGAAATTTTTATTTAATTTAAATATTATTTTGATATTGACTATTTATTCATATTATTTCTATTAATCTTTTTAGTTATTATTTAACGAATTATATGAAAATTTAAATTTTTAATTATTATTTTTAACTTTACGTAATCCTTACAATGTTCTAGTAACCCATATGTAAATTTGGTGTACCCTTAAATAAATTCAATTATACCTTTATATATTTAGTTTATTATTTTTTTTACCCTTACATAACTATTTTTGTTTCCCTTAAACGACATTTATAGTTTTCAAGTAAATTTTACATATGTATCTTTGTACCATTACACATGCTTTGTATTCTTGGTTTTACCCTTATGTAATCTCTACTTATATTTACACAACTGATGATTATCTTTAGGAAATGTGTTATTACCTTCACACAAGTGTTTCTTACCATTACACAAGTTTTTCTTACCTTTACACATGTATTATGCTACCCTTAAGTGTTATGAAAAAATATAAGTTACCCCTGGGCTATGAAATAGATACCATTATATGGTGTATGTAATTTATATTTTTTCATTCACACGTTCTTTAAAAAATTCTTATTACTCTTATGTAACTGCAAAGTCCCTTTTCACAACTTTTGAACTTACCTTTACATGATGAGTTCATGTAAAAGTATACCATTACACAAATTTACTAGTTACCCTTATAAAATGCTTATAATTTGTTCTTACACTTACTTAGAATTATAATTTACTAATATAAAACATGTGTATAATGCATATTATCTTTATACAAGCAATATATTTTAATGGTTACCATTATGCAGATTGTAAAAATTATGAGGTACCATTATACAACCTGTGAAAAAATTATTTTACCCTTGCGTGGGATCTATAAGTATAAAATTTCCCTATTATAATTAATTAGTAGAGTCTCTCATCTATTAGAATGATATAAATCCTCTATCACTAGAAAATGATACTAGCAATAAAATATATTGAGTATTTTTGAATTTGAGAATGACACATTAAACAAAAATATGTTATTATTTTAATTTTAAACTATGGTGTTTTAAATGTATGATGAGGATGTAAGAAACACCCATGAGTAGAAGATTTTATGGATTTATAAAAAATGTTATCCATTTTTTGTTTTCCTATAAATAGAATCTAAGAAAAGTATTAGATAATAAATAAGAAAAAACATTTAGAACTTCATGGCATCAATATACAGATTTTTTGATGTGGTTCTAGTTTCACTATATTTCCTTGCTCTGTATCAATTACAAAAGGGTTGAAGGTCACTACTCTACACTAGTTTCTTCATCAACATATTATAATACTCCAAATAGTTTTTTTTGAAGTGTATGTAGTTATTATTTATCATGTGGTTATATATACATTTAAAAGGTAGTGTATGTTTATTATTACTCAATCAAAATATAATATCCAATTATTTTTTCTATCCTTCAAAATAAACTATGTTTTTCCTCCCCTACAAAAGACTATGTGATATGTTTGGGCTTCACCATATAAAAGCATGAGTGTTTTCTTGAACCTGTAAAAGAAAAGGGTCGGTTATGTCCTTTAATATAGTAGGTTGATGCAAATATTATAAACTGAAATTTATCTCTTTATTATACATCCTTGTTAAAAAAATAAAATTTTTCTTTTATGTTTTTAGCTATGGATTACATTTTATATTCAAAAGTATTTAACTTCAAGGAGTTAATGTTACATGATTGATCCCTTCATAAATATAATTATTTTTTATTTTGGTCATTAAACATGAAATTGAATCAAAATTTATTCTTGATCCCATCATGTATATTTTTATAGGAAACCCATAGTTAACATATTCATGTTTTTTTAACAAGTATATGTGAATCTATTTTCTAGTTCAGTAATAGTTGTGTGTTTTATTTTTTTCAAATGTGTAGGAACATTTTGATATATATGGATAAAAGCTAGATAACATTAGAGAGGAACACACCTCAATATGCAAAGGGATTGGAGGAGTTTTTAGATTTTTAAATTTTTAATCAATCTGTTGATGGGAAAATAAGAAGTACATGTCCTAAATACAAATTTAGAACATGTTTGACAATAGATGAATTTTATGAACAAATGATATTAAAACAATTCCTTGCTAAATATTCATGTTGGATTTTTTATGGGGAGTAGAACAATACAGAAAAGTTGAGCACTAATTTAAATTCATATAATGGGCTCCAAAATTCATTAACAATGAAAAATGAAATGACAAATGATGAATTTGGTATTACAAGACACCAACACCAATATGACAACACATTAGAACTACCAGTTAAAGGATCTATATATAGAAATGTCACAAGTGATGTTTTTGAGATGATAAGACAACTAGATCAGGATAATGACATATCATTAGATCATCATCTTGAGTTTGAGGATTATAAATAATGTGAAAATATCACATTGCATACATATTCATTTCATGGTTTAGTTGATGATGGAAATTTATAGTTATATCATGGATTTTGGAAATATAAAAAACATTATTTTCAACTGAAGTTTTACCATATAAAATTACTATGTGGAATTACAAATTAAGAGATTTACATGATATTATAAGTGTTTCATGATTCATTTCCTGATGCAATGATCCCTAATAATTTTTTTGATATGAAAAAATATATTAACAAGCTCAGTCGGAATAATAAAAAAATTCATGTTTTTCCTAATGATTGTATTTTTATTGGGGAGATGATTCATGGATACAGGATTATAATGAATGTTATCCAAGATAGCAGTCTATATGTGATTTTGGAAATCTGAATCAATATACTACCACAAATAAGAATAAAATGAAAACACTTGAAAATTTTTTATGTAACTTTCATATAAATCATTGATCGAACATATTATTCATGACATTAAAAACAAATGAACCCATGTAATGTATTTCTATAGAAAATAGAAATAATGGGTTAATGAAAAATAATAGATATTTACAATCATTGATTGCATTTTATTCAATACGTCCATATTTCTCATCTGACCTTAAGAATTTTTTTAGGGATTGAATGCGGATGGATTCAAACCACTTGGGACTTTGAGTACCAATTATAGAATTTGGATGGTGGTTTTGATCCCTTACAATATAGCTTCATATATTTGTATTCAACAACCATATTCTATAATATCAATGATTATTACTCGAGAAAAAAAATCATATATATCTAATTGATATATACTATCAGCCTTTATTTGAATAATTACAGGAGTTTTGGAGCAATAGTGTTGAGACATTTGATGGATCTACAAGAACAATATTCAAAATTCAAGATGCTCAAATGTTGAAGATTTGTGACTTCCCTGTACATGGGAATTTATCTAGTTAGAAAACACAAATGGGTTTGTATTTTCTTGTTTGTAATTTTGATTTTTTCCCAGAACAACTACCTCTTTTTAGAAAATGGAGCTTCTTGTGTCATCAAATATTTATCGAGGAATCTAATAGATTTAAGCATATGAAGTCAAAATTCATTGGTTTTGTTAATCATGGAGCATCTTAAAAGTTGTCAAAAGGATCTAAAATATTTCACTACTAGGAAATTTTGAAACAAAATAGGGTATGGTTCATCATTTGAATAATATTGGGAAATGTGTTTCAAGTGCATCATCAATTGAAATAGTAATTCAACAATGAATGAAAAAAGTATATTCTTCAAAACTCAATATTAGGAAAATAATATTTTGTGTAATAATATAAACTTGATGCATATTGAGAAGAATGTTTGTGAAAAAATTGATCTTCACATTTCTTAATGAGCATGGAAAGTAAAAGGATCATCTCAATGCTTAGAAAGACTTACAAGAAATGAACGTAAAGAGTGATATCTTTCCAGGTGAGAATGGAAAGTATGATCCGACAATTGTTTCAATGATAAATAGGGATAAAGATACATAGCTTATAAATTTAAAACATGATGGTATCTAATGGGTATTCAACTAAAATATCAATGTGTGTTCACTTAAAGCATCGTATGTTACGTGGATTTAAAATACATGATTCCCATATTCAGTTATAGTAGTAATTTTAATGGGAATTGCATATATTATTACCTGAATAGTTTACAACTGATGTACTCTAATTATGAAAAATTTTCAGAATATGTTTTGAGAAAATTCAACATCCATGTGAGCATGAAAACATTTAGGAGAGTTTTTTTTGACAATTTGTGCAATGGAGACGATCTTTCCTCCATCATTTTTTTACTACCATGATGCATTTAACTGGTCATTTGGTTGGAGAAACTAAATTGGGGGGCCAGTTACACTATCTATGGATGTATCCAATTGTTAATTAAATTATTTATATGTTATTTATTTCAAAAACAATTCTCATCATTTCATTAATTACATAATAATTTTTTTTAATTTTATTTCATAGATGGCGTGGTCATTTTAATCATATGTTTAAAATCAAGCTCAAACTAAAATGTCTATTTTTAAATTATATTTTAAAGAGTCATGTCTTACCTATATTTCTAGGAACTTGGATGATATTGAGATAAGATTCAATCGAGTATGAAATATAGATGTAACATCCACTCAATCTAAAATACACGGGAAATCAAAAATATTTCTTTCCATTCGCAGATCTATTGGGAGGAGGTCAAATGGTACACTAACATAAATTGAATTTTCACAAGAAAAAAAAAATATATATATATATATATATTCTACTAAATAGTGAAATTGAGGATCCATTTATTGAAGATTTGAGGATACAAAAAAATAGGATAATGAGAGGACAAATATGAAATGAGAACGATATAACCAAATCTATTAATAAAGAGTTTATAGAATGATTTGCATGATGTGTAATATCATAAACATTGAAATAAATTGGTATATTAGGGATATAAATATATTTTTTAAATATAATAAAGTATATTAGATTTTTCAGATCATTAATACTGATACTTGATAAAAAATTTCAGAATATTGGATGTTTCCTAGTCGAGGTTCTCTAAAACATGCTAGAATGTTCGACACTTAAAACATGAATATATTTAGATTATGTGGATTTGATTGTAAAGAGGGGTTTAAAACATAGATTAGTGGCATATTTACATTTTTAGAAGTGGAATAAAATTGAATATTTAATGATATTATTAAATTAAACTACCAAATACATTTTTCATTTTTTTATTCATGTGAAATTAGTTGTATATAATCAGGGGTGTTAGAAGAGATTCCTTGCAATTTATTTCTATGAACGTCTCTCACATAGTGAATGTTGGTAAAACTGATGTACATGAACCATATATCTTATCATCACAAAATAAAATGGTATATTATGTGAAACACTTCATGGATGATGTGTAGAGTGTAGTTTTTGAAGTAAAACATAGAGACTTGTATGATATGGGTGACGAAGGTGGATATTTGACCTCTGAAATTTAATCACATCACATCAACAAGTGGAATTATTTTTCAATCATGATATTGATAATATTATTCTTTCAAGAGTGGATGAAGTAGATGATGTAATGATGGAGTAGAAAACTAACAAGATTAGAGGATAATAATTTTATGTCCAGTTATCCGATCATTTATCAACCACTTATTTTATTTGGGCACACATTCATTATCATTGATATGTATATTTTGTTTGTCAATATTGTGAATATGTAATCGTTTCATTTTTTTCATACAAATTTATTTAAAAATATGTTTTGAATATGATTTTATTTTATTAAATGATAGGAAAGTGAAGGAGGAATAATTGTACTCACACTATGGGGTCAAATAGTTTTTCTAGAAACCGATCGACTCTAGTAATATTATTATTAGTTTCAATATTTATTAAAAAATGTAATCTATTTTTCATATTAAATTTTGATGTATATTTGTTTAATAATGTCACAAAGTTTAGGTCACCAAGCATCCCAAATAGTTGTATGGCTGAATGATTATAAAAAAATTTATTGGAGTTTTGTTAATGAGGATGCCATAGAAGTTGGTGTACAAATTCATTTTTCTATATAATAAGATATTATCAGTTGTCACTATGTTAATATATATTGCTTCTAATATGATATATATTTGATATATAAGTATAAATTAAATAACTATGAGATGTAAATCCCACACGGTCCTACATGGTCTCCCATGATGAAAAAGTTAGTAAAGTCCTTATGAAGGACCATCATGGTTGAGTGCGCGGGATGAGTTTCATAACAATACAGTCTGAGGTATTTGACTAGAAAATAAGGATTGAATGTGAATATACTTTTGGTTGTAGTAACTACCTACCCCATGATTTAAAGATTAATATTTATTATATGCAAAAAAAATTGAGAAACATGAGGTATAGATATCCATTTTGAAGAAATTATTACTCGATTTATATCAGAAGACAACCAGATCTTCCACGAGTATTTTTCAGCGATGATTGGTGGTGAGAAGGTAAATCAAACAACTTATAAATAAGTTAGTTGACCAAAATATATTGATTTTATGTTTAAATATAAATATACTTCATTGTTTAATTTTCATTACAATTGTCTTACAGGTTCCAGTAGTAGGAAGTAGAGATAGCGATGGAGATGGTGATGAGAAGAGTTCATCCTTGGGAAATGATTAGTGGGGAGGGTTTTTTCATGTATCAAAACATCCATTGGGTGTATTTTTTTTTATTATTTTATTATATTATAGATGGGATCAGGACAGCAGGTTCCTTAGGTTTTATTTTTATAACAATGTGTCTATATGTTGTGTTTTAACTGGCTATGGAGATTCAAATTTTTTATGACCTTATATGATGTTTATTTCTTGTCTCTATTTTACATATAGGTTGATCTGACTATAATATTATACAATTTATCACATGTTTTTCATGGTTCATTATCATGTATGTTTATACTCACACCTACAAGGGCTTTTCATGCATGATTTTTTTTCTTATACACACAACTAGTAGATGGTATCCTTAGTGGACCTAGTATATATGGAACATAGAAGTATGTGGTGGTGATGACCCTATTTGGTGGCAATACATAAGGATTTGGATGTGATAACTCCCCTTTTTCACTATTAGTTATTTCTAGATTAGGAAATGATTTCCTTCTCCTTGGTTTAATCTTTATTTTACCCTTTTAATTTCTCAGATATTTATCTATATATTTCTGATGTATATCATAGATATTACTACATGAATTTTTTATATGAAGAGGTTTTATTTTATTTTACCTATTAACTTTTTCATGGATTTGAATGTGCGTGTTTGTGTATTTCTGTAAAATTGGATAAATCCTCCCACATTAGTGATATTCTTAATATGTACTCGTATACATCCCTTCAACTATTGGGGGGAAGATGTTGTGTCACTCGTTTCTTACTGGTGTCTCATGTAGGGTCCCTATAGGTCAAGTAAGGACACAACACCACATGGTTTTCTTCAAATCTGACATCCTTACCTAGTCCTACTGACCAAAGATCATTCTATGTTGTCTCTCACCAAACTAATGTCCTATATCACAAATCCATACAATGATATCTCAAGCCTATAACATATATGATATGTAACACCCCAAGCTTCCATGGTACATTTCCCATTGAATAATGCAATAGCTTGTGTTGTATGCAACTTAGAGTTTTAACACACCATAACCCATGAAACTAGCCATTATGAATAGAAATAACCACCTTTTAAAATATTATAAACTTAATTTTCAAAATGGATTTCATTTTTGGATTCAGAATATCAAAATTATCTTCGGGTGAATTCTGGGTATTTTTTTGAGAACATTCAATTTTTGATGAATAGTGAAAAACACAACGTTATTGTTTAAAACATACTATTTATTTAAACAATTATTACTTTTATTTTAATTTATTTTTTGTCAAAATATATATATAATACCTATATATGTTCAATGTAATTCATTGATGTCATTTTATAATATGTTTTTATATATAAAATTTTATTAAACTTTTTACCCTCTTTACCCACCTTATAAGAGAATTTAAAAATTTATGTACACCATAATTTTTCAACTTCTGTGAGTTGAATTTCAAAAATCCAAGAGACATGGTTTACATCTATATGTAAAATTTGGTTCAATATGTTGACAATATTTTTTTAAGAAAAGTAACATTTGACTTTTATTTACAATGGTTAAAAGTAAATAGAGTAATTAAGGGTAAAAATGTTTTTTAATTACCCTAAAATGTGTACTAATTCTATTGGAAAAATGTAATTCGACCATAAACAACCTTACAAATAAAATATGACCCCCTTTGGTACACTTGGAATAGATTAGGACATTTATTATTATTTTATTTAAAGAAGAGTTAAAAGTGTAAAATTCAATGTTTAAAAACTAAATTATTTTTAATATAGTGTTATAGACATTATAAAATCAACTATAAATTTAAATTATTAATATAAAAATATTTCGTATGTAATGGTATTTTATTTATAATTTTCATACATTAAATAATCTAATTTATTTATGACACAATGATGATGTAGTACTTACGTTATTAATGAAGTATTAATATAATTGATATTATAAATATCCAAATAATGTAAATTGAGACTTCTGATGAATTCCACTAATTTTATAGGTCAGTATGACATGTTAGGGTTGAATAAATAAAAGTGATAAAGTTTTTATGGATTTCAAGAAAATCAAATACTAAATAGTGTCAAAATTCACAAATTTGAGTTTTTAAAACAAATACTATATTATTCATTGATATATTATTCTTAAAAATATAAGGATTGGCCAAAGGAAATAGTTAAGGTTATATATATTAATACTGAACCACTTGGGGTTTTTTGGGTAGTTTATAGTAATTTTATTAACCATAAAATATAAATATATAGAGAGATATTTAAATGTCAAACTATTTTACGAAGAGTTAAATCTAAAAGAAAATGTTAACAAGGTGACCTAAACCTATCTAACAGCTATTGGTTGAGAGGTCTTTGACCCATACTCAACTTATCCTAGTGATAATTCATTTTTTAGCCATTATAGAACGAAAAAGATTTTATTATATAATAATATTTCAATCTTTTCCTAAAGTGACTCTCACCTCTCATATAAAAGGGTACTTCCACTTCTCTTAATTTTACTCCTCCAAAGACATTTGTCTTGCCCAAACCCTGCCCAAATATCCTCCAAACATCCCTGAAATGAACCTAGAGGCCTTATGTGGATCGTAAAGACATCCTATAGAGCCCTTTTGATCAACTTAAAAGGAAACACCATGAGAAGAGGTAATAATATCACCACCCTCTTTCAGGTTCTTTTCTTCTACCACTCCCTCTTTCATTGATTCCAAAACCAAATAATAACTCCAGTACCATATTCATAATTTGATTTTATTATAAATATGGTACAACTATATTCGTTATTCTAACCATCCTATAAATGGAAAAGTCACCATACATGTGTACATACGCCTTACTGTCTCCACGTCTTGGTATAGTTTGTTATTCAAACTCTTCATTTTTTGGATGGATTAATAATTAGTATAACTGATGATAATAAGAAATATAACATGTTAATTATTATTTATATATTATATACCATCTAATTTTATATTAATTCACCATCAATATAATGATATTATCACTCGTGCGTACGTACAGATTACCAGCTCCACGAATGCGATGAGATTAATTTCCCATCGTAATCATTCCAAAATAATTTACATTTTATGATAAAAATAATGTGTATAAACAATATATAATTCTATATATAAATCAAATACATCTTATCCATAACAAAAATTTCTTACGTAATAAGGCATATAAAGGAAAAGGAATCAGTTAACACCTGAAACGATGATACTACTGAAATATTATTAACACTGCAATATTAGTGGATCATATATGATATCGTATTTATGTATACAGTTCTTTCATAATTTTATAACAATTTTTGAACTATTATACAGTATGTTAAGATACCATATACAAAGTAAAAGTATAAGGTAAGGGTTAATTCTATAATCACTTTACTTTTCCAATGTTGTTAATACATAAGGATCTACTGGGACCACTTTACCATCCACATCCTTGTTTTATAAAAAATGTTATTCAATTTTTATTATTATTTACTATACTATTAGTTAAAGTCATTTATTCCCTTATTGAACCATTTATAATTTTAAAGGAATCTTTTTGTTATTATCCAAACAAGGTAATCTATGACCTTTTCGATAAAATTAATGTAAGAATATCTTTTTTTAAGTTATACGGAGGGTGTGTCTATTTTCAACTGTTATAACATCATCGACGCTTCCCATACAATCATGTAAGAATATTTTAAAAATAAATGATTTAATTTAAAACTAAATGACTTTTAAATGATTTCAAAATAGAAATAGTTATTTCTATAAAAACGTTTTGATTTGATATATTTCAACATCCTTTGATAGATTTTATGTTTGTTTGAAGTTGATTTATTATGATTCAAAACGTCCATATTATATTGAAGGTTTTATGATTTTTTTGACTATAGATGTTTTATTTTTACCCCATTAATGGATTATGGATAATGTGTTGGAAATTCATATGCTATTTTTAATACGAATGTTTATGTTATGTTAAAACATTTTCGAATGCGGAATGCATTGGACTTAGTAAGTGACGGGTGGAGCCCGCTATAACTCCTCAATGAATGGTTAGGTCTCAAGAGAAAAAATAGTGTCTTGGCACCAGGCCTTGACAAAAAAATTTTATTGTCTTGGTATATGGCCTTGACTCTATGGTTATGATGTATGAAATTATGCATTCCATCATTATGAAATTGGCTATTGATATTGCATGTTATTATTCGACCAATAGAATATCCATGTGAATAAGTAAATGGAATTATTGGATTTATATTGGTCATATTATGTAGAATTTATTTTTAAAAGAATTATTATTTATTCTTATACATTTCCTTAAATTTTTATGCATATTTATGAATGTTTCTACTATATTTTATCCTTACTGAGCATCTGAGCTCACCCCTTTCTATGTAATATTTTCTCCAGGATGCGAAGAAGTATATTATGACTGACCTGCAAGGATAGTATAAGGGGTAGTCTAAGGGATATAAATGTTGTCAATTGAGAAAATTTTGTTTTTGTTTTTCATTTTATAATCTAATATAAGACTTATTAATGTATCTAGTACTTCTAAGGAAACTAAAGGGACCAGTATTTCAGGATTTGATCCCTTCTGATCATGCCAATATTATGTAATAATGCACTAACTCTAGATAAATGGGGTCAGGGCATTATAGTTGGTATGAGAGGAATTTAGTATAAAAATTGGTAACCAAATTTAGATATACTCTGATTATAGCACATTACACTGACATTGACATTGAGGATTAGTATAGAAGAATGTCCCAGAATTTGGTAATGTAGATATTTTGTTAGTTTTCCATGTAATACATCCCTGTCTGGATACGATCAAGTAGAGGGGGCACTGTCATAGATATACCTAGGAGTGAAAACTCTGCAAGGAGTTTCTAGCTTGACTCGGGGTATCCTAGAATAAAACAACAAGCCTTGATACACTCTTTGTAATGACACTCCCGGGGATTATGATTAGAAAAATTCACATTTTCATTACAAAACATTATGAATTATTTATGTGTATATATTTCTTATTGAAAATAGTTTTTGTGATTTTGGATTATATCAATAAACTATTTAATTTATGATAAATGTTTTACATGTTTGGAATTACGTATAGTGATTTAAAAACTAATAATGTGTATGCCATTCTTTAGAAATCGCTCGTTGTAGAAGGAATAGAAACCGTATCAGTGCACGTAATCCATGTAGGGACTTCTCCCAAACTTAAGATAATTATTGTAGAGCTGGTGATGCAACTGGTAATGATCCGCTTATGACTATACTGAGACAAATCACTCGGGTTATGAATAATAACCTTACCCATATGGAGCACATTGATCCACAATGTGGAGGATTAATGTTAGACCACTTAATGAGGAAAAAAACACACATTTAATGGGTAAAAAAGAAATTTGTAGCTGAGCAGTGGATAAGTTCCTTAGAGATAGAATTTCTTGCTTTGGGGAGTAGAGAAAGAGAAAAAAATTTCATGGAAATTTATCGCCTCATGGGAGATATAGATCAATGGTGGACATTAATTCAAAACACAAAGAAGTATGAAGAAGTATCATGTATCTAATGGAGGAATTTTAAAGAGATTTTCTTAGAAGAAAACATTCCTTGTGATCATCGAGTGGATATGGAAAAGAAACTTCTATGTCTGACAAAAAAGGAGGATGAAAATGTCACCAAATATGAGGATAAATTTACATGGTTAGAAAGGAATGCAATAGATTATATACGTAACCCAAGGAGTAATATTGATAGATTCTTTGATGGGTTAAAACATTTCTCGTTTAAAAATTTGTCTCACAATCCTTCTAATTTTACGAAGACATTATCTTATGTGATATCAAGAACAAAAAGGAATTTTCTATGTCTTACAAACTAAAAGGAAAAAAATAGAAAAAATGATCTGCTAAACACTCCGGAAATGGAAATAAGGGGATAAAGGGAAAAGATGGACATCCATCCTATGGTAAAGGTGGGACGAAACACCACAGTACTTTATTGAAGGGAATATGAGTCTGTTACAAGTGTGGTGAAAAGGTCCGCCGTGATCTTGATTACAATGGGAAGAAAGAGGTTTTCAATGTTGAATGCCTCAATTATAGAGAAAAGGGGCATTATGAAAATGAATTTCCTAAGAGCCAAGGGAAGTTAACATAAAAATGAAAAGGGAGAAAGGCCAAGCTTATGTGATCACTGCTGCTGAGGTTGAAGCCCCGAAAGACATGGTGGCATGTAATTTAATGGTTTCCTCAATATTAGCCAATGATTTATTTGATTTTGTATCAGTGAATTGTTTCATATATTCCCAATTATCTTTGAAAATTATATATTTTTAATTTGACTTAACAAGGGAGTTTTTAGTCAAACTCTTAAGGGAAGTATCATCACAACAATTTTTGGTAAATAAATTCCCATTACGGAATATAAATATTCTTTATCTTCTGATCTCTACATCATACCCATGATTGAATTTTATATAATCCTCTTAATGGATTGGCTTTTTGACTATGATGCGAAAATTTATTGTAAGAAGAAGGAGGTTACAATTTTCGATGATGATAATGAGCACCATATCTTTAGAGAAGAAACGTCACCTCATGATTCTTATCCAGATACACCCCAATAGCTCTAATAAATTTAATTATTTGGGAGGAAGAGAATAAAATAACAATGGGTGAGAA
This sequence comes from Viscum album, assembly GCA_963277665.1. Classification (NCBI taxonomy): domain Eukaryota; kingdom Viridiplantae; phylum Streptophyta; class Magnoliopsida; order Santalales; family Viscaceae; genus Viscum; species Viscum album. The sequence goes on along the minus strand of OY728142.1, from coordinate 82,308,331 downwards.
AAATAATGTTCCAATAGAGGATGTACCTATTGTGCAAGAATGTGTTAATGAGTTTCCAGAGGATTTACTTGGACATCCACCAAAATGAGGAATTGAGTTTTCCATTTATTTGATTCCCGGGTCAAGGCCCATATCAAAGACCCCATATAAAAAGGCCACTGTGGAATTAGTGGAACTGAATAAAAAACTAGGGAAACTGAGTAACAAAGGATTTATTCGACATATTGTTTTTCCATGGAGAGGCCCTATCCATTTTTTAAGAAGAAAGACAGATATATAAGGTTGTGCATTGACTACTGGGAGATCAATGCTATAACAATAAAGAACATGTATCCCATATGTTTCATTGATGATTTATTCGACCAAATTCTAGAAGCTTAATATTTTTCAATGATTTACCTTCGATCTGGATACCATCAATTGTGTGTGAAGAAGGAAGACATTCCAAAAAGTGAATTTCGAACTAGGTACGAGTATTACGACGTTACAGTAATTCGTTTTGGATTAAAAAATGCACCCTCTGTCTTCATGGATCTAATGAATAGTGTTTCAATGAATATCATGATGACTTTGTAGTGGTATTTTTTGACTATATCATGGTATATTATAAATCTTCGAAGATCATGAAAATAACTGGCACACTATTATGAAAACCCTCATAAGAAATGAATTATATTGGGTGTCTTGAAATTGTGAATTCCGGATTCAAGAGATTTCTTTTCATGGCCATATTGTCTCTAAGGATGGAATATATGTTGATCCTTCAAAGACTAAGGAAATCCAAGAATGGCCAGCACCGAGGAGTATAACTGAGGTATGCAATTTTATAGGTTTAGTATGTTATTATCAACGTTTCATCCAGAATTTTTCATAGTTGGCTAACCCATTAACCAAGATCACACGTGAAGGGGTTATATTCTTTTGGTAAATAGTGTGTAAAAAATGTTTTAAAGAACTGATGTGAAGATTAGTCAATGCTTTAATCATGACTCTACCATCATGGAACGATGAGATTGTTTTTTTATTTCGACACATCAAATGAAGGACTTGGTTGTGTCCTTATAAAAAATGATAGAGTCATTGCCTATGAATCACTACAACTAAAAATTAATGAGAAAAACAATCCTAGTCATGATATTTTTTTAGAAGCTGTAATCATTTCTATGAAAATATGGAGACACTATCACTCTGGTAAAAAATTTGAGATTTATACTTATCACAAGATTTTGAAGTAAATTTTCTCACAAAAAGAACAAAATATGAGGCAAATAATATGGATTAAACTACTCAAGCATTATCATTTCACAATAAACTACCACCCAGGAAAGGAAAATAAGGTGTAAGATGCTTTGAGTTGAAAGGATCATTGAGTTTTGAACAAGATAAGAGGTGAAAGGGATCCTATTTTCATGGATCTTGTAAAGATGGATATAGGAATAACCATGGAAGGTGATACATCAATTATTATAGAAGTGGTTGAAAAAACATCTTCACTATAAAAGATAAAGTGTTCTCAAACTAATGATGAGGATTTTCAAAAGAAGGTTAGAGCTGTGAATGCTGGGAGATTGAGTGACTTCATATATGAAGATGGAATTTTAAAATTTTAGAAGAGAAATGGTGTTCCGGACATAACTGATCTAACAAGAGAATAGTTGGATGATGCTCGTAGCTCCTTTTTCTCTATACATTCTTGGAGGACCTCTATGTATAGATATTTGAAGGTACATTTTTAGTGGGAAAACCTAAAGAGGGATATTTATGATTTTGTGTGAATATGTATGGTTTGTTAAAAAGTCAATGCTGGATGGAAATATTCTGGAAGAGTAATGAAACATCTTCTCATACCTGAGTGGAAATGGGATGATATTACGATGGGAATTTTCATAGGGATACCAAAGGATCCTTAAAAGAATGATGTAATATGATTCATAGTTGCTCATCTTACCAAGTCAGCACATTTTGAAGCTATAAGAAAATATTTACCACTTGAATGTCATGCTAGAATATAAATAAAATATGTTGTAAGACTTTATGGAGTACCCCTATCGATTGTTTTTGATCGTGATCCCCCTTTACATAAAGATTCTATAAATTCATCAGAAGGCCATGGATCTTGAACTTCATTTGAGTACTACCTACCACCCTCAAACCGATGGACAATCAGAATGGACTATTAAAACCTTAGAAGACATGTTGAGATCATGCTCACATTGCTTTCTTGGTATGGGATCAATATTTACCTCTGGTAGAATTTTCCAGCAACATTACCTTCTATTCAATTATTTAGATGGAACTATATGAAGAATTATATGAAAAAATACGTCACACACCAACTTGTTGCGATGATGTCGGTGAAAGAAAAGTCTTAGGCCCATAACTTGCTGAGGAAACAATGGAAAAGGTGAGGTTTATTGAAATGAAAATAGAAGCAGCCCAATGTAAGAAAAGGATCTATACCGTTAACTGAAGGAATTATTTAGAATTTCTAGTAAGAGTCCATGTTTTCTTTAAGGTATCTCCATGGAAGGGTGTTATACATTTTTTAAGAAGGGTAAATTTAGTTTCAGGTACATCGGACCTTTTGATATTCTAGAATGACTTGGAGTTATAGATTATCATTTGGAAATGTGTCCTAGTCTCTTCAAATTTCATGATGGTTTGCACATATCAGTGTTGAGAAAATACATGCCTGACCCAATGCATGAACTCACCTATGAGGAAATTGAACTAGAACCTGATCTATATTATTGTGAAGAGCCTATCAAAATTCTTGATACCAGAGAATAGATTCTGAGAAACTAGACCAATAGTCTAGTAAATATTCTATGCAGAAACCATAAGATGGAAGAGAAAACATGGGAACTTAGGGATCTTATGAGGAATAACCACTAGAATCTTTTTTTTCCAGTAATATTATAAAAAATTTGAGGACGAAATTATTTTAAGTAGGAGATAATGTAACACCCCACGACCAATGAAACTAGCCATTATGAATATAATACCAAATTTCTGAAATTTTATAAATTTTAATTTTTAAAATGGGCTTCATTTTTGGATTAGGAATATCAAAATTACCTTATGGTGAAGTTTTGGAATTTTTCTAAGAACTTTTAATTGTTGATGAATAGTAAAAAACACTACATTATTGTTTAAAACCATCTTTTTATTTAAATAATTATATAATTTATTTTAATTTATTTTTGGTCAAAGTAGTTAAATTATACCTATATATGCTCAATGTAATTCGTTGGAGTCATTTTAGAATATGTTTAGATATATAAAATTTTATTGAACTTTTTACCGTTTTTACCCATCTTCTAGGACCATAACAAATTTGCATAAAACATAATTGTAACGCTTATGTGAGTTTAATTTCAGAATATTTAAGTACATGGTTGACATAATTAAGTAAAATTAGGTTCAATAATATTAAAATCATTTTGTGTGAGTATTAACTTTTGACTTTTATTTACCACGATTAAAAGTAAATCGGGTAGTTAAGGTTAAAAATGATATTATAGTTACCATAACACAAGTCCAAATTATATTGGATAAGAGTAATTCGACCAAGAAAAACCTTAGGAATAAAATATGACCCCCTATGGTTGAATTTTATTATATTAGGACATTTATTATTATCTTATTTGAAGAAGAGTTATGAGTGTAAAATTCAATGTTTAATAAGTAAACCATTTTTAATATAGGGTTACACAAAATATTAATTTGACTATAAATATTCATCAGGAAGATAATAATATTTCCTAAATAATGGTATTTTATTTATTATTTTTGGATATTATATAATTTAATTTATTTAGGACAAAATTATGTGTTAGTAATTTGATTATTAATGATATATTAAAATAATTGATATTATAAATATCAAAATAAATGTAAATTGTGCCTTATGATTAATTCCAATAATTTTCTAGGTTAATATAACGTGTTAGGGTTTATTTAATAAATTAAATTCTAAGTGATAATGTTTTTATGCCTTTCAAAAATAATAACAATATACTAAATAATGTCAAATTTGACAAAATTGAGTTTTTAAAACAAATACTATATTATTAATTGATATATTATTCCTAAAAATATATTTATTTGACAAAGGACATAGATAATGTTATATATATATTAATAATGAACCACTTGGGGATCTCTTGGATGTTTATAGTATGATTATTAACCATATAATATAAAATACAACGTGACATGGTAAATGTCAATCTATTTAACTAAGAGTTAAATCTAAAAGATAAGGTTAATTTGGTGACCTAAAGCTGCCTAAAACATATTAGTTGAGAGGTTTTCGACCCATCCACACCTTATCCTAGAAATAAATCTTCTTTCAACCATAGGAAACAAGAAACGTTTTAATTATAAATTAATATTTTAGGATTTTAATAAAGTGACCCTCACCTCTATTATAAAAGGGTACTTCCCCTTCTCTCAATTTCACAATAGAAAGCCATTTGGATCAGCAGAACCCTAGCCAAATTTCTTCCATATATCCCTCACATCAAACTAGAATATTTAATTGTATCATAAAGCCAACATAAGGAGCCATTTTTATCAACTGAAAAGGGAACACTTGAAGAAGAGGTAATAATTTCACCACCCTCTTTCAAGTTCATTTCTTCTCCCACATCCTATTTCTTTGATTCCTTACCAAAAATAACAACTCATGTACCTTCAAAATACCGTGATGTTATTATTAATATGGTATAACCATATTCATTAATCTATCCATCCTATAAATGAAAAAGTTCTCATACGTTCATATATACGGCTTACTGTCTCCACGAACACGATGAGATTGATTCCCCATCGTAATCATTCAAGAATAATTTTCATTTTATGATTACATATAATTTTTATGAATATAATATCATTCTTTATATGAATGAAATACAACCTAACCAAAAAAATATGTCTTTTGTAACCTACCATATAACGGAAACCAAATCAGTTTACACATGAAACAATGATACTACTGAAAAATTATTAACAAAGAAATATTAGCCGATCATATATGATATCATGTTTCTGTATTCAGTCCTTTTATAATTTAATAAAAATGTTCTGACTATTATAATAGAGGTTAACATTCCATCGACTAAGGAAATGTAGGAGGTAAGGGTTAATTGTACTGTCTCCTTACTTATCTGAGGTTGTTAATTTGTAAGTATCTACTGGGACCTCTTTAGCATCCACATTTTTGATTTATTAATAATGTAATTAAAAATATTTTTAAAAATTACTATACTATGGGTTAAATTCATTTATACCCTTGTTTGACAGTATATGTTTTGAAAGGAATCTTTTGGTCATTTACCAAACAAGGTACTTTATGACCTATTCGGAAAAATTAAGGTAAGAATGCATTTTTTTTAACTTATACGGTGGATTCGGATATTTTTCACTATTATAAAAATGTCGAAGCTTCCCATTCCATATTATAAGAATATTTTAAAAATAAATGTTTTCTTTTATAATTATATGTCTTTTATGTGATTTCGAAATAGATAGAGATATTTCTCTAAAAAAAAGTTTTTATTTCATCTATATCAATATCCATTGATTGATTTTGAGTTTGTTTGAAGTTGATTTAAAATGAAACAAAACATCCATATTGTATTGATGGTTTTGTGATATTTTTTACTCTAGATGTCTTATTTTTACACCATTCATGGTTTATTGATATAGTATTGACATTTCATATGCTAGTTTTAATACAAATTTTTATGTTATTTTAAAAAATTTTCATATGATGAATGGATTTGACTTAGTAAGTGATTAGTGGAGCCTGCTATATCTCCTCGATGCAACAGTAGGTCTTATGAGACAAACTAGTGTCTTGGTATAAGGGCTTGACTATGTGGTAATTAAGTCCGACATTATGCATTCCATCATTATAAAATTGGCTATTGATATTGCATGTGATTATTTGACAAGTAGAATATCCATGTGGATAAGTAAATGACATTATTTGATTTATATTGGCCATATTATTTAGAAGTTTATGTTTATAAAGCTTATTATTTTTCCTTATACATTGCCTTAAATTTTTATTCTTATTTATTAATGTTTCTGCTATATTGTTATCCTTACTGAGCATCTGTGCTCACCCCTTTCTATGTATTACATTTCCCAGGATGAATATTATGACTATCCTATAGGGTTAGTCTAAGGGATAGTCTAAGGGATATGAATGTAGAGAATGGAGACAATGTTGTTGTTGTTTTTCATATATTAAAGTAATGTAACACTTATTAATGTATCTAGTACTTCTAAGTATACTAACCTGGTAGGTCTTTTGGGATTTGATCCCTTCTGATCATGCCATCGTTATATAATACTGCACTGACTCTAGAAAACTTGGGTCAGGCCCTTATAGTTGGTAACATAGGAAGTTTAGTATAAAAATTTGAAACTATATATCGATAAACTCTGATTAGAGAAAATTACAATATGATAAACTTTGAGTATTAGTATAGAATAACATCCAAGAATTTTGGTAATGTAGAGATTTTGAGAGTTTTCCATGAAATGCATCCCTATCTAGATACGATCAGGTAGAGGAGGCTCTTATGCAGATTTTCCTAGGTGTGAAAACACAGACCAAGAGTTTTGGGCTTGACCCAGGGTATCCTGGTATACACCAAGTGCCCTTGCTGCACTCTTGGTTATGAAACACCCAGAGGATATGCTTAGGATAATTCACATTTTCTTTGCAAACAATTATGATAGATTTGGGAGTATATATTTCCTCAAAGAGAACATTTTTTATGATTATGGATTATATCCATAAACTATTCAATTTATGTAATATGTCTTACAAGTTTACAATTATGTATTGTAATCCATAAACTAATATAGTATATTCCATTATTTAGAAATGGAGTCTAGTGGAAGGAATGGAAACCATATAATCATATGTAATCTATGTAAGGTCTTCCCTCCTATACAAGATAATTATAGTTGGGATGATGATGCAACTGGTGCTGATCAGCTTATCACGATACTGGGACAACTCACTCAAGTTATGAATAATAACCTTACACATATGGAGCACTCTGATACAAAACGCGGATGATAAATGGTATACCGATTCATGAGGAAAAATACACCAACATTAAATGGGTCTACAAGTAAATTTTTATATGAGAGATGGATATGTTCCATAGAAAAGTATTTCATTCTTAGGGGAGTACTAAAATGGAAAAGGTTTTCATGGTAGTTTATCGCCTCACGGAAGATGCAGATCAATGGTGGTCATTAATTCAAAACAAAAAGTTGGATGAAGAAGTAACATGTACGGAATGGAGGGAGTTTAAATAGATTTTCTTAGAAACATACTTACCTCGTGACCATCGAGCAGATATAGAAAGGAAATTTCTGAGTCTGAGGAAAAAGGAAGATGATAATGCCGTAAAGTATTTGGATAACTTTACTAGGATAATAAGGCATGTAGAAGAATATATACATAACCCATGGAGTAAGATTGATCGATTATTTGATGAGTTAAAACCATTTCTCAGTTGATAGTTAGACTCATAATCCTTCTCATCATACGAAGATATTGTCTCATGCACTATCAAGACAAAAAACTAATTCTCTAAGTCAGACAACTTTAAAGAAAAGAATAACAAAAAGATAACTACTAAACACACTAGAAATGGAAATAAGGGGAATAAGGGAAAAGATAAATATCCATCATACTGTAAATGTGGGAAAAAACAGCTTGGTACTTTCTTGTAGGGAATGGGATTCTATTACAAGTGTGGTGAAAAAGGCCACCAAGCTCATGATTACATGTGGAAGAAAGATTTTATCAATGTTGAATGATAAAATTGTAGTGAAAAGGGCCATTTTGAAAATGAATATCCTATGCACCAAGGGAAATTACCTTCTAAAAGGCCAAGGGAGAAAGTCAATGCTTATGCGATCACTACTACTGAGGTTGAAACTCTGAAAGATATAGTGGAAGGTAATTTAATGGTTTCCCCCATGTTTAGAAATTACTTTATTTGATTTTGGATCATTGCAAGGTTTCATATCTTCCCAGTTTTCTATGAATGTTAGACATTTTAAATTTTACTTAACAAGGGACTGGTCAGTCAAAACTCTTAAGGGAAGTGTAATTGAAACAATCTTTTGTCAATCATTTCTCTTAAGGGCATATAAATGTCATTTATCTGCTGATCTCATTGTCATGACCATGATTGAATTTGATAAGATCGTCAGAATGGATTGGATTTTTGATTATGATGAGAAAATTTTTTGTAAAAAGAAGAAGGTTACAATTTTCGAGGATGATAAGGTGTACCTTATGTTTAGAGGAGAAACGCCATCACCCGATTCTTATCTAGGTCCACCCCCAGTAGCTCGACTGAATTCAATTATTGGGGAGAAATATAATGAAATAAATATGGGTGAGTAAAATAATGTTCGAATGGAGGACATGCCTATTGTGCAAGAATATGTTGATGTGTTTCCAAAGGATTTGCCTGGACATCCACTAGAATGAGAAATTTAATTTTCCACGGATTTATTTCCTAGTTCAAGGACCATATCGAAGACCCCTTACAAAATGACCACTATAGATTTAGTGGAACAAAAGAAACAACAGTAGGAATTGTTTATCAAGGGATTTATTCACCATAGTGTTTCACTATTGGGAGCCCCTGTACTTTTTGTTAAGAAGAAAGATGAATCAATTTGGTTGTGCATTAACTACAGGGAGATAAATGCTATAACAATAAAGATCTAGTATCATCTACCTTGCATTGATGATTTATTCAACCAACTTCATTGAGATCATTATTTTTCAAAGATTTACCTTTGATAAGGATATCATCAATTGTGTGTGAAGAAGGAATACATTCTGAAAGCAGCAATTCAAACTAGGTACGAGCATTATGAATTTATAGTAATGCCTTTTGGATTGAATAATTCACCCTATGTCTATATGGATCTAATGAATAGAGTTTTCAAGTAATATCTTGAAGACTTTATAGTGTTATTTATTGATGATATCATGGTATACTCAAAAATATATAGAGATCCTAAAATCACTTGTACACTATGATGAAACACATATGAAGAAATGAATTATATGGGATGTTTAGAAAGTGTGAATTCTGGATTCAACAGATTTATTTTGTTCGACACATTGAATCTGAGGATGGAATCCCTATTGATCCTTTAAAGACCATGTGAATCCAAGAATGTCCAGGAGTGACAAGTATAACTGAGGTACACAGTTTTATTGGTTTAGCAGGTTATTATCGAAGTTTCATCCAGAATTTTGCCTGGTAGTCTTACCCATTAACCAAGATAACACGGAAAAGGGTTAAATGTGTTTAGAGAAAAGAGTGTGAATAATGTTTCGATGAACTGATGAGAGGATTAGTGAATTCTCCTATCTTGACTCTACCATCAGGGAATAATGGGTCTGTAATTTTTTGTGATGCTTCAAACAATGGACTTCGTTGTGTCCTAATTCAGAATGGTAGATTTATTGCCTTTGCATCACGACTGCTCAAAATTTTTGTGAAATACTATTCGAATCATGATCTTGAGTCAGCAGCTATAATCATTCCTGTGAAAATATGGAGACACTATCTATATGGTGAAAAATGTGATATTTATACAGATCACAAGAGTTTGAAGTATATTTTCTTAGAGAATGAACTCAACATGAGGCCAAGACAATGGCTCGTACTACTCAAGGATTATGTTTTCACTATACACTACCATCCAGTGATGGAAAATAAGTTGGAAGATGATTTGAGTAGAACAGATCATGGAGTTTTGAACAAGTTGATAGTTGAAAGGGATCCTATTTTCATGGATCTAGTAAATATGGATATAGGAATAACCATGGAATGTTAAGAGCCAATAATTTTTCAAATAGTTTCCAATGAATATTTACTAAAAAGGATAAGGAGTTCTCAGACTAATGATGAGGAGTTTCAATGGAATATTAAAGCTGTGAATGATGGGAGATTGAGTGAATTCATTTATTAAAATGGAATTTTGAAATTTGGGATGAGTATTTTTGTTCCTAACAAACCTGATCTAAAAAAGGAATTGTAGTATGATGCTCATAGATCCAATTTCTCTATACACCGTGGGAGCTATTACATGTATAGAGATTTGAAGGAACATTTTTGGTGGGAAAACATGAAGAGGGATATTGCTGATTCGGTGACAAGATGTATGGATTGTCAACAAGTGAAAGCTGGAAGGCAACATCATGGAAGAGTCTTGCAACCTCTTCCTTTACCTGAGTGGAAATGTGATAATATTATTATGGACATTGTCATGGGGCTACCGAAGACTCCTATAAGGAATGATGCAATATGGGTCATTGTTGACCATCTTACCAAGTCAGCACATTTTATTTCTATTAGAGATGATTTACCCCTTGAACGTATGACAAGACTATATATTAATGATTTTGTAAGATATCATGGAGTACCCCTATTGATTTTTTCTGATCATGATCCCTGTTGTACATCATGAATCTAGAAAAGTCTTTAGAAGGCCATGGATACTGAACTTCATTTGAGCACTGCCAACCACCCTCAAACTGATGGACAGTCAGAATGGAAAATTCAAACCTTAGAAGACATGTTGAGATCTTGCTTACTTGACTTTTAAAGTATGTGGGATCAATATTAACCAGTAGTAGAATTTTTCTATAATAGTTCATTCCATTCAACTATTCAGATGGCACCATAGGAAGCATTATACGGAAAGAGATTTTGCACACCCACTTGTTGGGATGGTTATGGTTAAAGAAAACTCGTAGTCCCAGAACTTGTTGAGGAAACAATGGAAAAGGTGAAGTTTATCCAAACCCAGATCAAAGCATCCCAAAGTAGGCAAAAGTGATATGCCATTAACTGAAGGAAGGATTTGGAATTTCAAGTAATAAATCATGTTTTCTTGAAGGTATCTCCATGGAATGATGTTCTACATTTCAGTAATGTGGATAAATTGAGTCCCAGGAACATCCGAACATTTTTAATTCTAGAAAAAATTGGAGTTGTAGCTTATCGATTGGGAATGCCTCCAAGTATCTTCAATATTAATGATTTTCTCCACGTATCACTATTAAGAAAATACATACCTTACCCAATGCATGTACTTACCAATGAGGAAATTGAACTGGAACCTCATCTGTTATATTTTGAAGACCCTATAAAAATTATTGAGACTGGAGAACTAGTGATGAGAAACAAGACGACTCAACTGGTAACAGTTCTATGGAGAAACCATAAGACAGAAGAGGCAATGCGGGAACCCGAGGAACATATGATGAAGAACCACCCAAATATATTTATGCAGTAATATTATTGAAATTTTTAGGAAAAAATATTTTAAGGAGGGTAGAATGTTACACACCAAGCTTCCACGGTACGTTTCCCTATGAATAATGCAGTAGATTGCATTGTACGCAACATGTAGTTTTAACATACCCCGACCAATGAAACTAGCCATTCGGAATAATATTACCCAATTTTTGAAATTTTATAAATTTTAATTTTCAAAATGGACATCAATTTTGGATTTGGAATATCAAAATTATCTTACAGTGATTTTTTGGTATTTTTCTGAGAACTTTCAATTTTTGATTAAATGTGAAAAACACTATTTTACTGTTTAAAATAGACTCTTTATTTAAATAATTATTTACTATATTTTAATATTTTTAGGTCAAAATACATAAATTATACCTATATATTTTCAATTTAATTCATTATAGTCATTTTATATTATGTTTAGATATATAAATTTTTTTGATCTTTTTTCCTTCTTTTACCCACCTAGTAGGAGCATTTACAAATTTGCATTAATCCAAATTTTTCTACTACTGTGAGTTGAATTTCACAAATCCAAGAGAAATATTTGACATCAATATGTAACATTGGGTTCAATATGATGAAAATAATTTTTGGTATATAGTAACTTTTGACTTTTATTTACCACGGTTAAAAGTAAATAGGGTAATTAATGGTAAAAATGATATTATAATTACCCTAAAACAGGTCTTAACTCTATTGGATAAGTTTCATTTGACCAAAAAAAACCTTATTAATAAAATATGACCCCGTTTGGTCGACCTGGATTAGAATATGACATTTATTATTATTTTATTTCAAGAAGAGTTAAAATTGTAAAATTCAATGTTTAATAACAATACCATTTATAATATAGGGATAAACACAATATAAATTCAACTATAAATATTATTTATAAATATAAAATTATTTTCTACATAATGGTATTTAATTTAAAAAAATTCACATTAAAGAATTTAATTTATTTACGACACAATAATAATGCAGTAATTACATTATTAATGAAATATTAAAAAAATTGATATTATAAATTGGTAAATAAATGTCAATTTATACATATGTTAAATTAAAAAAATAGGTTAATAAGACATTTTAAGGTTGATTAAATAAATTTTATTTTAAGTGATAATTGTTTTATGGATTTCCAAAAAATCATATACTAAATACTGTCGAAATTGACAAAATTGAGTTTTTTAAAAAAAATACTATATTATTAATTGATAGATTATTCAAAAAAAAATTACTGTACAGAAAAAGGACTTATATATGGTTATATATATTAGTAATTAACTTCTTGGGGATCACATTTCAGTTTATAGTATGTTTATTAACCATATAATATAAATATACAAAGAGACATGATAACTGTAAAACTATTTAACTAAGAGCCAAATAAAAAAGATAAGGTTAATAAGGTCACATAAAATTGTATAAAACCTATTAGTTGATATTTTTGGGACCCATACCTATCTTATCATCTAAATAAATCATTTTTGAGCCATTTGATTTGAAAAATTATTTTATTATAAAATAATTTTTAAAGCCTTTCCTAAAGTGACCCTCACCTCTCTTATAAATGTGTACTTCCTCTTCTCTTAATTTCACACCTCCAAATCCATTTGGCTCAACCAAAACCAGCCCAAATATCCTCCCAACATACCTAAAATACTCAAATACTCCTTACATGGATCCAAAAGCCAACCTAAGAAGCCATTTGGATCAACTCAAAAGGAAACACCCAAAGAAGTGGTAATAATTTCACCCCCACTTTCAAGTTCTTCTCTTCTTGCACTTCCTATTTTATTTATTCCATAACAAAATAATAAATACAGTACCTTATACATATATTGTTTCTATTATAAATATTTTACAATGATATTCGTTACTCTATCCATCCAATAAATGACAAAGTCACCATACGGGTGTACGTACCGATTACCGTCTCCACGTCGTTGTGTAGTTTGTTATTAAAACAATTAATTATTTTGTATGGGCATAATAATGACTATAACTGATATAAAATATAAACATAACTTTTTAATGATTATGTATATATTATATACCATTCAATTACATAAGATTTTACCATCAATATAATGATATTATTTCTCGTGCGTACGTACGGATTACCGCCTCCCCGAACGCGATGAGATTCATTCCCCATCATAATCATTCATAAATAATTTTCATTTTATGATTAAAAATAATGTTTTTGAACAATATATAATTCTGTATATAAATAAAATACATCCTATCCACAAAAAATATGTCTTACATAACCAATAATATAAAAGAAAAACAACTCAGTTAACACCTGAAAAAATGATACTACTGAAATATTATTAACAAAGCAATATTAGAGGATCATATATGATATCATATTTATTTATATAGTTCTTGTATTATTTAATAACAATTTTTTAACTATTATATAAATGTATAAGTTAACATTGACTATGGAAAAGTGCAAGGTAAGGGTTAATTCAACAATCTCTTTACTTATCCACGGTTGATAATATATAAGTATCTACTGGGACCTCTTTATCATCTAAATCTGTGTTTTATTAAAACTTTAATTGAAATAATTTTTACTATTTAATATACTATGGGTTAAAATCATTTATACCCTTATTTTACCATATATGTTTTGAAATAAATCATTCTTTCATTTTCCCAACAAGGTATGTTAGAACGTTTTCAACAAAATTAATGTAAGAATGTCTTATTTTATACTTATACGGCTTGTGCCATTATTTTATACCATTATAACATCATTAAAGCTTCCCATAAAATCTAATAAGAATTTTTTAAAAATAAATGTTTTCTTTTATAATTACATGACATTTTAATTATTTCAAAATTGAAAGAGACATTTCACTAAAATGGTTTTGATTTCCTCTATGTCAACATCCTTGGATGGATTTTAAGCTTTTATGAAGTCGATTTATTATGATACAAACCATCCATATTGTATTGAAGTTTTTGTGATATATTGTACTATGGATGGGTCATTTTAACCCCATTCATGGATTATGGATAAAGTATTTCCATTTTGTTTGATAGTTTTAATAAGAATGATTATGTTATGTTTAAAACATTTCATATGAGTATTACATTGGACTCAGTAAGTGATGGGAGGAGCCCACTATAGCTTCTCGACGAATTGGTGTGTCTCATGGGACAAACTAGTTTCTTGGAACATGGCCTTGACAAAATCTTATTTGTAAATGATAAGGAATTATCCCATGATTTCACCTACCCAATCATGTTTTATTTGTTTCCCATGAGTAAAATAATTAAATTTTTCTTCATATTCACCATTATCATAGTTACTCCTGGTCCCATCACATGAATGAAACAAAAATTATAGTGTGAGAAATGATATTTATGGTGAAAAACCATATAATCATGAAAAATAATTAATATAATATAAAAATATTTTTTATATCTTTTCAGTCTTTGAAACATTTTATTTAACCATGTTCTTTTAACATCACCATATATTCAAATCCATTATTATGATTCTTATTAAAAATGAGTTTTATCCATTAATATCCACCAGGAGTGTAAAATAGGGTGCACAATATAGGAACACTAATCACACAACAGAATTATGGATGTGAGATTCTAAACCAACTACTTTTAGGGTCATTACCCTAGTTGTATCTTTACTAAAACGATGTCAACATATAATATCTAGACCATGATGTGGTTTCTTACAAAATACTCCCCCAATATACTTCACTAAAATTTCCAATATTTTTTTTATACTTCAACTAATCTCTGGGGGTCTCAATAATTTATTCTAGTCTTATTACCCAAAAATAACTATACCTAGATCTGATACCAACTATATAGAACCAATAATTTTTTCACATATTATTACATGATTTATATCATAAATATCCATATAATAAAAAATAAGGATCAAAAGGCCTAATGTATTTGGAAAACCAGTAACATAAAACATCTATATGAAATCTATGACTTAAATATCCCAGAAAGGGAATAATAATGATAAGTATAACATTTGAGGAAAATTTATGACATAATAAAATAAAATAATAAGATCTTGAATAATCCCAGTGGGGAATAACACTAGTAAAATTACATCATGATCATGAAAACATAGTAAATTATGAAATGACACAAAACAAAATATAATAATAATTCATTGAAACTTCCAAGAAAAAATCACATTGTTTAAAGAGTCCCCTAATGGATTAGTATGACAACATAATATGACACATAATATCCCACAAGACAAAATATTACATAATGAAATCAAGTGCTATTTATGTTCACCAACCATATAATGTTCGTGTTTATGAGTGTTATAAATTGAAATGAGTCAGAAGAAATAATCATAAGAATTAACCATGGAAATAAATGGGTTATATAATATTGTCTTATATCAAAATCAAAGAAAATTTAATAAATATTATTAATATAAGGGTAAAATAAATGTTTTAGAAGTTTATATCTTATTAAATAATCATCGGTGATGAAATAAGGTGTTCATTTGGGAATGAAACATTAAATGAGTGTTACATAAATAAAGTTGTTTCATAATAATTTCATCATGGCATAACTGATGGGAAGATACAGGTTTCATAAAAACCATATTATTATTACAATAATCTGTGAAGTGAAATAATAAGTATGGAAACATTGAATTGTTTACCATGTAAATAATAATTGATATCAAAGGATTTCATCTTAGATGAGAATTACCATAAAATATCAGATGGAATATTTGATGAAGAAAATATAATTTTGTACATTGAAATCACTTCTTTAAAATTAAAATATATTCATAAACATGGAAGAACAAGATTTTATTGAAAATAACCTTGGAAACATGTAAAGGAAAAATATATGTATTTACTATTGAAGAAGGTGGGAAATTAAATATATTCTATATAAGTTAAAAGAAAAAACTATGTTCATATCCTTGTAAAAGAATGTAAAAAAGTGCCTTCTTTGGAAAAAAACATGAATAATATGTTTGAACCTTTTTAGTAAAAGTAAAATATGGGTAAAAATGATTTTAAATAATCAAGGGATCAATTTTTTTATTGAAAACGTTTATTAAAAACTTGGACCTGGAAGATAATCTATTTTGAATGAGTAGTGAAATAAAGTAAGTTATAATTAAAAAAATTATATTAGTAACTCAAGTTAAAAAAGAGAAGAAAATTAATTGGAACCTCATATTCCCAAGAAATAATAATAGGATAAGAATATTGAAGGGTTTATTTAGGGGTGGATCATGAAATTTCTTCACTAGAATCTAATCACAAATAATCACATTAAATAATGTGATTGGAAAATAAATCCCTTACCACTTGATAACTTGTAAATTATAAAACCCATGAAAGAAATTAACTAATATAAATATTTAAATTACCATAATATTTATGATAATAATAGTAAAATAAAATATCAGGTAATATATAGACCACATAAATGAAATAAGTAGCGAATACGGCATGTGTCACACCAAAATGAAAGTGAGATGAAAATATCCGACCTCAAGTCAGAATCATTATATAATTTATTTATACATCTAACTAATAAATTTACTTTAATTATTTACTGGATTATTAACATATTTCATGCATTTTAATACATTAATTTTATATATTACAATTTTTAAATTAATTAATTAATTAATTAAGTTCATATTCAACATTTTGATGATATTTGTATTTTAAGACCCAAATAAATTTTTTAGGCTGAATATGGTCTAAGATATAATCATTCATTAATATATAGATAAAAACCATGAAATTTGTTTCATATTTATGACTAAATTAATCATTTAAATCCAATCATGAAATATAGTTATGAAAAATTAATTACGTTGTAATCATGTTGATTGTATGTTATTCATATATATGAGTAACATTTAAATTTTTCAAGGATAACATTAGAAAGAATGTATGTATTAAATTACATTTATATATTTATAAATTTATCATAAATATAATATAATTTCCCTAAATAAACTTATATATACCATCCTTGTAATGCGATAATGAAAATGAATCACATCGCTTCAAAGAAGGGGTAATACACAAGTTCACATGAACAACCATACCATTTTTAATTGAAGGGAAGGTTAATATAATATTTGTTGATTTACTTTTCCCTAATGATAAATATTTCAATAATGTCATATATATAAATGAAATTTATCATTATAACCATCCTAGATGGGCAGTAGTGGAAAAAAATAAAGTATATTGTGAGATTTTCGACTTCCATACATTAAATTGAAGGTTTAATTTCACATTTGATAGAATAATATATGGATTTAAGATATAAAATTTATATAATAACATATGAGTATATATTATGTACTCATGATTTTTTATAAGCTTTGTTTAAGAATATTTTAAAGAGGTACACGAATAAATAAAACTTAATATCCTAGTTAAGAACTATAACTCTTATTTATAAAACCAATTTAGGATAATACCTAAGGCCTCCAATGGAAGTATTTATGATGAGGCCAAGGTATTTATATTTGAGTAATATTTTCAGTGTTATATGGTTAGGTATGGGATAAAAAAATTGGTTTTTATATTTTAAGAAATTAGGAGAGGATGCACCCTTTTAAAAGTGAGTGGAGGGGAACTCTTGGAATTACTTATAATATAAAATCAAAATAAATTAATTTTCTTTGAAAAAATTATTCCAAATAGAAATAATTTTAATATAGCTTGATTATGGTTCAAAATATTGTGATCCAATAAAATTTAGATATAATTATGTTTAGTTTTTACCGTTATCTCTTTCTTTTAACATGCCTCAACTCTTATTGACTATTACAACATCAAAAATGTTTTTACACTTTAGGGGTCAATATATTTACTAGAAATGGAAAATTGACACAAATATTTTCCTTGGTTAATATTATAAATATTATCACAATATATTTGCATAATATATTATTTTTAAGAATTTTAAATCATTTAATATTATATTATTTGTTATAAATCATTATAAATGTAATTTTATCAACTATTTATTCAATTTCACATTGAAGTCAACATAAAAACAATGAAATTAGAAAAAAACCATCAAAACATATATAATATGATATTTTTATCTATAAAAATAATTTCACCAAATAACTCATTCAAATTAAATAACTTATAAATTTTTTAATATAATTTATTTTATTTTTCATTTATTTAAACATATGATATATTTGAGTTGTGTATGAATTTAAGGTAATTATTTAATTACTAAAAACTATAAAAAAAATAAGATAAAAATAAAATAATTTATCTCTAAAATTACCATTTTGAATTGAACATATCCTATTTTTATTCATATTTAAAAAAATTATATATTATAAAATAACGAGAATGGATTTTGTGGATATTCATTATATAAAATTATACAATGATAAAAATAAAAGAAATGTGGAAATTTGTTTTCATATTTTATGAACAAGGATCTAATTTGATAAAATTTTATATAATATTATTATGTAAAGTATTGGGTCAATTTTTATTTCTCACCACATTATTTTTGACCTTAATTACCTCATCTTCCTTTACCATGGTTAATATTATTGACTAGGGTTAATGTTTTTAATGAAAAAAATAAATTGGACCTATAAAATTTTATTGAATATCATTATTAAAATTATGTAATATTTATTCCAAAATTAATTTCAATATGACATATAAATTAATTTAAGTTTAAGACACAAAGGGAATGATTTTGTTTTTTGAAAACTACCCTTTTAATTATAATAATGTTTTTAAACTAAAATCAATAATAAAATTATTTCCAATGAAAATAACTAGACTATTTATAATATAATATAAATAATATTACTTTTAATCAATTTTAATAAAAATAAAATCTTTGTAAATTATTGAAAAAAAGGAATTTGCAATGAAAATAAGTATTTTTACTATTCACAAGAAAATGAATATTTTAATAGAAGTCCCAAATAATTCATTATTAGAGAAATGTGATATTATTAGTTAAAAATGATAACCTTTTTATAAAATAACATTTCTAAATGTTTCAAAAATTATTTATATTTATTTCTCAAAAAAATCAATAATTGTTTATATAAAAAATGTAATTTTTAAGAATAAAATAAAATTACTAAAAATTGAATAATTATTAATGATGAATTTATCAATATATTTATATTTAGTACGTATAATATATATATTTTATAAATCATTATGTTCTATCCCCACCCTCCAGTTTAGTAATTATGTTATATAGTTATATTAAAATAATAATAATTCATTGTTTGTTTAGGCTCAGTGTAGGGTACTGTATACACAATAAAACATAGAATTATTATTTTTTAAAATATCTGGCCATTAAAAATATTTATTTATATGTATTCCTTTAGAATGGTATGTGATTTTATGTTAATTAAATTCATGTTATTATTGGAAAACATCTCTATCTCTTAAGATTATAAATTATTAATGTATATAATGATTTATATATATTTATTTTAATTAGGGAAAATGGGTATGTTAAATACACGGAGCATAGAATTACATGACTTTTTTAGTTTACGACAGAGTAATAAATATCATGTTTTAATTGTGATTAGAAATTAATAACTAAATACAATATTAAAAACCTAAAGGATAAGTATTGATATAGGAAAAAAAATCTTAAATTTTTTGTAATGTATAGAGTGTGTTCCTTCCTTGGAATAAAATCAAAGTATGGATAAAAATAAGTGGATAAATGCCCTTCTGTAGATTCACATATTCGTGATAATCCTTGAAAGTGATTGTTGATTATTTACATGATCTGCACTCATTAAAAATAAAATAGGCTTAACTACACGCATATTTTTGACACTCTTGGGTGGTATGATTTATACATTTCATGAGGTCTTTACCAATAATTAGAATAGATTAGAATGGTAATTTATGATGTAATATATAACTTGTTATTTTAGTTAACCTAACATGAAAATAACCTTGAAAAATATGGTCAAACTGAATGAGTTGAAGATTAAATCAATTATGTCGTTGTTAAATAGAAAGTATCATAAGCATAAATAAATGATTCATAGGAAAATACATCATAGAATTAAGATATCATATTATTTTGATCAGTTAATATGATTTTATTGGATTTTATCTTAACCATTTGCGATATATTATTTTTTCGAATGATAATATTGAATATGATGCTTTTAAAGTTATAACCATAGAATCTCCAAAGTCTTATAGATAGCTGAAGTTGAATATTTTGAAAAATTAATCAAGACTCTAAATTTGTGGTTATTTTATAGAAATACAATATTTTTTTTATATTATTAACCATGACAACCAGTTGGTAATTATATCTTGGGTCATACCCTTTTCTATTTTTCATTAGTGATTAGAAATTAAAATTACGAGTGTGGAATTTATTTGGGGGGGGGATGTAAAAGGCATGGTTTTAGGAAATATTTAATTTCTATAAATTGTGCATCTATATTTAAAATATATTTTCTACTGTATATTAAATGATTTTTTCTTAAGTAGAAAGTAAATTATACAAGATATCAATCAAAATAACAATACTTTAATTCTTTCATTATGAAAAATTAAAATGTAGGTACCTGAAACCTTGTATTACAAACCATGGAATATTATATATAATTGATTATTAATTCCCTCAAAAGTGAATAAAATAAAATAATAAAATATATAGAAAATAATAATATCATTATACCAAGGATATCACATAAATTATCACCACTCTTGAGAAATAGTAATATTAGAAAATAATAATGACAAAAAATCTCTTGAAAAGAGAAACAATATTATGAAATATAAAATTTAATGTTCATAGAATGATAAATATGATTTAAGAAGTTGTAATGGAATAAATTTATTTGAGGAAATGTGAGAAATATTTCCATTTTAAAGGGAATTTTGTCTATTGTAAATAAGGTCATCGGTCTAAATGTATCAAATATATAAACTGATGTTAGTATTGTTTGTAATATATTTAAAATGATATTTTTCAAAAATAAAAAAAAATTATGTATATTTATAAAGTTTAGCTAAAATATTAATTTATAAAAATATTTTTATTCATTAGATATGAAAGTGTGGTGTGATTTATTTATTAAATTAGATGAATGATTTTAAAATCAATGTGTTAATAAAATTAAGTTTTTTGATTATAAATAAATAATTTTATTTTTATTTTGGGATGATTATTAAATATAGAAGAGATATTTTTCAAATAAATAAATAAATAAATTTTTAGTTTATTTTGAATTAATATGTACTAAAAATTAATTTAATGAAAAATATTTATAAAAAAGCTTAAATACTCCTAATAGATATTTTAATAGAATTAAGAAGAATAAATTCATTTTATGCTAAAAAGATACATTACAATAATTTTTTTAATATTTTTTGCATGACTATACTAAAATTAATTTTTTCACCATGTAAATTGAATATAAAGAAATTTTTTATATTTTTGGAATCAACATGTCCGAATTAAGAACGAATGGTGATTTAATTTTTATACATTAAAATCAGTTGGAGGATAATGTTAATTACCATGGAAGTGGTCAAAGGGTAACATTATGATAATTTTGTTTATAAATGAAATGTGATTCTTATGAAAAACGATAAAAATTGATCTCAATTAAATATGGTAGTTATTATGATGTTAAAACATATAATAACATATATTAAAAACCATTTAATTTTTAATGATAATGTCAGGACCCACCCCCATTGATACCCCTCCTAGGGTGATTGTAATGGGTGGTAATGATTCCATAATTCCATCCTACAATAGGTCAGGGTTTTGATACTCATATACAATGTATCATACAGGAAAATTGGAGGAATTAACCTAAATAACCCTAGAAATAAATAAAACTTCTACAAATAAACCCCATCATATAAATAATATATATCGCATCATAATTCATGTACATGAAATATCATTAAATGTGGAAATAAAATACCAAAAAAACCAGCCCACTATTATTGACTATGAAATCCCTTAGCACACGATCTTCCACACAAGATAGTATTATTACCTTGATATTCTACAACCACCTAATAACTTGAAAAAATTCTATATGTTTATAGGGATAAAATAAAAGTATAAATAGAAGTATCCTCCTAAAAACCTCTCAAGTAAATATGGATAAACAACACTAAAGACCTAATGAATAAATAAAAGAAAAAAGTCATAACTTAATTAGGTATACAATGTTACCATCCTCCCGAAGTCTCAATCATAAATTAATGCAATAAAATGATAAAATCATATAAAAATAGTATATATATATATATGGGCCCCCCAACTACCATATTCCCTCGGAAACAGTCATTGTAGATCCTAATGACAAATTTATTAGTTCTACAATTAGCTTCTAATCCATTCTATGATCTGAGCCTCGGTACTAACTTCTATTTTCATGTATCGAGTTTAATATCTATTGTTGAAATAAGAACATATATCCTCTAAAAATACAGAAATCATTACCTATTCAACATGTCTTCATATCTCTTAACTATGGGTTATGTTTGAATCCACCATAACTCACTTACCATCTACTACACCTCAATCCATTACAACCCCTTGCATGAGTTGGCCAATAATAACCATATAAATTATAACAATAACATAATTATATATTGTAACATAAATCTAGAATAGACTTCATATTCAAGTATAATGTAACTAAGATTCATCACATCCCGTATGAGAAAATAACCAACAAGAATATTCTTTGACTTCATATGTATGTCTATAAACAATGTCTTTACAAAGGATAGAGTAGAATAAGGCAAGTACTTATCCATCTGATCACTCATTAACATAAATTTTGGAACATATTGGGATCCCAAGGCCACAAAAAGCACTATATACCACAAGTAACTATAGTTTTAGATCATAATTAAGAAATAAACATAATAATAAAGATATCACACAACTACACTATGAGAAAACATCGACCCAAAGCTCAGGATATAACTACCCTCCCACATGATATCCTTACAACCATCTATAGTAATAAAATGATAAATTTCTATGTACTCAATCATCAATGATATTTTATCCCATTAATTTAACAAATACTATTTACTTTATAAACCAATAAAATATTACAGTCAAATATATTCATAATCATCCATATATAAATGGGTATATGTTTACTATTATACAATTTGTAATTTTATTAACATGCACCAAACAATTTATAAAAACTTTCATGGATTTCATTTATCATGAAATTGCAATCAACAACTTTTATTCCCATGGAATTATTAATATTCCATTTACTACTCAAATTAATACATATTATAATTCTTATATCAAAAAACAAAACCATAAATACATTTCATCATATTAAATTACAGTAGAAAATCCCAATTCTAATCCTATTAAATCAGTCATGATGTCTCCATTGATACCCAAATCACTACCACAACCATGTTAATGAAAACAATCTCACATGGAATGAAAATGTAAACGAGGATCCACATAAAAAATATAAAAAACATTATCATATAAATATAGGGCCACCAGATTAATTTCAATATTAAAATGTCATGGTAAAACTAGAGATATTTAGAATATGCACACAAGTATGTTGAATTTCAATAATGTATTGAAATAATTGTAAAAATTTAAACCGGGTATTAAGATTTATCATTTACCAACTCATATTAATTAATCCATTTTATATTGGTTTTAATAAATAATAAATCAATTAAACAAAAGGCTAAAAATTTCTATTATATGCAACAATCAAACTCTAGAAAAATTTCATTATGTTATTCAATTCCATCAACTTCGTTTCAATTTGGTATAAGAATTAGTAAATTTATAACAAAAAAATTGTAGTAGAAACAATAATTTTACTAGTTTTAAGAATCCCTAGTTATTAAATATCATTCATAAATTGTGCTTATAAACATTGATATTTCCTGTATTCATATTATTATCCTTTAATCTATAATAATCCTTAAAATTTTCTTTATAAATTACTCAATAGGTTATAATTTTATTATTAGATAATAAATATAAAGGGTAATGTGGCCATAAATATCCCAAAAAATTTTAAATATATTATTTCACATTTAGTTAAAAGAACAACGTCAATCCCATTTCCCACACAATTTCAATATTATTATTAAATGATTTTGTATATTTAATGTAAATCTCAACTACTTATCTAGATTTAATCAATTCATGATTATAATAGACATTAAAAAAATAATTTATCATACAACCTTTATAAATAATAATGCGTCAACATACACATTGTACATGAGAAATAGAAGAGATGAGGGATTTCCCAACCAACAAATAGTACTTGAACTCAAATTAATATTTTTTAAGTCTAGATATAATTCATAAGTACTATAGATTCCTATTTGGGAATCCTAGTAATAAAACACTTGATGGAAAAGGAGGAGGAAGGGAGAAATTTGAGATAGATAATTAGCGAGTTCTTGTATAAAATGAAAGTAGTGAAGAATATCACAAACACATCCAAATTATATACAATCAAAGAAAAAATGTGGTGACTAAAATGTCCAGATTAAAATACTAATTCAGTAGTTACTTGATCCACCGATATGGGTAAATAAAATTTATTGCACCTCTTTATATTATTCTAGAATAGTTTTATATTTTTCAACATCCCAAGAATTAATTATATTATTTACTACTTAATCTATGCTACTAAATATTTATGTTATGACAATATTATTTTATGATATTTCATATTTATGTACAATTTATTTTATATTTAGAATTCTCATTTTCCCTTAAATATCAAGTTGGAGGTGATTAAGAGGGTGAAGAATACTATTTCTGGACAAAATAATTACCTTGAAAAAAATAAGGTTCCTTTGTGAGGGTAGGACTAATGACCTATACACAAAAATGAATTTGTGAACATACCATTACATAAGGCAGGCATACAAGTTTTTAAACATCATAATTCTCACATTACCCAATCATGAGAAGCAATTTACCCTTACAAATGTTATCTAACATGAGTACCTTTACATTGTTAAGGGTAAAAAATTATTACCAGTACATAGTGAATTATTATCCATTTATATGAGCTATGAAAACATTGGTTAAATTTACAGCACATAAAATAACCCTGCATACCATTATATATAAATAGTGGCAACGAATTTACACTTGTACAACCTATTTAAAAACAATATTACCATTATAAAAGATGGGGTTTCTGCATAAGGGTAAGATTTCAATTAAATTTTTTTTAATTGAAATGAAATAATTTTTTACGTAAAAAATAAATAGGAATATTGTTTTTTTACAAAATTCTAAATATATCACTTAAATAATTTATTCAAATTAAAAATAATTTATTTATTTTTAAATAAATAAAAAAACATTTAAAATTTCATAACAAACCCATGAAATTGAACAACCTAGAATGTTAAAAGAAATGATCAAGGAAAATATAGTCCATTATATATGATACCTTACAAAAAATTCTCATCCTCAAGAAATATGAAAACCCAAGGAATCAAAGAGAATTGGGCCCTTAGAAAAAATTATGTGAGATACCTCTTAGGGAATCCTCTATATTCATTACACAACCACTACATCATGAGCTAGTAGAAACTAAACATGCAAAAATATCATCAAAAACATGACCCCTGTGGGAGATACCTTATATATAGGAATAAATACTTCTATAAGATCCACATATAGAAACATTAATGATCTCATAAATAAGAATAAGATAAATCACACACCCACAAGAATTATTGAAAAATATTTACTAGGAATATCTAATATGAATTATCAAATTACTTCAATTTAAATAAAATATAAAACAACCTAATATATAGAGTGCACATCTACCACTCCAACATCTATATTCGGTACTTCAAAACACATTGTTTCCAAAAGACACAATCCATGGAAAAATTCAAACCACAAAACACCTTCTCTTAATAGTCATGAATCGTGAAATGTCATTCCTCAATGGTCACATCTTCTTTAAAATCTATCTCATCTTAATCAATGAAATATGAATCATCAGGAAGATATATATATGTAGATGAAAAACATGTAAAATTTCATGCATCCAACATATCTTCTGGGGATCTAGTAACCAATAGTCTATAACAAAAACATGCACTAGCACCTCATAAGGTCCAACATTAGGTGGATACACATTACTCACATTATCAAAAATTTTAATTCATAATGGAAAAATAACATCAAGACCATAAGATCCCTTATATAGAAAACCATATTTCTCATACTTTGATCCTTAAATAAACTATACCGATCCTACACCACCTTTAATTACTCAATAATAACCTATAAATGATTTGTCACTCTTTGAACCAATTTTAATCCGATAGATGTGTACTTTATAAACATGATCCCACACAATATTTATCTGAAAGGTTGGTTATAAAATGATTGAAATGGTCCCATTTCAATACATTAGTGATAACTAAAATTTTATAAAAAATCCACCAATTTTAAGTTATTAAAAAAGTATCTTATAAATTCCAAAACATATGCAAGGCAAATGTCCTTAAGAGTCTTGATAGGCCAATCTTTCTGACCATCCATATGTTGATGAAAAGTAGATTTTTTGGAAAACAATCAGTGAAAAAACAAATATAGAGGTCTCTCGAAAAGTTATAGGGAAAAGGGGATCACAAATTCATATTATTGTCTTCAAAAAAATACATGAATCTTGACCAACGCCTCTAGAAAACTCCTTTATAAAACCTCAATAGAAGACAACAACATAATTTCAATAAAGTAAGAAGACTTTTTAATGTTTTTCATAAACCCATATATGAAATCACATCCTCTCTGAGATTGAAGAATGTTAGTGTATTAGTCTATCAAGATTTCCTTCCATGTCCACTGGGGAATATATAGAATCTAGGGAAAATCGTATAGAACACAATCCTCAACAATATCAATTTTCCATATTAAAAAAAGATAAAATGTTTTGAATAATGTCTTTATTCTATTCCACCCAAACTATATACTCAACAAACAATACATTTTATAAACAATAAAATATTCTACCAAAGGTGAATTATGAAATTCATGAAGAACGACATCATACATCACAAAAATAAATAATGACACCCTAAACTTATTACCTATTGTTGATAATCCTTATACAATTTCTCTTAGAAATCAAAACATATAGCATGATCACACCACAAATCTAATCGTCTACTTTTGGTACTGGTCATGAATTATTAATGATATATATGAGAAATCATATACTATCTAAGTCTAAAATATTGATGCACATGTTTGAGATAACCTCCATCACATTCTAGTAATCAAAAAACTCACAAATAGTGTCACCCCGTGAAATCCAAACCACTACATCATCCAAAAAAAATCATTTTTAAAATTTTATAAAAAATAAAAATGTTTTAATCATACTATAATTATATCCTACATAATTGTTTCATGTTCTATCCTCCATTATAGAAAATATTCCGATGTCCCTTGAAATCAATAAATACAACAAAGTGTTCACCAATAAGGTAATGCCTCTAAAAATTGATGAAATAATCACCGTAAAAAGAACAAGATCATGAGGGGAATAATTATGATCATGAATTTATTTATTTTGATATCCATAAAGGATAACATCCCACTACTGAATTAACATACACCATGACATATATTTTAAAGTATCTAAATAATCCCCAAAACAAACTCCTTACATGGAAAATGACTTACAAGTGTGATGTCAAGATTCTATATCAAATATTAAACCTTGACATAATATTGGTTATTCCATTCAAAGGAATGATCGTTATTGGTCAAGGATTTCATAAGAATCATGATGTTGGAAAATATAGGTATGAATATTATATAATATCCTACAAGGTCAGATAAACCCCCAACCCATGTAACATTACTAGGGGATGCCCTAGAAACAACTTCCACAATATTAAAAAAATCCAAAACTACTCCAAACTAAAACACACCATGCCTCATGATATGGAATTAATAAGTGAAAAAATAAAGTTGAAAAACATCAAAAATAACTATTGACATTAATGAATTCCCAAAATATATATTGGACACATTTTATTCTCTTAATTTGATGTTGGATATAACATAATTTATTTTGTGATTAATACCACAAACAAGTCTAGGAACTCATGAAAGATAGAATTTATGAGTCCCTTTCACATGGATGTTTAATTCATAACAAAAATTGAATTTATAGGAACTTATAGTGTTTATTATGAAATCAAATCTTAATCTTCAACATATACTTATCCCTCAGCCTTATTTAATGATATCATAATAAGAATTCGATCTTAGATAAATAATGAAATCTCTTTAATGGATTGAAGATTTCACCAATATGTTGGAGATGATAGAAGTTACTCACTATTAACATATATTCAATAGAATTTAAAACTCATTGAAAATAATATTGACTGAATCACTATTTTCAACAAAATTAATTCCTTCACAAATACTCATTCAGAAAAAATGTATTCGATTTAACCTACATGGCTCATCCTTTATCCCCCTCTCTTATTCCTCAACCACTCCCGCATAACATCGCCAGTCCTCCTCTTCAATACACCACCAGACCTCCCCTCATCAATTACACACCACCGTATAGCCAAAACACTCCACCGTGCAACCACAATGCTCCACTACATCGCCACATCACTCCATCATGCCAAAAAAACGGCATCCTGCTATTGCATAGTTGTGACAAAACCCCTCCAAACATCATTCCAGACTTCATAACCTCCATTCATCTTCAATGAATTCTATATTTACTATTTTATAACTGATTTGGTTTCAAATATTTGTGGTACATATTTCCCCTTTCTTATTTTTTATTATTTTATAGTTTTTTACATTTTATTTCATTTTCACATTTTAGAAAACCCTAGGATTAAAAATTAATATGTTTATTACACATGGTCTTTTATTTAGGTTTAATACATAATTTTATTCAATATTTTAATTTTTATAAAATGTATAATTAATGATCTAGTTATTTATATGTTCATTTGGTTATTATTCGTGATCTATTTATCATGCCATATTTGGTTTAATAATTTATCGGGTAATTATTCCCTATATGTTTATTTTTATTAATTTTTTTTGTTATTTATCTAATTTTTTTTATTTGTATTTAGGTCATATATATATATATTAACTTGAGAATATATATTTATATCTTTTAAAAAACATGTGTTATTACATATATACATGTAAGGTTTATAATATATTTTTACAGCAGGTTTTAAAAAGCATGTAATGTTTTATGTATATATACACACATGTCTATATATACCTAAATACATGTATAATTGCCTACATAAATTTAATATGTATATTTTTTTAAAAGTGTCAGAATATATTTGATATATTAATATTAATTATAAAATAGTGATATATATATATATGTACTCAAAAATAGTATTATATAATTTTTTTAAAAAATTAGTAATGTAATATATAAATGTATATGTTGTGAAAAAATATGAGTATTTATATATATATATACTCATAATATAAATTTTTATGTATATATATATATTTATATAGATTAACACATGAATATGTATATTTGCTTATATATGAATATATATAAGTTGTAATCATATATATATTCTTATAAATATATGATGATATATATTCTTTTATATATAAGATACTAAGTTCTATACATGCTTATATATAAACACATAACATGACTTATATATATATATATATATAAGGATTAAAAAAATGAGTAAGGTTTTCTCGATATATAGATTCTTATATATATATTAACACACGAATATGTATAGATAATATATATATATATATATGTATGTATGTATGTATGTATGTATGTATGTATTTATTTATTTATATAGATTTGGTACTTAAATTTGTTATAAAAAAGAGTCCGTATAGATTTTATGTATTTATATTGACTATGAAATCAAGATATACATACAATAATAATTATTTAAAATTGAATAATAATTTAAAAAATTAATAATAATCCTTACATAATTTATAATAATTAATAATAGTCAATATTACTAATAAAAAGTAAATATGTATATATATTTATATCTAGGTATATAGATTTGATATGTTAATTAGTTTGAAAAATCATGTAAAAAATAATTTGATGTAAATAAATTTTACTAATTATGTGTTGTACATATATATTGTATGAAATAAATAGAAATGAGTGTTTTTATGAATGATGAGAAAAATAATATAAATATTTATTAACTAAATGTTCTCTAAACAAATATATATTAAATATGTTAAAAAATCATTTTATGAAAGAACAATAAAAATTTAAAATATATTATATTTATTAAAAACATAGTTTATTATAGTTAGGATAAGTTTTGGTAATACATTAAAAAATATATAGAAATTATAAGAGTTAATAAAAATTTATCAAATATAATAATTTTTACAAATATAGTATTAATTTAAATAATTTATAATATTTTAAAATTATAGATTCATTATTATTAAAAAATTGTTACTATTATTGATAATTATAAAATTATAATACTATTCTGTAAATAGATATATAAAAACATATATAAAATTAAAAAATATTAATATATTGACAAAATTTTATATTAATAATAATCATTACAAAATTTATAATTAATAATTATTAATTTATCAATATTATTAATACATAGTTAATATAATTGTTAATTACAAAATAATATTAATAATTTGAAAATATTAGGAAGTTACAAAAATTTGTAAAAGAAAAAATGAGTAATTGATAAACATTAGTAATATATATTAGAAATTCAAATGGTATGTCACGTATTGGATAAACCTCGCAAACCAGACACAATAGTGATCTACAATTTATCATACGATACATAGTTTGAAATATATATTAAAATTTTATGATAAATTATAATAAAAATATTAAATGAATTACCCTCATGTGAAATTTCATTAATGACCCAACACTCAGAAATGTTATTTCCCACATAGGGTAAACCCCACACCCCAGACCCAACGTTCATCTCTGATTAATCATATGACACATAGGTTGAAGGATACATTAAATTTCTATAATAATTTATAAGAAAAATATTAAATGAATTACCTTCCCCTAAAATGTAACTAAACACCTGACACTTACAATTTTACTATCACGTCTATGGTAAAGCCCACATCCAAGACAAAACAGTGAAATCTGATTTGTCATATGAGACACCATGCAAGAGATATTATATTATTTGCAAAAAAATATCTATTGTCTTATATAATATATATAATATTTTTATTTTATCTACGATGAGCCTCTTCGGGCCACATAATCTACAGCTGAACTACGGTAAAACTCTACTCATATTCCATTGAATATTTCAAGATTTTATAACATATTAATATTTTGAAACTATTCATAATGATCAGAAATAATTATTCTAATAGTAATTATATTTTAGAAAACTATGGACTAGGGAAGTAGACAATGGTATTTATTAGGTGATCATGATTGGATAAATAATCCCAAAAAAATAAACTGATCTGGATTATATCATATCTACATTGATTGTGTTAAAACCATAACATCATTTGTATCATCGAATTCAGATTTTGTTTTTGAAGGAACACTTAAATTTCTATGTCATAATTTTGATCATAGGGGATTCGAAAAATTTAACAATGATGGACTTCACCTATTGAATTTCAGTTTTCAGAAAGATTCTATTTTTTGAATGAACATGGGTAAAAATACATTAGTATAAAATAAATTTTTTGGGTTCTAGATTTATCATATCAAAAATTAATAAATGAGGTAGTTAGTCTATCTATTCCTACAACAATAACTCAAAATGGTGTTCAAAATTCTGAATCAGAACACTCTTAGTTTTACAATTTTATGAAATCTCTCATGTGGATTTATATCCATGAAGCTAAATGATGAAAACAAGAATATTTTCCAAAATATTTGGATATCAAATCAGATTTTCGATTGGAAAATAGTTATTCTGATCAGATTTTAACTTTGTTTAAGTCGTTGTTTCCTGACAGAAATACATTACCTACATGTTTCTCTGGAACTAAAATTTTTGTTCATAATTTGGTTCTATGTTATCAGAAGATGCATTCATGTTCAAATTACTACATATTATATTATGGGTATTATGATTATTTTTTAATTTTCTAATAGAAATAGAATCAATGTATAATGTGGCGCTACAAGGATAGTCCATAGTTCCTAGGAAATATTTGTGATATTTCTCAATTAAACCTAATTTATATCATTTATTTAGGTATCACAACACTGCTTGATTTATGAAATAGAATAAATAAAATATTTCAGTCAAGAAAATCTTAAATCATCCATGTTATAGAGATTCCTAAAAAAATTTTACCAGACGTATCATTCTCTTTTTAGAGCCTCATTACATAGGACTGGGCCGTTCTACTGATGGTTTTTTTCTATTTGGTGCTTACAACAGTTAAAATTCTGGTTTCCTGATTTTCATTAATCCTTACAACTTGAATCCTTGGACTTTGATGAATGAACCATAGAAATATTTGACATTATTAATTCCAGAACGTCCAATGAAGAATATAGATGTTTTCTTGAAGCCACTAATTTATGAGTTAATTTCATTATAGAAAAATGATGTGAAATTTTTTGATATAATTGTTTATTTGAATTTTAAATTAGAGGTTTCATAAATACGGATAATTAGTTACTTTATGACATATGTAATGTCATCTAGATGAATCACACATGGTTTAAAATCAAGTTTGTACTGAATTTTTATAAACAAAGATTTTATGATTATTAAGGGGATAAATTTTAGTTATTTTTTACATTCATCAGATATTAAATCAAGAAAATCACCCTTTTCTGAGGAATAGAATTAATTTTAGGACAGGTAAAATTGATATAGACACACCTCCAATAGTGATCTTAGTTAATCTTGTAAAAGTTATTGTCTCTGTATTACCAAATGTTACATTTGGACCATCTATAAATGATAGAAAGATAAATGTTTTTGGCAGAGATTGTAATTGGATAAAGTAAAATATTTTTTGGGACCATGCATATTGGTTTGATTTGTTAGTTCATCACCTATTAGATGTAATGCATATTGAGAAGATGATTTTTGATTATATTTTTTATACTATGTCGGAAACACCTAGTAAAAGAAAAGGAAATTAAAATTCATAGTTAGATCCTCTATAGAAAGACTGAAAAATTAATGAATCCAAAAGAATCATACTCTTTTAGTAAAGAAAAACATTTATTATTCTGTCAATAGATTTCAGATTTGATGTCACCAGATGGTTATGCTTCTAATTTGTCTTATTGCATTAGAAATGGGCATATTACTGCGCAAAAAAGTCATTACATTCATGTCATAATTCAAAGATTACTTACTATTGGTCTTAGAGGGATATTAAATTCTTATATATGGGACGTGTTGTCAGAAATATCATATTTTTTCATAGATATTTTTGTAGAAGCATAGAATTATGATCTATTGATTTTTCTGGATAAAATGTAGTTTTAATTTTATGTAAATTATAGAAAATATACCCACTAGGATTCTTTGATTCAATGGAACATTTAATATTGTATTTTTCCTATGAATCTAAATATGTGGGGCCAATACAATATAGGTGGATGTATTTGTTTGAGATATATATTAAAAAACAACAAATAATTTACATAACAAATCACTAGATGAAGGGTCGATTGTAGTGTCATACTAGAAGAAATGAATTTAATATTTCTATTCCTATTATATTTCATCAAATTATCCTTAAAAAAGTAATTTCATGGGTCGAAATTAGACAAATGTTGAGGATATGGCAGATGATAGGTTGTCATTTTTTAATCTGTAAGAGTTTTGTTTTTGTGGTTATCCTGTGTGATGGGTTTTAGATAAAGAATTTAATAGAGTTCATACTTATGTTCTAGTGAATTATGAGGAAATGAGATGATTTGTGAAGTACGTACTTACTTTTTATTATTTTCTTATATAATTTTATATTATCTCTTTATTTACATTACTAGTTTTTTTACACTATATGATGAATATATTAAAAAATATTGTACCAATTAAATCTTCTTGTTCTGAAGAATACTGATTACAAAATTTTTCATATTGGTTTCAAATACTCGTAAGGTTAGTTTATTTTTATGGAATATTAAATCAATTTTTCAGTGATATCTATTATTAATAATTTTTTTACAGGTAACAAAACATGAAAATAAAATTGACAGTTGATTGTGTGTGCCCAAAAACCCTCCATGAAAATCGGTAAATTCTTATAATGGGTATGTGGTTAATGGATTTTTATTCCATACATGCAGATATGGTGAATCAATGAAATCGATGAATAGTGGTGTTTTTTTGAAAGGAACCCATCATAATGAAATAGAAGTTGAATTTCATGGTATACTAGAAGAAATAATTGAGTTATATTATCTGAGAACAAATTATGTTAGAATGTCTAAATTTCATTTGTTTTATAATGATTGGGGGTTGTGAGTTAATCCATGACATGGAGTTGTTGAAATTAAATATAACAGTATAATAACATAAATAATCCATTTATGGTGGCCCATAAATCACCTAATGATACCTATGAAAAATACTACGAGGTTTCGATAGATTTGAAGGACTGGTGGAGTGTAATAAAATTTAAATATTTTGTCAATAAATTTATTATAATTGGAAATGCTTCTGTAGAAGTGAATCATTTTGAAATATTTCAAGAAACATTTCAAAATATATCTCTTACCAGATTAGATATATGTATAGATAATGAAACCAACCAGTTATGGTCCGATGATATATATAATGTTGATGAAGTATTTAGGGATGATTAAACTAAAATTCATATGGAATTTGACAATTATGAAGATGAGGATGAAGATATTGATGCTGATGAAAATGGTGATTAAGATGATGATTGATGTACTACATTCAATGGGACTACAAATCCATTAGTAGCTGAGCAATGGATAAGTTCCTTAGAGAAAATATTTCATGCTTTGGGGAGTAGTGAAAGGGAAAAGGTTGTTACGGGAGAAGTGGAAGTTGATAGAGATCACCACACGTGCAATGTTATCCGAGCCACCCCAAGAGTCTGTCACCATCACACACCTTACCATTAGGCCACCTCTCCTCACCAATTGACACTTTCAAAGAAATTTGGTCCAGAAAATACCTATCCAAATAACTTAAATACATACCTTACCAAGATAAATAGTCCATTTTTATATTCCAATCTTTAGTTATAGTTAATTATTATATTTTGATATTTATTAGTTTTAAATTTTCATATGTGTATTAACAATATGTTATAGGTAACATTATTTTATTATGACCTTTATTAGTTTGTTTTATATTTCATATCTGTACTAACAATGTCTTACTTTTGAAAATATTTACTTCATTGGTATGGAGATGGTCCTGCTAATCTATTATGTTCTCTAACTGATGTTGGATTTCAAAATAAAAATCATGATTCATCGCCACCTCCTCTGGATGGTGCGCCTACTATTAGGGGTTTAGTCTTTCTCGATCACTAATTCGAGATCCTATTCTAAAGAGATGACCATCTGTTTATTTCGATCCTTCTTTATGATGGTATTTTTAATTTTTTAATATATTTATTATAGATTGATTAATTGTATTATTTTTTATAATAATTTTATGATTATATATTTGTTTCAATATTCATAGTTTTTCACATTTATCACGTTGGAAGGTTGGTGTGATTCTATGAAATTATGTATTTTGAGCCATGGGTACCATTGGACCTGGTACCCATTTTCGTGCGTGACTGGTTTCTTGACAACTAGATATTAGACAATTATAAAATTGGAAAATTTATTTAATTTATCATATATTTTTTTAATTTTCGTGAAAAATTTATTATCTCTAATTTCTGAAATCTAGAGAGGGGTCCTCTCCGAGAGTCATGACAGAGTTTTATACATGATCACTTTTGTCACTTTCTACACAACATCAGGAGACCATCTATGGATAAATCTTGTGTTACTATTTCTAATCAGTCTAGTATCTCCCATCATCCTGATTATATATCAGCTTCGGTATAGGATATGTTGTTCTTATTTTTGATAGGATATACATTTAATTGGATAGAATCAGCTGGACATCAGATCTACAGGAGGCAATAGGTCACCAATATAACTAGGATCCATGCATTTGGAATACATGGACTACATTTGGTAAGTGATATTATTTATTAGTTTATATATATTTTAACTATAGCATGTTTGTTATATTATATGAGCCGCTACTGAACCATCTATTTCAGATATTTATGTATATATTAATTTGTATAATTATACTCATACAAGAGAGGTTTTCGGAGACTGACAATTCCATATTATTGTTAATGTTTTTGTTTAAAAATGTCATGAAGATTAATTTTTTTATTATTTTAATTGTTCATTATATTTCGATGATAAATATGTTGATACAACATCTCATTCATAGTAGAGTCAAGATGATACCGAATAATATTTCACTACAAATTTCTCTTTTGATGAGGGGGTTTGGATATATGTGACATTGAAGGGTGTCAAGAATGGTTGAGTGATTGGTATTGGTTCTCAACAAACACCTACAAGTTATTTTGTTTATTTTTGCGATGAATTTAGTGATAATAAAGGGAGATTGTGGAGAGTCTTCATTGATGACATTGTCCACTGCACAGTATGAGGAGAGGTTGAGAGCATAGGATGAGATGATATAGTATATGTATAATGAGAGGAAGGTGGAGCATGGGCAACATCGTCTGAGAGATGAGTAGATTAGAGAGTATATGCAGTGACTTGTGCATGGAGTTTGTATAGAGTTTACTCCCCTTGGTCCTTCGAGTGATCCTCTCCACAGTCCTTCGAGGTATCCTCCTCCACCAGATGATAGTTGTTGATTTATAATGTTTTATTTTTTTTTCTGAAATTTTGTTTGATAGACATGTAATTTTTAAACTTATTTAATACTTTTTTGTCTATTTCAATATATATATTTTTTGAAATGCTTGAAAATATTATTAATAATATTGATTTTATTAGTGTTTTTAACTTATTTCCAATCAATTTTTGTTTTTTAATTATTCATAAATAAATATTATTATTTATTATTATTTTTTAATACATTTTATTTGTTAATTAATTCCAATAATTAAATTATTTTAATTGTTTTTTGAATATTTATTTTAACGATTAATACTATTTTATATAATACTTGTAATTTTTAAATATATATATTTTTATAATTTTTATTAATATATTTATATATTTTTTAAATAATTTTAATTATTAATTTTTAATATTGTATATATTGGTTTTTTGAAAAAATTATTATTTATGACCGATGAAGCTATCCGTCCCATGTATCCAATTGAATATTTTGTGACAGATCATTACAAAATGTTATTTAGAAAAACATTCAAAATTATTTTGTGATAGAACCTTTTCTTATCTTAAATAAATATTATTTTTTATGGATCGGTGGAAATAAAGAAATTTGTGACACAACTATCCGCGAAGTGGTATTTGCGACTGGATCCTGTTGAAAATGAATTTTTTCAATAGGTGTCCCTCGAAAATACCTCATCACATAACATTATTCTATAGTGGATATTCATGAATCCCTCCCAAGATACTTTGTTCTTAAAAAATTTCATATCAGTAGTTTCTAATTTTTACTACACCTTGAAATACATTGGAAAAATAAATTTGATGTCCTGGTAATGGTTCATGGGATTAAAATACTCCTAAAAATGAATCACCCTAGCCTCCTCATCTGTAAATATGTCAGATGTATCATTTAGAAGACTCATTAAGAAAATTCTAGAATTTCATATATTAGAACATCCCTAGTAATGAGTAATAATCACTTATAGACATTCCACCTTTTTAGTCAAAGAACAAAACTAATCTGTGACAATATAATAAAACTTCTCTAGAAAAACAACTGACTCTCCATGGTCACCTAGAAAATAAAACCACCACGACCAACCTAGCCCATAAAAGACACTCACAACCAATGGAACATAGTTCCCCCTACAAGCATGGATATAATTAAAGGAAATATCTATATCCTATAAAAATTCCATGTCTCATAATATAATATAGTTCTGTCATACATATACTTGCCTTACAAATATATATGAATTAATTTCTCTTACTATAATTGTGGTTGGTCTCTGCTCTATTGTAACCTACTAGAATATCCTACAGATCAGCATCAGTAAGAACATAATGGTGACATAGACCATGAGGCATAACTAAACAATAGAAAACTATTCGTAATTCCAAAAATGAGAATGTGTAATATAGAATGTTTAATTTATTATAGATTAAATTAATTCGAATTAAATACATGATTCAAACACAAGTGAAAACAATCATGATGCAAAATCCTCACTTATGTCTCATCCCACCAAGTTGCATCACCTCAATTTGAATGTTTAGTAAACATAAGGTCATTACATCAGATCACACATGGACATAAAATCATATGCCATATCCAGTCTCCCTTTATTATCTAATGTGGTATGCTTAAAAAATAAAATTCCCCATACAACAAATTTAATTAATTCATGTTCCTTTCCTTGTGATCTGTCATGGATCACATATATAAGTATTTATACCATTATTTCATGAAACAAATCCATTGGTACATCTCCTAGGATAATAGTAAAGGTAGGAATTTTTCCCAAGAATCCCAACACTAATAGGTGATGTTTGTTCCACTAGAATAGATGGTATCATAAAAATAGGTAGAATTACCCTTAATATACATAGAAATATTAGAAAAAACACCACAAGACGCTATTATATAAAGAAATGGTACAAAAAATAATCACACTATAGGATGTGAAAAATAATTTTGAATGAAAATATAGATAATTAAAGATCAATCACTCATGTGTTAGAGACCATAAACTAATGTTTCTATAAAACAACTTCACAAGCTAGAATCATCAACATTATCACCCACTCTCACCTGAAAATCATAACATTGAAATAAGACATGGAATTTTTCATAGAACAATAAAAAATAAAATGATTTATATAGTAGTCAAAGATTCAAAATAATGACTGTATTAGTATTATTGTTTCACTCCCAATACTATCTTGATATTCATTGTTTACTCCCATGACCATCTTAGTTGTCAAGGTTTACTCCCAATACCATCTTAGTGGGAATAGTCATTTACAGAATCGCGTTCAATCCCCATTCTAGCCATGTTTATTTCATGGTATATAAATCATTACCTAATGATTTAGAGATAATTATAGGTCCTTATCATCAAATAATGAAGACCATACATATGTGTGGAACATGAACAGAAATCATTTATCATATTAGACCCCACAGAATGAAATGGGTGTAAAAAAAATTATTCGATCATAACATAACCCCTGGAGAAGAAAAGGGTTTCATAAATCTCAATCCATCATAACACTAACTATTGATAAAAAGAATAATAATTGTATCATTGAATCTTATCCCAAAAAAACATAGTTAATTTGAAATAATACTTTCTTATATAGAACATAATTTGGATATATCAACAGAAAACAATTCTTACTGAAAATATCCGTTCTTTATTGAATTTTTTTCTTTCCTGAAATTTCCACACAATTTTAAAAGGAAAAATATTCTTCTATAATAAAATAATCTATATTTAAGGAAATTATCAAAGAAATAATTCGTTATGAGATTGAAAATTTGATTATAACTACATAAGTTGGAAGAGAACATTATTCTCATACTTTTTAAGGAAAAGTAACAATGTACCTTGTTTGGAAGACTAAAAAATATTCCATTCAATCCGTGTAGTAAAATGTATAAATGGGTAAAAATGATTTTAAACATAAATAGGATAATTATAAACTATAATTTTTATTTTTAAATAAAACTTTTTAATGGATGATAAATATTCAAAAAGAAAAATATAAAGAATCATTCAAAAATATTGAAGAGATTCTGTAATAAATAATCATCACGTTATAATCAGTGTAATAATATGCCACATGAACGAAATAAATTTATAATGATATGAAAATATCGTAATAATATATATTACACTCATAGTAGACATTCATGGGAAATATACATAACATGTAGAATAGAAGAGCATTAAATATTGAATAAAACTCTCTGAAAAGAAAAGAATGATCAGAAATCTTCTTACAATAAATATGGATCACTTCATACATATCCAAAAGTCATGTATGTTGGTATAAATAATGATTTTAAATTATTCAAGAATAATATTTACATTTATTATATTATATTTATTATCTTATAACCCCCTTTTTTATAACAATTCATTAATAATCTTCTTTCAGGTGTTAGTGACTTCATTTCCCCATGCATACTTTGTCGTATAAATCTCAGTCCATGTGCATAGGATATTGATATGACATTTAAAAAATAATATTAACATAATATATTGAAAATTTATTCATTGAATAAATTTATATAACCATTATTTATAGGTGATCATGGAATGTGAACCAGATCTTGTTATGGATATGGTATGCTGTACACACGCCCATGCAGTGGTATAATTCCCTTTGTTAGGAAAATGTATGGAATTAGATGGTATATATTTTATTAAATAATAAATATAATTTTATTTTAATCTGATATATTTATTATTTCTATCATTATAACCATCCAAGTAAACTGGTGATGAAAAACATATTACACAACTGTGCGGAGACTATAGGTCGTACATACGCACAAGTGGGGATTTAATTTTTCATAGGATGGATAAAAGGTGGAATATGGTTATTACATAATAATATTATATAATAATATATGTGAAATTATATTTGTTACTTAAAAATGTATAGAACACATGAATAGGATGTATATGATGAAATAATACTGGGAGAATTGGTAAATATGATTACCTCTCCATTAGTGAACTTATGTTGGATGTCCTCTTAGTGAAATTACTGTTGATCTTGTGAGATGTCCAAAACCTCTAGGATGTGTATAAGGAAGTTTAGTAGGTAAAATTTTAAGGTATGAAAAATATTTAATAATCATTGTGATGTGATGAAGTGAGAGAGGAGGTGATATTTTATAAATTCTATGAGGGGAAATTTTGGATTTTTTGAAAATATTTATTTATAATGATTTCCATATCACTATAAATTCCACATAAATGACATGTTTTATAATTTTAGATACTATATGGTTGTAATATCATCACCCAATATATATATATATGAAAAATCATGTTATTTTTTTAAACCTTATATATTTGATTAACCCTTAGTTATCCTATTTTATATTAAAATAATGTAAATACTTTTTAAACATTAAAACGTTGTAATTTTTACTTATTTGTTGTAAATTAGAACATAAACGAGTAATTTATAACAAATTTTACCATATTATAAATCTTATATATATTTAGAAACGTTTAATTATTTTTAAGTAATTTTATAAAACATTATATTTAAAATATCATTAGTTTCAATTTTGACAATATTCATTACTTGTCTTTTTAAAAATATCATTATAACATTATATATTCCAAATTAATCAATTAAATTATTCATAACATTTCAAAGTAATCCATAAAATTCATGGATGAAATTAGTTATATCCAATTATATTAATTCTAATATTTTAAATATCATTTATTAGATATTTACAATACATAATATTTTACTACATTATCTTTATATAATCCTTTGAAATAATAATTTATTATCTAAAAAATTAAAATAAATTACCATGACAAATAAAAACATTTTAAATTTAAAATGAATATTTATAGTCGAATATATCCACTATATAAATATATATTAAATTCATTATAGTTAAGAAAATATGAATTTGACATCATTAGCATTTTTTTAAATTGAATAAAATAGATGTCATACTCACATCCAAGTGGCTAAAAAAGTTTTAATTTTATTCCAATGATGAATTTGGTTGTAAAAAATTATACAATAAACTTAGGAAATATTTGAGGATAATTTTATAATATTTAAAATATTATTTATCATCCTTAATTACCAGATTTACCTTTTATCATGTTAATAAAAAATTACTAAAGTTACTATTTATAGTGAACAAAAAAATGAAAAATATGTACATTATTTTTCCCCCTCATTCCAGATATGGAATCAATTTTAAAAATACAAAACAAAGAAGTTTTAGTAATTATTTATATTCAAATCCTATTAATGAGTTCAGAAAATTAGTTATTAAAGATCAAAACATGGAAAAGATTGAAATGTTTTTGTATAAAAATTAAATTTAAAATTGGTGTTAATAAAAAAAATTGGATTAAATGATAAATTATTTATCTAATTATACTTTAAAACTAATCCAAAATATAATTTAAAATTATAAAATTTTCCTAGAAAAATGTAGTTTTTAATTAATTTTGTAATTTTATTACAATTCTTCAAAACATGAAACTTATTAGAAAAATAAAAAAATTGTCAACCAATGTAAATTTTTATATTTTTATTTAAAATAAACATATATTTTATTTAATATAATATATTAATTTTTTTAAATTTTATTCAAAATTTGTTGTCCATTAAAATTTTATAAAATTACCCATTTAAAAAATATAGTTTTCCATGCATAAAAAATTATATTCTCACATTTACATAAGAATAAATATATGATGGTTTTGTGTGTAGTGCAAGAAAAAAATTTAGTACTCCAATCCATATTTTTTTATTTTCTAATAACACTTTTAAAGGCTAAGTGTGAACATTTACAATGTTCAAATTAGCATAAACATTCGATAGATTTTATACCCTCACAACCCACTAACTTCAAAATTCGGAAACAAAGAAAATATCAACCAAAAATATAATTTCAAAAAATATGTAGAAGTTGCATCACGTGCCAACCTATGGTCCAGGGAAACACCATCCTCCACCATCAATGTTGTCGATGACTCCACAATGCATCCAAACAAAACAACCATTTCAAATTTTGAAATATGAAAGACAGCTAGACTATCCTCCTCGGTTGTCGTCATCTCGGGATGCACACCGCCTCGCGATACACACCCTGACAAAAGATGAATACATCTTCTCCGCCAAACACATCACCATCATTCACATAGTATCGCTGACGCAAAATTCCACCAGAGTCCATCATCATCATGAACGTTTATACCCTTCGCCTTCCATCGCCGACGAGGAAGGCCACCTATGCCAGAACCAAACCCAACCACACCACTGACGAACGAATCGTCATCACCATCAAACTCTCAAAGCGACCCGCTCAGACACACATCCCAATGACCTTGAAGACCTTCACGCATCTCCACCTCGGAGATAAAAAACGGTTCATAAAAACATTGGGTGTCATATTCTACCCCATTGAAATGAATTTCACTCCTGATATTCTTTATCCGGATATACACAAATGCGGATAATTCGGCCACATCATATTGGCAAGTCACCATGAAATATCCTCTAACTGGTGTTCTCTCAACAAAACATAGACTACATGAGTGGTAATATTTTGAATAAATTTCTCTTTATAATTTCTTTTATAAAATGGTTTCTCCTCTTATGAAAGATTTGTCTTAAGTTTTATGATATCAAAGTTTAGTCCATATGAAGGGTCAGGCATGTACATTCTCAAGAAAGATACACAAAATGATTCATAGGGTTGTGATATATTTGTAGGATGTTAAAAGTGATAGGTTACCATCTCGATATGATCACAAATTTAAATGTGATTGATATATATAAATCTATTTTTCATTTACTTCTTGAACCTCATAACCTTCTTCCATAGAAAAATTCAAATAAACACATTCACACCATATTCAAATTATGTATCACATCGTTAGTTATAAGATTAAATTTTCTTCAATGTATGTTCTTCCTTGATAAACATAGGAATAGTTATAAATTTCTCATCCATATATTTAGTGTTCTTAGGTCCCAATATGTTTCATTATCCAAAATCCCCCCATAATGATGGAGTTCTACATTTCTTCCCATATAGGGATTCATAAGG
This sequence comes from Viscum album, assembly GCA_963277665.1. Classification (NCBI taxonomy): domain Eukaryota; kingdom Viridiplantae; phylum Streptophyta; class Magnoliopsida; order Santalales; family Viscaceae; genus Viscum; species Viscum album. The sequence goes on along the minus strand of OY728142.1, from coordinate 82,263,873 downwards.
ATCCTTTGAAATACTTGAATTAATGCTATTATTGCATTAAAACTCAACTAGGGTAATGTGATAGTCCTAAACACCTTTTAAATCTAGAGAATATGATCTCAAAATATCCTATAGTGTTTGAATTAGTCTTTCAGATTGATGATCTATATGAGGATTATAAGAAGAAATGAAGCTCTATTCTATATCAAGTGCTGGTTGAAGACATCACTATAATTTTGATAGAGAAGATCTATTCTCGATCAGATACAATGTAATGTGGTACTCCATGAAACCTTAACAATTCATTACTTCACACGCTATAAATTTCATCTAGAGAGATGTATTCTCTGATAGAAAAGAAGTGTGTGAATTTAGTAAAGTGATCAACTACTACTCCTAAAACATTAAACCCTTTAGAGGGTTTTATGTGTCTATTGACCAAATGTATAGTGATGTTCTCCCATTTCCATTATTGTATAGGTAATGGATGTGACATCCCCTTATAATGTATTGTTTCATCCTTAATTTTATGGAATATTGTGCACCGAGATAAAAACAATGCAATTTCTCACTTTATTCCATCCCAAAAAATGTATTCCTTCAAATATTTATACTTATTCATACTTTTAGGATGAATACATAATGAGGAAGTAAGATCTTACAGTAAAATATCCTTATTTAAATATTGTAAACATGTCCCACAAACATGGTTCCAAATCCTTGTCATCCAATCCTAATCGAGGCTATACACAAGAAATTTTCTAACCTTATTTTGCAACATTACATTTTTCTTTTTCACCTCATTAATCATCACTTGGATGGAGGGTTGAACATTCAAATGTGAAAGATAATATTTTTAACCTTACTAAAATATTTCCTTATTAATACATTTAATGTCTAGAAATATTTGTTCTTTTGGGATCTGGATCTTGGATAATTTATCATGATCATTTCGACTCAAAGCACCTGCCACCTTGTTTTCTTTCATAGGGTAATAATTTATATTGTAGTCATAATCCTTTATTAGTTTTAATCATCTTCTCTTATTCATGTTTAGTTTATTCTATTACAATATATAATTCATACATTTATGATCGATATATATATATATATATTAATTTTTAATATAATGATTATTACTCCATATAGTTATTGAAAAAATTACCACAACTGTCTCCATAGCAAGAGTTGGGTAATTATTCTCAGGAATATTCAAATGTTGCGAGGAATAGGAAATAACCTTGTATTTCTATGTAAGTACCCAACCCAAACTATTATTAGATGAATTATTAAATATTACAAAAATTTACATATTATAGGGTAGGGTTATCATAGGTGCATTAAGAAATCTTCTCCTTAGATCCTTGAAAGTTCCCTCACATTCATCCGTCCAGAGGAAATTTGAACCCTTCAAAGGTAACTTAGTTGGAGTATTAGATATTTTTTATAAAATTATACACAAACCATGAATAATATCCATTTAATCCAAGAAAAATATGAATCTTAGTCACTATAGTCATTGTAGGAAAATATTCAATAGCCTCCGTCATTTCTGGATATACTACTCTACAATCTTTTATGATTATGTGTCACCTAAATGAATCCTATTCTAATAGAATTCATGCATTGTAAATTCTACATATATTTTCTCTTTCCTTAGGGTATTTATCCCAATTCTCATGTTTTCTTTATTCACTTACTTTATCTCTGAAGAGATAATAATATCATTTGTAGAGACTAAATCAAACTTATTGAGGTAATCTCAAAAAAAAATATATCTCAAATCGACGAAGAGAGTGGTGTAATTAATATGGAAAAAATGAATATCTATATATTCATAGTTCCCAATCCTTTAATGAAATGTAATCTTGGGTATATCCTTCTTCATTATCCTCAATTGATGATATCTAGAATGAATATCAATATTGGAAAAGTTTTGATCTCAACAAAATTGATAAAAAACATCAATATATGGAAGATGATAAATGTTCAGGATTGTGATATTTTTTAGCTCTAGATAATTAATACAGAGTTTCATTGATACATCTTTTATTTTTTAAAAATGTATCAGTAGACTGAAATGTGAAACACGTGGCCGGATGAATCCTTTATCTTGTTTCTCAGGTAGTTTCTTCTTCAATTACTACAAGTAAATTAGAGAAATTCTATAGGATGTTTTTAAATTGGTGTAGAAACATCTTTTAGTTCTATTAGGAACTCAACTTCATATTTTTGTGAAAAAACAAGAAAAATTTATATAATGAATGACATAAAATCAGGATCAATAAACATACAATTTATTCCAATTTTCTCCCATAATATTATAGATAAATTTCCCTTTTGAGTGGGAATTAATACCCATACACTGGATATAATCTTGGTAGGGTTTTCATACGTATCATAACATTTTTAGGTGGTCATTGGATGGTTTGAACATAAAAAATAAATTCCATTCCTTGAAAATTTATTCCGGATTTATAACGATAAATCCAATCCATGTCTAAGATGACCTCACAATCCACCAGATGAAGAATGACTAGATTAATAGGAAACACATTCCCATAAACATAAACTGGGGAGGAATCATAAAAGAGGGAAGAAAACATCACATCATTAGTTATTTTCATTTCTAATTACACATATAATAATTTGGGTGAAATATTAACTCCCTTATAAAATTCAATACATATAAAAGAGCTGGTATATCTAGAATTAAAAAGGAATTAACATTTTTATAGTGTAATGTAAGTTTATGTTTTACCATTTTTTTGTCACAATACTCTTCCAAAACAACGATCACATGAGACTTACCTTATCCCTTATATTATGAGGTTACTGACATCTATCATCCTAAAAAATTCTAGGGATTGGTCCCTGGTAATCATAATTACTGTTCTCATTACACTTGTAGCACATAAGCAAGGAAGTTTCATTACATGTAACTTTCTCTATATTAAAATTCCTAGGCAACTTCTTATCGTTAAATAAGTAAAAAAACAACGATATACTTCCATTCGACACATAAAATAGGTATTAGACCCATTATGTAAATTTACTTCATTATTCTTCCCACACATAATGCATAAAGGAAATGTCACCTTATTTTCTCCAAGATTTTTAGATTTTCCTTTGAAATCCATATTCACGTTCTTATCAAAACCATGAGATTGATAGGTAACTCCAACCTATATTTAATACTTGATTTCACGAAACTCAATCAATTCAAATATAATAATGCCTATTATAAATGACACCCTTATGAAACATTACAGTAATCCACTTATGAACCTATCAGCTATAAATTTGGACTGGATTATAATTATATAAGTGTACCTCACAAGACTTATGAATTTGGATTCATTGGTAGCAATAGATTCCTCATCCCTTTATACTAACCTGAGAACCCCCTCTGTTATTGTACATAGAATATGATCAATGTAGTTATTAAAGAATATGTTCATGAAAACTCCCTAATAATAGGATTCAATTTTATATTTATTCATTGTATTATTTATTAGGGTAAACTATTTTTCTATTGTTATTTCTAGCCAAAAAACATAAAAAATAAAATTCCCATTTCCTAAACCATGTAGAATACAGAATATTTTTCAGTGGTACTAATTCATTTTCAGCAATAAGTGGATCAGAATACCCACTGGAAGAAGGTGGACATAGCCTCAGGAAGGACTCATCAAAATTTTTGTTCCCCCCATTTCTCATTTAGATGTCTATCATGATTCATAGCTTGATAAAGATGGGTATGAATAAAATTGATATTTCTCATTCAAGATCCCATAGCCTTTAGTTTCAGATAAGTGTATTCATTGCATTGTATTTCACAATCACTATCAACACGGTTCATTTAGGTACCCCATTATCGTGTGTAAGGTAATGCATGATTCATACTCAACACACATTTTAATAGTTTTTAAATCCAGTTACATATATTCTAGATCTACATGCACTTGTAGTATGTATAATTGGATGTATTTATATGAAACCACTCACTCCATCCTTTACCAATAATCACAGAAATTTTCCACATCCTAATACTTATCCATAGACATGTACATAGGGTTATCACAATGGTTTCGACATACTATATTCAAAAGCAGAACTAAAAATTTCTACAATGCTAACTATAACAACCCATGATTATCATACATTAACATAATATAACTTTTCTAGAATACTTAATATATTACATAAAATGAATCTCGTAGGGCATACAAGTCTAGGGATTTTGGAAGCATGGAAACAAAACACTTGTTCGTTATTGATCTAAATTATATACCACTGGGTTCATCTCAACTATATTCTATCCTAGACACATCAAACATAATACATATATTCATAACATGGGGGAATGGAATCATAAAAAGGGATGAGCTTAGATGCACAGTAATGGTTAACAAGGGAAAAAAGGTAAACATAATCATCATCATATATTGTGAGAAAATGAACATGAAAGTTGAAGATAATTCCCTTCATATCATTGATTAGAAATAGGAATAAGGAATTATATATTTTCATTTTATATGACATGAATCATAAAAAATAATGAACATAATCCAGGAAAACATAACTTAGATTTAAGACATTGAATTTGTGGTAGCCAAAAAAATTAAAATGATTTAGATAGTAATCAAAGAATCACTACCAAGGATATATTAGTTGTATCGAATCACTTCATATACCATCTTGGTTATCTTTTTTTAATATCATGATCATATTAGTAGTCAAAATTCACTCACAAGACCATCTTAGTTGAAAAATTCTATTACTAAACTGAATTAACTCCTCACTCCTTCTATGTCTATGTCATGAGATATAAATAGTTTACCAATGCATTGGAAGATGATATAGGTCCCAACTAGTATATAATAAAAACCATACATATGTGTTACACAGGAAAAGAAATAATTCATCATATTAGATCCCATAAAATGAACTGGGTTACATAAACATAATTCAATCCTAACATAACCTAGGGAAAATAAATGGGTTTCATAAATATAATTTCTTCAATAAAAATAAACACTTACTAGAAATAATAATAATGGTATCATGAAATAATATCATCCATAAAACAAAAGTATCACAAAATAATCGTGTCTTATATGAAAAAAATGCTTGAGTGACACGTTTAAAACAATCTTAAGGAATATACCATTTATACTTTGGAAACATTTTTTTTTAATTCAATGAAATTTTAAAATAAAAAATATTATTTCTAAAATATACATGTCATATTTTATGGAAAATTTAATTAAATAAAGAATTAGGAAAGTATAAAAATCCCTTCATTCCATATAATTTAAAAGATCATTTTTTCATGTACTTTTGTGGTAAAAGTCCCAATGTAACTCATTTTGAAAATGACATAATTTATCTTTCAGACTGTGTAGTAAAAAATAAACAAAATAGGTAAAAATGACTTTATAAAACCATAGTTTTATAGTAAAACAAGTTCTTTTTTAGAAAACATAGACATTGATGATAATATTCTCTTATAAAGAATTTAAACCAAACAATCCCAAATAATGAAGAGATGGAGAAATAAATAGTCATCATTTTATAAAAAGAAGAATAATATGACTCATGAGAGACATAGAAATATAAGGATATTAAAATATCATTATATTCCGGATAAGAATCATTAATGACTTTCATGGGAAGATTTTATACCACGTAGAAGAAATAATTAGTGAATATGGTTAAGTCTCACAAAAATAAAAGTAGGAATAGAAATCCCCTTACTAAACGTACAATTTCATTCATATGTATCTAAACCTCATTTATAATGATATAAATAATTTTATTAACTTGTTATAGATCCATATTTTTATTTATTATATCATATACCATTCTCAAATCAATTATTTTTTTAAAAAAATTCATTATTACTCTATTTCATGTGTGAACTACTACATTTTCATTTGAATATATTTTCATAGATGTTCCAATTCATGTTCATTGAAAATAATTTTAAAATTTATAATGAGATTTTATATTACATATTTATTCATTATAAATATTTAAATAATCCTTCTTTAATACTAATTATAGAAAATGAATCACATTACATCATGGAGATTGTAGGTCATACGTACACACGAGCTACAATATCATTCCCTTAATTGTGAAAAGGTAAGGAAGTGGGTGGTATTTATTTGGTTATAAAATAAATATAATTTTATAATCATCATATATTATTATTAATTATACCATTATATCCATCCATTTAATTTATTATGGAAAACATATTACACTACGATGTGATGACGGTAGGTTGTACGTACTCAAATATAGTGATTTCATTTTTCGTATGATTGATAAAAGGTAGATAATTGGTTATCAATGATCAAAATAGAATCTCATAATATATTTAACACTTGAGTTACTACATTCTAATGGAAACAATACTTGAAGATGAATAGAAAAATAAATACTCTTGAGAGAATTAGTAAATACGATTTCCTCTTCCTTTGCGAACCTCCTTTGGATCTCCTCTTATGGGCAGTAGGGATGGTATTGTGAGAATACTAGTACTTATAGAATTATTTAAGGATGTTTTTAAGGTAAATTAGCAGGTTATGGTAGATATTGAAGGCTCAATGTGATTTTTAATATTCGATGGAGGCAGTTACCTTTTATAATCGAGGTGTGGGGAGCTTTTATAAATTCCAAAAATATTAATTTATGATAAATTCATTCTCAATAATAATAGCACTAAAATTTAATTAATTAGAATATAAGATGACATAAGGATTTAATATCATCAACCAATAGATTGTTGATAAATCATGGTATTTTTTAAGCCTTATCATTTTTATTAACCCCTAGTTAATCTATATTAATTATAACTAAAGTAAAAAAAATTATATATTAAAAATATATAATTTTTACATATGTGGTGTCAATTATATCATTAATGATAAATTTATATCATATTATAATTATTTTATATTTTTAAATTAGTTTTTTGATTGTTAAATAATTTAATGAATCATTATTTTAATATAATAATATTAGTTCCAATTTTGACACTTTTCATTACTTGTCTTTTTAAGAATAAAATAACAACATGATACATTTAAAAAAACCTATATAATTATACATAACATGTAAAATTCATCCAAAAATTCTTATTTTACATTAATTATATAAGATAATATTTATTTTATTATTTTGAGTATCATTTATTAGATATTTCTATTATATAAACAAATACTGCATCTTTATTCTACAATCCTTTTTTTAATTTTTTTTAAAATTAAAAAATATTACGATGATAAAGATAAAAAATTTATCATACAAATTAAAATTTATATTCAAAAATATCACTTATAAAACCCCATGATTAAATTGTTATAGTTATGAAAAAATGAGTATAGCATCGTCAACTATTATTTAAATAAAATATTATAAATGTCGTACTCTCATCCAAATGGAATAACATTTATAATTTCATCCACAGAATATTCTTGATAAAAACACTCATAAAAGGAAATTACTTATTTTTTATGGAAATTTTATAATATTTGTAATATTATTTTTTTAACATTAATTAATTAATTTAACTATTACCATGTTAATGAAAATTTACTAAAGTTTCTATTAATAATTCCAAAAAATAAAATAAACCTATATACATTATTTCAAATTACTGATTTCAAATATAGAATGCACTTTTAAATATTCAAAAAATATATGTTTAAGTAATTTATTTAAAATCAATTCTATTGACAGTGTTCGAAAACATGTTGTTAATGTTTTAAACATTTAAATTTTTTAATAACTAAATTAAAAGTAAAAATTATGCCAATAAACTAAATTAGATTATCTGATAAAAATTTAACTTATTATATATTAAATAAAATAAAAATATAATTTAGCACTATAAATTAAATTAATGTAAAAAAATTTAATTAAAATTTATTTTTTAACTATTCATCAAATCACGAGAGTTATCGGGAAAAAATCACGAAGAGTAAACTTTTATATTCTTCCCAAAATGTGGATGTTTATTTTGACAAATATAATTTATATAAGTTAAAAAATTGGATTTATAAAGGTTTCTCCATTAAAAGGATAAAAAATCACCATTTTGAAACATATTTGATTTTATGCATAAAATTGGAATGGTTCTTATCTAATTCCAATAAAATCTATTTGAGGAATACATAAATTTTATGACTGAATATATAAAATATATATATTTCATTAATAAGATTCACTGATTATAATATAATTAATTTATTAAAAAAACATAATTTTGAAGCATAAAATTTAAAATATTTTTTTATATTCAATTGGTACATATTTTATTTTCAGATTAATTTTTATCAAATGAAAATATCTAATAAAAAATATATTTTCAAAAGTTAGTTAATACTATTATTAACATTGAATCTAATTTCTATGTTATTATATTTTTTAAATAATAATAAAATGTTGTTTCAGTGGAACATAGTGTTGCTTGTAAAGAAAACTAAGTCGGTGCTACATAGAGCACAAACCTAATTTGGTATAGCGTATTACACACGAAAAGAAATAAATATAATTTTTTCTAAAACAAAATATTCATAAAAACTAGGGGTGTCAAATTATGCACCACAAAAATTTATCAATTAACATTTCCTTCATAAGACCATCCTTAATTATGGTTAAATTATTTTTTAATTATCAAAATAAAAATGTATTTATGTTATTTATCATTCAATTAAATATTTTATTAACATCTTGAAAATAATTTCAAAACTATATTATTATTTTTATTTAACAATAAATTACTAACATAAACTACCATTCCGATGGGTTTATTTATATTCTATATAATTTTTCATATCATGATTATTCTACGACTCAACCCGAAAAATAAATCGTGAGATCCACCTCATCACATAAAAGAAAATAGGAAATCCCTTTCATATGACCTAAGACATCATTCACCATGTCATCCTAGACACTCTAGTTATTTCACAATCCCGGAAAACTAGCCCACTGCTCAATGAATAATAAACCGTACCCGGTTTAATATAGAAACACAACATGAAATTTATTTTATAAACAATGAAAAAGAAGAATCATTCCCTCCTAACTACTCCAATGTAAAACTAAGCCTATTTAGAATGAGAATTTAATCAAAACACAATCCAAGATAGTCTTCATAAGGCTTTAAACAAATAATTCTAGTTTCAATCATTTTCATTCATTAACTATATTTTATTAAAAAATTATATTTAGGTTTCAATAATAATGAAACCAATTATACAATGGATTAAAATGGGTAATATATCAAAAAAAGTATTTAAGGGACATCTTATAAAGATATTCTGTTCCAAAAAACAACAGTATAAATTACTGTCATTATTATTTAATTTATCATAATTTTTTTTCAAAAAACAAATTTATTATAGTAGTCCCCCACAACACTAGTTATTCTAATATTATATGTTGAGGATGATTATCACTGTTAAAATTTCATACATGAATAATATTATCATTCCCTCCAAAACTATTGTTATATTTTCATCTATAGATTACCCAATAAATTCAAATATGATAATATAAAATTTAATATAAAGAGGAAAATGAATCAATATATATTATAGTAAACATTAAGTATCAACATAAAACTTTTGGAAACAATACCCCTTGAATCCCAAATACCTTCACATTCTACATTATTATTCCAGATTGTATAATTTTTATAGTAAATTCTATATATTTATTCCAAAGAATATTTTAACATGATTAAACTACACATAAAAATACATATAACCTATGGTAAATAAGTCATCCACCACCAATATTAATCATAAATAAACTCATAGAACACCATAATTAGTTGGGGTGTGGGGGGGCTCACACAACCATAAATTCTGATGGTTACTGACCCTAATCTACATCTAAGACATGATCTACTTCTAAGTTATTAGGGGTGTTACTATGGTCATATTGGTCATAAAATAGTCAATAGAAAAGAAATAATAAGGAATATATGGGTGAAGGTGGAAAATAGAGTTTAAATACAAAATTAAAAGTTCTTATAATCCCATCACTCTTCTTAATTAAATACAAATAGAAAGAGGTATGCAACGATTAAATGATCCATGTTGAAAAATTCATTCAAAGTCATGTATTACACCCATCAGAATGGGTGAATTAAATATATAATTACAATTCTTATTTTCAAAATGTAGCTAAATATTTTTCAATGTTCCTACATTTATTTCATAAATATTATATTTAATAAATTCACCTTAATTATTTAATGTTTAAAAAACTATTCCATGATTTTTCATATTTACGTACCAAATAATTTAGATTGAAATACTCATTCTCCAAAAAACAATTCTTTTGTAGGTGAGTAAAAGGATTGAAAAATGTTTTTATTGTTGAAATTATTAACTTTATATAGAATAGGAATATTGTTTAATAGTAGATTTGATGAACTTAATGATTGTAAGGAATTAAAAATTCTACCTTTAAACAAAGAAGGTGTACCTTTACATAGGTTTCATAATTCCCACATTACACTGAAATGAGAAGAAAACAACCTCTATGTTTGTTTCCCGAATATGTGTTTTTTTATTAAACTAAATGAAATTCACACTTACAATTATTAAATTAATGAGAAAAATTTAATTCATGAAATGTAAACTTTTAATAACCTTATACAGTTTATGAAAAATTACTTTATCCTTATTGAATGTAATGAAACATCGAATTTAAAATTAAAAACCTGTTTACAAAAAATATTACACTCACACAAGAAGGGGGTCTTCAAAAGGGTAATATTTTAATTAATAGTAAATAAATTAGAATAAAATAATATAATAAATTTTAATGAAAAACTTTTATTTCATATTTCCAAATATCAAAATTTACCTTTTAAATCATTTAAACACATTAAAAATATTTACATAAATTTTATAAATAACTAAAAAAACAAATATATGATAAAAACTAAGATCCACTAAAAATTATTGAATTACAAAGGAAGTTATGGAGGAAAATTTGAGTTTTTTCATGTATGATGTAAAAACGAAAACACTTATTGTAGAAAAAGTCATCAAATATTTTTCCTGTATAATATATTTTAATTTAAAAGTTTATTTTAGTATTTCAGAAATTGAATGAGATTAAAATGAATAACAATTCAGATCGATCATAATGGAATTTTATAATAGGGGTCTACTTATATTTCTTATAAAATAGATAATTACAATAGTAATTATAAAATCAAGGTTAAAGTGTCTAAAGATGTAATTTAACCTGGATTGAACTTTGTTAAGTTCACATGAAATATTGAACTTTTTAAATACCATTCTTCGTTAGAATGTTCATCTTCACTTGTGTAAAAAAATATTTCGTCAATAACCTCTCCAAAATCACACGTGATTCCATCTTTACCCCTCACTAACTTGAGTTTCCATGGAAATGTATCACGTTTTCCTATATAATTGGGGCTACCTCCAACACCATAAATACACAATTATCCTTTTAAAATAAATTTAATATCTATATAATTAAAGTATCTCAAATTCTTAATTTACATTTTGGGGACCTTGGTTATAAGTAAATTTCTCATGTCCTTCATTTACAAGAGATATTTTATGTGGAGACTATTTTCTCAACGCAGGTAGTATCCACTCCCTTATCCGTTACTATCTATAATTAAACTCCAAAACTATTCTAACCATACAATTATATGTTTATTGATATTATTAGTAAGCTATATTTTAATTATATTTATTTGAAAATAGTTATCTATCTCCCTCCCATCCATTGGAAAATGAAAATTTCACACGGGTTATTCACAGACTACCACATCCATGAAATATCTATTTATTTATTCATCACCACTATACATGGAACATAATTAAAATATATTTTTCAAATAAAAATTATATATATGAAATTATTAACATTTTTTAAACATAAATTATTCATTTTATTAATATATAATCTGTTATTAATACACCATCTTCCATTTCTGAAAAATTACAGAAACATGCTTATCACTGATTTCAGTTTAATAAGTCATTACTAAAAATATGATGGTATGAAATTATAAAATGATATATAATTATAGGTCATTAATTTATGTATCATATATGATATAAGAATAAATAAAGTAGTATCAATATAAGGGAAATGATATCGATATTATAACGCGGGTGCAAAAAAGTCAACTTTGCTAACATCTAATGAATAAAATAAATAATTGATAACAAATAATTGTATAATAAATTATTATAATTGGAGATTATAAAAGTAATATACTTTAAAAATTATATTAAATAATTAATTAATATGGTTATGTTTATTATTTAGGATACTAAATCACTTTCATTGATATGATAAATAAATATTGGGGTTTTTGTCTCAATTTCCCTTCATTGAGACATGATTTAATATTTTGAATCTATTTGTGTTTGACATTATGTAATTGATTCATTATCAAATTATTTCACAATAAATAAAAAATAATTACATTATTCACAGTTCCATTACATAATATCCCTTATATTCCATTTGAATTTATAGACATCCCAGATTGTAAGGGATTTTTCTAACTCAAATTCATTTCTTTGTGTTACATGGTATCTTCTGGAACTCTATTCTTTAGTGTTTACTATATTAATGAATTTAATATTTAATATTATAATAAATATTATTTAATTTGGTAAAATAATTGTATCTTTAAATTTTATTAGTGAATTTCAATCTCATAAATGTATTACTTTGTTAAGAATGATTTTTATCCTCTGAAATTACTGTATTTTCTCCAAGTTCATATTATTTATTTCCACAAATTTTTTCCTTAATTATATCAAACTAATGATAAATATAATCAATTATTATCTAAATTTTTTTATTTATCTATTTTAAAAAATAATCCTTATTAATATTTTAAATTAGTGTGGGTTTTTGACATGCGAATTTGGAGATATTAAAAATATTTTCTGCGTGCTTCGTAATATATTATTTCTTACAGTCAGCATTTCTTCTAGATAAAGTTTATGTATTTTAGTGGTTCCATTACTTGGGTTTATTTATAAATATAATTATCAAAAAGTGACTGTTTAATACTATTAGAGAATATAGTTTTTAAGGGACAACATAACTTCATATATTTATTAAATAGTTAAGAAATGTTTTTGGAAAACCCTTTATAGGGCTTCCTTCCATTTTCCCATGAAAATATAAATGATGTATCTTATTTAGAGATATGTTCCATTAATTACAAACTAAATGATCTCATACTAGTTTTTTGGTTTATTGACCTCACGATATCAAATTATCATATTCTTTATCCATTCTTAAATTTTACCAATCCATGGTGTTCTTCTTGAAATTATATTTATCATTTATGTGATCATCCTTCAATGTTCCTTATTCATTACTAGGGATATAAATACTATGATACTAGGAACTTTATATTTCTGGATGAATTATGAGCATGTTATTCCATTTATTGACAAGTTAATGTATTGAAATATCATATCCTTATTATTCTAATGCTTTTATTTATTTATTACCAAGATAGTTTGACAAATTAATTTTTTAATTAATTCAATTTTCATTATTAATTCCTTAGGCACATGAATTGGTATTTGGGGATGAAAAATTTATAGATCATTAATATATTAGAATGTCTAATAAGATTTCATAGACTAAAAATTTGGTGTAAGCCTCCACATTTTTTAATAATGTTTTGGAATGTAAAATTTATGGTAATTAATATGTCTTAGCAGGTGGCCTTGAAAATATGTAAAATTTGTTGGAAATGGGCCTTGGTAATAGGATTTTATGGTTTAACATTACAGATTTCTTTACTACTGGTTTTTTCATTCTTATCCCAATGATACTTTATATTCATATTTTATCCAAGGATATATGACATTAATATGTTTTCTATAATATATAATTTTTATTATTATCTTATTCCTTTTATATTATCCATGTTTTATTAATTATATATTTCCATTTGTTATATGGTCCCCCTAACAGAAAACTTAATCACACCCTTATTATATTTTCCCTCCTCCATAGGTCATGTATATGTGTTTTAAGTATGATACTCATTTATGGGTATCCTATGTGGATTCATTTGTTGTATATTATTAATAAATATTATAAAATAATAAATCCATGGTTTCATGGGAATGTTTACCATTGCATGTGAATGATATATGATTTTTAGTAAAACTTTACACTTAATTTTATAAAACCCTTGTACAAAATGGTGATGGTTGTGTAGGTGAGTCAATCTGTTTTGTTAATATATAATTTATGTCTAGTTATGTTTGGTTCACTTTTGTAAGTTTCAAAATCGGAATGTAAAGAATACTTTTGTTAGAACCATTTCTGATATTGTAGGTATAGGGAATCACATCAACTGTTAGAACAATTTAGAGTCTATAAAACAATATGTTTTTTTATTAAAACAAACAAGTTTCTTGAGATCGCATGATAACAGAAGATATTTAGGTTTTATTATTAGACTGATATAATGTGCATGATTCCATATGACATGTCTGCCTAATTTCGAAACTCGTTGAGAACAATGATTCTATCTGGTAATTAAATATTATGATATAAAAAATAAAGATAATGGGCTACCAAATGAAATATAATTCCCATAGTTATATCAATAAGTATATTTAATTTTATCTTATAATTTTTAGATACAATGATTAGACAACTATATTTTAGAAATCTAAAAGAAATCCTTCAATTGATGAGATTTTGATGGATGTGTTTTTCTAGAGGTTTCCAAACCATGTGTGGTAGTGTGTAATGGTGTTCAATACATATTTTTTATAGCATCTTGTGGTATTTAAAAACATCAATATATAACATACAATACCTAGACTATTATAGTATTAAAAGGTCCAACTCAAGAGAAGGTGGGATCGTGATTATGAGGGTTTGCTATTTATATAAACTATAGAGGAAAATAATAAAAATTATGGGAGATCAGGTGTTAAATTTTCAATGAATGTGAGTTGTAAAACATCAGTAGTGTTAGTACAGACTATGTTTAAAAATAGTGGCGTGAAAAAAATGTAATTTAGGGAAGCCTAAATGTTTTATGTTAAATATAAGAATTTCTTCCATTAATTGAAATAAATATTTAAATATTACATACTCACACCGGATGATTAAGTCCATAAATAAAAAAATCAAAACATTTTTTAATAATATTTCAATAATGAAATATTTATCAATATTCATGGTTAAAATTATTAAGTTATAGAAGAGGATGAATTTTCATGTACATGAAATAAAGATGAATTTATCAAATTTGAATTCCAATAAATAATTATGTACAGGTAGGTTAAAATGTAAATAAAACAAATGAAAAAAAAATATGATATGTAGAAATAAAAAATAAAAAAGAAATAGATTATATTTTATCTATCAAGAAATTTGAATATATTATCTTCATTGATAATATGTATTCACCATAGATGTTTATCATTCTCATATTTTCAATCAGAATACATTCACTCCTCTCTTCTCCAGTGATATGTGGTTCCATTCGCTGATTTAGAATCTCTTAGAATTTATCACCACATTCAATTTAATTGGGGAATCTATAATTCCTCCTATTAATAAACTTTAATTTCATTTATTTACTTTAAATCATCTCACCATCACCCTCCACTGAATTAGTTTCATTCTTTACTCCTCACAAAACACATGTATTTAGTCATAGTGTAAAATCATATGTATGTGACAATTTTAAAGACTTTGAATTATTAAATGATACCACACATATTCTAAAAAATTCGGAAGATTTTCTTAATTCCATTAATATTACACAAACTCTTCCCCAACACTTGAATAAAATATGTCACACACCACTCTCAACCACAATAATATGAAAATCTCAGTAAAAAGTTTTCAATATTAAATGGTGTGACATAGATTAGATCATTGGTAATGAAATGTTTAACTAAAATTATTTCCTTAAATAAATATAATAATTATTCATTGTTTTGTTTTATCAAAACACATATAACAATGTCTCAAATTCTTCCATATATTTCCATGTTTCATAATGGATTGATCAATTAGGCATAATACATTTTTTCCCCTAAACCCTTCTTAATATATTTTTTGAAATAATTAGTATAACTAATTCATCTTTCAACCCTATGAACAATAGATTAATCAATAGATCACCTCAACCATCCAATAAATAATTCCTTTCTAAACACATCAATGAAATATGAATAAAATATTGTCTTTGAAATTATATTGAGTGACTAGTGTAAAATGATATATGATCTTCAAAATAAATAAATGAAGATGTTTATTTCCTTAATACTTTCAGATCTGTCGTTCTAAATAAAAACGGATAGCAGTAAATAGGATTCATTTTATATTCAAATAGTTTTGGGACCCAAGTAGTGCTCTAACATCAATTTTATGTTCCTATAATTTTCATTTAAACTCCAAGATAATTTCCACCCTTGTATTGATGATATTGTTCATCAACCAATCACACTCAAAATTTCGGCTCCAGTACCAAAAGTATTAGAATGTCTTAGATTAAACCCTTGATTACAATTCATCACCATTAGTATCATTACATTCCCCAAAAGGATAATTTGGAGAAACACTCTATTTTTATGATTATTCTCCCTTGGGTATTGGTATAAGGAATTCTCATAGAAATCTAGGTTAGTCTTAAACATTGGAGAAAATTCCTCAATAATCTAAGATTTAAGGCACCTCATGTTCATTCGATTTGATGAGTTTCTGATTGTAGTGAATCTAAATATAACTATTAGTTTGGGGTGGTATTATTATTGATATGGGATAGTGTTTGGGTGAACAATTGTTTCAATCTTGCATTATTCCAACTGACCAATGTCTTCAAGATCTACTCCTTCATATTTTATCTATATCAACATATAGATCTTTTGCAATAATGCTCAGTTTCTTAAACACTCAGGAACATTGATTAGATATAATAATCAACAACATAATGTAACGATTTCCCCGAATATCTATTAGAAAATTATCATTTTCAACAATAAACACTTTTTTATTTATTTATATTACTGTAGAATCCCTTTACGAAGCATGAAGTCATCGTTGTATCTTTAATTATGGATTTATAGTTGTTGTTTTCACTTGTTAAGCATGGTTATTTTTGTGACCCTTATTCTTTATGTGGTAATTTGTGAAAAAAAAAATCAATAGTAGATTGATATGAACCCTCATGGTGATTTTCAATTTCAAGGAAAGGTCGCATTAGTGAACATGGTATATTTATAAAACAATTTTCAACCATTATGCAGTAACGTCATGTTGTCACTATAGTTATCTCTTCCCATAATCAGGTGTATATGAAAAGGTAAATATAAAAATATTAGAAGTAAATTTATATAAATTATAACATTATAACCAAATCATCTAATTTAATTTAAACAATAATAATTTCATAATTAATAAAAACAATAAAATGGAAAAGTAAATTTTCCAGAAAAAACACAACTGAATAACACATGTAATTATAAATCAATATGAAAAAAATATTATTCAAAACAGAACACTGATTTATTAATTACACAATATATTAAAATTATTTCCATTTAAAATAAAATAATTTAATATATAATAGTAAATAAATAAAAAAATTAAAATTATGGAAATAAATAAATATTTTATCATTTATTATATAATTAAAATTTCAAGAGTTATATGGAAAAAATTCATGAAAAAATCTATATAAAATTATTCTAAACATATAATATTTCTTTTTCTTAGGTAATAACTAAATAAAATTCAATCGAAGTAAAAAAATCATAAGTATGGAAATAAGAAATGGGATAAGATTTTTTTAAATATGATTTTCCTTTATAGACTCTATTTAGTAGAATAAAAAATTCCATCTTAAATGTGGGTTTAATAAATTATTTGAATTTTTTTATATAAATGGATGTTTTTTAATGTTTTTGAATTGATTGAAACAAACATAAATATTAATTTAATAGAAACTTCTATATTTCTCACTACCATGAGGTGAGGATTCACACATAATTAGAAGTAATAAATAATTAATTCTATATATTGATGAGAAAATATAATATTTAAACTTAGTATAAATAAAATAGATGGAAATGAAAAAAAAATAAAATATTGAAATATTGAAATAAATAGGGTCTTAACCACGATTAAGATTTTCTTTTATAACATTGTTTAAAAAATGGCTTTTGTATTGGAATCAAATAAAATAGATTCAAATTCAATGACTATTGTATAAAATATTCTCTAAATTTCAATAAGAAAAAATTATTTCAATAGGTTAGGAAATTAATTAATGAAATTGAACCCATGGGGTAATAATATTCAGGGTTCTCAAATTAGAATATCAGAAATCCACTTTTCATAATAAATTTAAATCACTTAATATTCCTAATTTTGTCTTATAATGTCTAAAACTCAAAAAATATTTGAGTGAATTTTGGTTGGATAAACATAAAATAATAATGTAATTTAATTTAGAAGACCCTCTCCCCCGCACAAAAAAACACAACAATGTACACAATTTTTACCTTCAAGGTAAAGGAGAACAACTAGTACTTCTATTTTATAACATATTTCTAAATCAATTTTCCAATGTACATTTAAATGATCATAGTGAGATTAAAATGAAATTTCTATTAGTTATAAAACTTTTCCAAAATATATTTTAAAATTAAAATTATTTTTCATTGTAAATATAAAATCGTGGTTTTAAATTCACCAAAAAATGTTGCATGTTGATCATTGATTTAATTTTAAAAATATTATTTAATCTGAAGGTATTTTAATGTTGGTAAATATGACTCTTTTGAGACTTCTTTAAACTCGTTTTCAAAAATTAATATTATTTCATGGTAAACACAAATAATTTCAAAAAAACACATAAAATTAATTTCAAACAATAAAGAATTCACCCCTACCAAATTACTAAACGAGAGTAGAATTACCTTGTATATAGATAATGAAAAACTCTTTAACTATGTACTACTATCAAGGAATAATTAAATATAATTTAAAAATAAATTTAGATAAATAAATAAGTATAATCCATTGATATACTACACCAAACTGATCATTTAATGGAAGTTTAGTAAACCAAAACTATTTTTTTAGAATAATTTCACAGTGGTTTTTAATAAACCATAGCTAAATAGGTAAGAATTTTTAAAAAGACAACATTTACCCTCCCATGACACACTCAACCCCCAGCACCCAAGAACCCCAAGAACCATGCTGACCCTTCGAAGCCCTAGCCTCATCATTTCTCGACATAGCCCATCGCTGCCACCCACCATCCCTCACTGTGCCACACCTCACTATGTCTCACCTTGCTATCCCTAATAAAAAATCTCTACTCCTCACCTTTCCATCCCTCACTGCACCACCCCACCGATCTCAAATCTCACCTCACTACCCCTCAATGGTTGAGTGGTAAGAAAAATGGAGTTTATGCCTATCTTTTTACTATATAAATTTTTGAACCATGGGGGTTGGCGAATTACATCTTGATTTGAGTTTTTTTCTTTGTTTTTTTATATGGTTTGATGTGATTTTCAAATATTGTGATTCATTGGGTAGCCTTTTAGGTGTTATCCATATTGAATTATGTATTTATCAAATTATATTACTATTGTTTATATATAATACCTCTTTGAATTTTGAGTATGAATGTTATTCAATGATGGATTATCTCACTTGGTTTGTTGATTTAGTTTTCATTCCACCAAAGCCCATCATGAATTATTATTAAAATTATTTTTTTACTTTAGGGGATGAATTATAATTTTAATAGCTATGTCTTTATTTTCTTGATTATAAATTGAATATTTTAATTAAAATACAGTTGAATGAAATTTGTTTTTTTCAATTGAATCTTGTTTTATAATATCATGGAAAATTTAATTTTTTTTTATTTTTATGCATGGGATTTGATGAAATTTTTATTTAATTTAACTATTATTTAGATATTCACTATTTATTCATCTTATTTCCATTCATATTTTTAATTATTATTATTTGAATTATATGAAAATTTAATTTTTTTTAATTATTATTTTTACCTTTGCATTAGCCTTACAATGTTATAGTAACCCATATGAAAATTTCGTTTACCCTTATATAAATTAAATTCTAGACTTATATATTTATTTTATTATTTTGTTTACCCTTACATAACTATTTTTGTTTCCCTTACATGATATTTATAGTTTTCACGTTAACTTTACATATATATCTTTGTACCATTACACATTCTTTGTATTCTTGGTTTTTCCATTATATAATCTCTACTTATATTTAAAAAAGTGTTGATTACCATTACGTAGAGGATTATTACCTTCACAGAAGTGTTTCATACCTTTACGCATGTTTTTCTTAACTTTAAACATATATTATGCTACCATGAATTGTCATGAAAAATATAATTTACACTTGTGCAATGAACTACATACCATTATTTAGTGTATGTAATTTTTGGTTTTCCTTTACACATGATTTAGAAAATTATTATTATGCTTATGTAACTTTTAAGTGCCTTTTTTCAACTTTTCAACTTACCATTACATGGCTGGTTTATGTAAAATCTTACCATTACACAACTTTACCAGTTACCCTTATGAACCGCTTATAATTTGTCCTAACCCTTACTTAGCATTATAAATTACCAATATAAAATATGTGTAAAATGAATCTTATCTTTATGAAATCTATATATTTTAATGGTTACCATTATGAAGATTATAAAAAATATGAGGTACCCTTATACAGCCAATGAAAAAATTATTTTACCCTTGCGTGGGATCTATATGTATAAAATATCCACATTATATTTAAGTAGTAGCATCTCTCATCTATTTTAATGGTAGAAATCCTCTATCACTAGAAAATGATACCATTAATAAAATACATTGAGTATTTTTGAATTTGAGTTGAATACATTAAACAATAATATATTTCTCTTTTATTTTTAAACTACAGGGTTTTAAATGATTGACGAGGAATTAAGAAACACCCATGTGTAGAAGATTTAAAGGATTTATAAAAAAATGTTATCCATTTTTGGTTTTACTATAAATAGAATCTAAAGAAATAATTTGATAAGGAATAATAAAAACATTTAGAACTTCTTGGCATCAATATACAGAATTGTTGATGAAGTTCTTGTTTTCCTATATTTCCTTGATCTGTATCAATTAAAAAAGGGTTGAAGGTCACTACTCTGCACCAGTTTCTTCATCAAAATATTATAATCGTCCAAATAGTTTTATTTTATTGATATGAATATAATTATTATTTAACATATAATTATGCATACGTTTAAAAGAAAATGTGTGTTTAGTATTACTCGATCAAAAGTTAATAACCAAGGATTTTTTTCCATCCTTCAAAGTGAACTATGCTTTTTCCTCCACTACAAAAGACTAAGTGATAGGTTAGGGCTTCACCATATACAATTATGAGTGTTTTCTTGATCCTGTAAAAGAAAATGGTCGGTTATGTCCTTTAATAGAGTAGTTTGATCCCAATCTTATAAAATACATTTTCTCTCTTTATTTTATGTCAATGTTAAAAAAATTAAAAATTTTCTTTTATGTTTTTAACTATGGTTTACATTTTATATTCAAAATTATTTAACTTCATGGAGTTTATGTTACATGATTGACCCATTCATAAATATAATTATTATAAATTTTGGTTATTATTCATGGAAATGAAAGAAAATTTATTGTTGATCCCATCTAGTTCATTTATATATGAAAACCATATTTAACATATTAATGTTTTTTAACAAGTATATGTGAATCACTTTTCCATTTTAGTAATAGTTGTGTGTTTTATTTTTTTAAATTGTGTAGGAACATTGTGATATATATGTATAAAAGCTGGATCTCATTGCCTAGGAACACACATCAGTATACAAAGGTCTTATGAGGATTAATTAGATTATTAAATTTCCAATAGATATGTTGATGGGAAAATAAGATATCCATGTCCAAAATATAAATTTTTAATATGGTTGAAGAGAGATGAATTTTAAAAACACGTGATATTGAAAGAATTACTTGCTAATATTTGTGATGGATTTTTAATGGGGAATAGAAAATTACATAAAGGTTGAGCACTAATTTCAATCCAGAGAATGGGCTCCCAAATTCATCAACAATAAAAAATGATATGAAAACCCATAAAAATGATGCATTTGGTATTATAAGACACCATCACCAACATCAAAACACATTAGAACAACCAGTTGAGTGTGCTATAAATAAAAATATCACAAGTGATGTGTTTGAGATGTTAGGGCAACTAGATCACGACAATAACATATCATTATATCATCCTCTTGATTTTGTGGATACAAAAGTTAAGTGAAAAATTCTCTTTGCATACATATGAATTTCATGGTTAAGTTGATGCTGGAAATTTAGAGTTTTTTAGTGAATATTTTAAATATACAAAACATTATTTTCCACTGAAGTTGTAACATATAAAATTCCTATCTGGAATTACCAATAAGGTGATTTCCATGATATTGGAAGTGTTACATGATGGATTTCCAGATGCTACGATACCTATGAATTTTTATGATATGAAACAAGAAGTTAACAAGCTTGGTCTGAATAATACAAAAATTCATGTCTGTCTTAATGATTGTATTCTTTATTGGGGAGAGGATTCATGAGACAAGATTATAGCAAATGATAATCTAGATGGTATTCTGTAGGTGATTATGGAAATATGAATCAATATACTACCAAAAATAAGAATAAAATGAAAACATTTGAAAATGTTTTATGTAACTTTCTTTTTAAATCATCGATTGAACAGATTATGCATGTCATTAAAAACAGTCGAACACATGTAGTGGAATTCTATAGATAATAGCGATAATTGGTTAATGAAAAATACCAAATATTAAAAATCATGGATGGAATTTTATTCAATACATCCATATTTCCCATCTGATCTTAAGAATTCTTTATAGGGATTTGTTGTAGATGGATTCAAACCATTTGGGACTTTGAGTACCAATTATAGCATTTGGATGGTGGTTTTGATCCCTTACAATATACCTTCGTAGAGTTGTATTCAACAACCATATTCTATAATTACAAAGATTTTTCCTTGAACAAAAATTCATAGAAATGAAATTTATATATACTATTAGCCATTATTTGAAGAATTACAGGAGTCTTAGAGAAACAGTGTTGAGACATATGATGCATCTTCACGAACAATGTTCAAAATTCATTCTTCTCAAATGTTCACCACTAGTTACATCCCTATACATGGGAATTTTTTAGTTGGAAAACTCACATTGGTTTGGATTTTCCTGTTTGTAATTTTGATTTTTAGCCCAAACAATTTCCCCATTTAAGAAAATGGTCCTTCTTGTGTCATCAAATATTTATTGAGTCATCTCATAGATTTCAGCATAACAATTCAAAATTCACTTGTTTCGATAATCGTAGAGCACCATAAAAGTTGTTAAAATATCTAAAATATTTTACTAATATGAAATGTTGAAATAAAATAGGGTAAGGTGCATCATTTGAATAATATTGGGAAATGTGTTTGATATGCATCGTCAAGTGAAATTGTAATGCAAAAATGAAAGAAAAAAGTATATTCTTCAAACATCCATATTGAGAATTTAATTTTTGTGTAATAATATTTAAGTGATGCATATTGAGAAGAATTTTTGTGAAAAATTGATCTTCACATTTCTTAATGAGCATAGAAAGTCGAAGGATCATCTCAATGCTAAGAAAGACTTACAATAAATGATCGTAAAGAGTGATATCTTTCCATGTGAGAATGGAAAGCATGATTCGACAATTTTTTTAGTGTCAAATCGGGATAATGATACAAAACATAGAAATTTAAAACATATGAAGGTATCTAATGGTTATTCGACTAAAATTTCAATGTTTTTTTATATAATGCATCGTAGGATACATTGATTGAAAATACATGATTCACATATTCAGTTATAGTAGTAACATTCATTGGAATTTCATATATTATTACCTCCATTGGTTGCTACTGATGTACTCCAATTATGCACATTTTTCAGACTAATTTTTGAGAAAATTCAACATTCATTTGAACTTGAAAACCTTTATGAGAGTTTTTTGACACTTTTTGCAATGGATACAATATTTACTCCATCATTTTTTGCTTCCATGATTTATTTAACTGGGAATTTCGATGGAGAAACTATTTTGGGGGGCCTCCTACATTATCTATGGTTGTTTCCAATTGATAATTAAATTATTTATATGTTATTTGTTTAAAAAAATTACTACATTTCATTAATAACATAATTTTTTTATTTTATTTAATAGATGGCTTGGTCATTTTAATCATAAGTGAATAATGAAGCTCAAAATTAATGCTCTATTATTGAATTATATTTGGAAGAGTAGTGTCTTACCTTTCTTTATATATACTTGTATAATATTGAGATAAGAATCAATCTAGTTGGACATGTGGATGACACATCCACTCAATCTAAAATACATGGGAAATCAAAAATATTTCATGCCATTCGCTGATCAGTTGGAAGGACCTCAAATGTTACACTAACACAAATGGAATTTTCACATGCATATATATATATATGATACTAAATAGTGAAATTGAAGATCCATTTATTCAAGATTGGATGATACAAACAAATAGGATAATAAGGGGATGAATATGAAATGAGAACTATATAACAAAAGCTATTAATAAAGAGCTTATAGAATGGTATTCATAATGTGTAAGATCATAAATATTGAAATAAATTTGGATATTAGGTTTATAAATATATTATTTAAATCTAATAATGTATATTAGTTTTTCCAGATAATGAATAGAGTTAATTGATAAAAAGTTTTCAGAGGATTTGATGTTTCTTAGATGAGGTCCTCTAAAACAAGCTAGAATGTTCAACTCTTAAAACGTGAATGTATTTAGATTATGTGGAGTTGATCGGGAAGAGGGGTTGAAAACATAGAATAGTTTCATATTTATATTTTCAGAAGTGGAATAAAATTTAATATTGACTGATATTATTAAATTAAACTATCAATTACATTTTTCAATTTTTTATTCAAGTGGAATTAGTTGGATATAATCAGGGGTGTTAAAAGAGATTCCATGCAGATTACTTCTATGAACGTCTCCCACTCATTGATTGTTTTTGAAAGTGAAGTACATGAACTATATATCTTATAATCGCAGTAGAAAAAGGTATATTATGTGAAATACGTCATGGATGATGGGTGACAAAGTTGACTATTTGACCTCTGAAATTTAATCCCTTCAACAGCAAGAAGTGGACAATTTTTTTGATCATGATATTGAAAATATTATTCATTCAGGAGTGGATGAAGTATATGAGCTAATGAAGGAGTAGGAAACTAACAATATTGAAGGAGAAAATAATTATATGTGAAGATATCCAATCATTTATCAACCACTTATGTCATTTGAGTAGACATTCATTATCATAGATATGTATATTTGGTTTGTTAATATTTTGAATATTTTATCATTAATTTTTTTCAAACGGATTTTTTGAAACATAATTTTTGAACATAATTTTATTTGATTAAATGATATGAATTTAAATGAGGAAGAGTTATACTCAGACTATGGGGTCAAAGAGTTTTTCTAGAAACCGATCGACTCTGGTTATATTTTAGTTAGTTTAAATATTTATTAAAAAATGTAATATATTTAATATATTAAAATTTTGATGTATATTTCTTTAATAATGTCTCAGAGTTTAGCTCACCATGCATCCCGAATACAAGTGTGGATGAATGATTATAAAAAAATTGATTGGGGTTTTTTAATGAGCATGCCAATGAAGTTGGTGTACGAATTCATTTTTCAATATAATAACATATTATCAGTTGTCACTATGTTAATATACATTGCTTCTAATATTTTTTATATTCAATATATATGTAAAAATTAAATAACTATGGGATATAAATCCCACACTCTCCTACATGGTCTCCCCGTATGACCAAGTTAGTAAAGTCCTTAGGAAGGAGCATCATGGTCAAGTGTGCGGGATGAGTTTGACACCATTACAATCTGAGGTCTTTGACAGAGAAATAGGGATTGAATGTTAATATAATTTTGGTTTTACTAACTCCCTACCTGAATATTTTTAGATAAATAATGATTAAATGAATTTTTTTTGAGAAACCTGGGGTTGAGATATCCATTTGAAGAAAGTATTACTTGATTTATATTAGAAGGCAACCAGATCAGCCATGAATTGTTTTCAGCAATGATTGGTGGTGAGAAGGTAAATCAAACAACTTAAAAATCTTTTACTTCCCCAAAATATATTGATTTTATGGTCAATTTTAAATATAAAACATTGTATTATTTTCATTACAATTGTCTTATAAGAGCCAATAGTAGGATGTAGAGATAGAGATGGAGATGGTGATGAAAAGAGTTCATCCTTTGGAAATGATTAGTGGGGAGGGTTTTTTCATGTATCAAAACATCCATTGGGAGTATTTTTATTATATTTTATTATATTTTAGAGGGTATCATGAAAACATGTTCCCTATGTTTTATTTATATAAAAATGTGTCAATATGTTGTGCTTCAACTGGATATGGAGATTTAAAAAAATTTATGACCATATATGATTTTTATTTCATGTCTCTATTTTACATTTAGGTTGATATGACTATTATATTATTCTATTTATCAAATGTTTTTCATGGATCCTTATTATGTATGTTTATACTCACACCTACACAGTCTTTTCATGCATGATTTTTTTTCCTTATACAGACAACTAGAAGTTGGTGTCCTTAGTGGACCTAGTATCTTTGGAACATAGAAGTATGTGGTGGCGCTAACCCAGTTTGGTGGATAGACATAATGATTTCGATTTGGAAACACCCCTTTTTCACTTTTAGTTGATTCTAGATTAGGACCAACTTTCCTTCTGCTTGGTTCGACATTTATTTTTACGCTTTTAATTTCTCAGATATTTATCTATATATTTATGATGTATATCTTAGAGGTTACTTCATGAATTTTTTACATGAATAGGTTTTATTTTATTATACATGTTAATTATTTCATGGAGTTGAGGTCACGTGTTTGTGTATTCATGTACTATAGGATAAATCCTCTCTCTCTAGTGATATTCTTCATATGTTCTTATCGCCAACACTTCATCTATTGGGGGGAATATGTGGTGTCACACTTAGCTTACTGGTGTCTCATGTAGGGTACCTATAGGCCAAGTAGAGACACAACACCCCATGGTTTTTCCAAGACTATAATCTCTATCTAACTTGAGGAATTAGAGGAAATTATATACCCTTTTCCGAATCTCACATATGTACCTCGTCCTACTGACCAAGGTTCATTCTATGTTATCTCTCACCAAACTAAGGTCCTATATCACAAATCCATACAATGATATCTCAACCCTATAACATATAGTATATGGAACACCCCAAGCTTTCATGTAACGTTTCCCTTTAAATAATTCAATAGCTTATGTTGTACGCCACATGAAGTTTTAACACCCCATGGCCAATGAAACTAGCAGTTATGAATAGAAATACCTACATTTTAAAATTTAATAGATTTTAATTTTCAAAATGGACTTCATTTTTGGATTCATAATATCAAAATTATCTTAGGGTGAATTTTTGGTATTTTTCTAAGAACATTAAATTTTTGATAAATAGTGAAAAAATAGCGTTATTGTTTAAAACTGACGTTTTATTTAAATAATTTGTTATTTTAGTTTAATTTGATTTATGTCAAAATAGATATATAATACCTATATAATTTCAATGTAATTTATTGATGTCATTTTAAATTATGTTTAGATATATAATATTTTATTAAACTTTTTACCGTCTTTACGCACCTTATAAGAGAATTTACAAATTTACATAAAGCATAATCATTCGGCTTCTGTGAGTTAAATTTGAAAAATATCAGAGACATAGTTGACATCAGTAAGTAAAATTAGGTTAAATAATATGATTTTTTTTGTGAACAATAACTTTTGACTTTTATTTACCACGGTCAAAAGTAAATAGGGTAATTAAGGGTAAAATCTTTTTATAATTACCCTAACACGGGTACTAATTCTATTGTATAAATTTAATTCGACCAAAACCAACCTTAGTAACAAAATATGACCCACTTTTGTCCACATGGATTAGATTATGACATTTTTTAATATTTTATTTAAAGAAGAGTTAAAAGTGTTAAATTCAATGTTTAAAAAGTAAACTATATTTAATATAGTGTTACACACAATATAAATTTGACTATATATTTTAATTATAAATATAAAAATATTTCCAAAATTATGGTATTTTATTTATAATATTTAGACATTAATTAATATTATTTATTTGTGACACCATGATGATTTAGTAATTACGTTATTAATGAAATTTTACAATAATTGATATTTTAAATATCCAAATAAATGTTAATTGATACTGCTGATTAATTACACTAATTTTATAGGTAAATATTACATGTTATGGTTGAATAAATAAATTTTATTCTAGGTGATAATATTTTTATGTATTTCTAAAAAAATACAAAATAGTGTGAAAATTGACATATTTTAGGTTTTAAAACAAAAACTATATTATTCAGTGATATATTATACCTATAAAACTACGGATTGGCTAAAGGACCTAGATAAGGATATATATCTTAATAATGAAATACATGGCGATATATTGGAAGTTTATAGTAAGTTTATTAACCATATAATATAAAAACACAGAGAGACATTTTAAATGTCAAACTATTTTACTAAGAGTTAAATATAAATAATAATGATAATATGGGGACCTAAAATATCTAAAACCTATTGGTTGATATGTTTTCAACCCATCCGAACATTATCATAGAGGCAAATTATTTTTGAGCCATTAGAAACCAAAAATGATTTTATTATAAAATAATATTTCAATCTTTTTTAAAGTGACTATCACCTCTTTTATAAAAGGGTACATCTGCTTCTCTTAATTTCATACCTCCAAAGCCATATTTCTTGGCCAACCCCTGCCCAAATATCCTCCCAAATTTTTTCAAATGAACCTAGTGTCCTTAAGTGGATCTTAATTCCATACTAAGGAGCCCTTTTGATTATCTCAAAAGAAAACACCAGAAGAAGAGGTAATAATTTCACCACCCTCTTTCATGTTCTTTTCTTCTTCCACTACCTCTTTCATTGATTCCAACCCCAAATAATAACTCTAGTACCTTATTCGTACTATGATGTTGTTATAAATATGATACAACCATATTAATTATTCTATCCATCCTTTAAATGAAAAATTCACCATACATGCATATGTACGCCTTACAGTCTCCACGTCTTGGTATTGTTTTTCATTCAAACACATAATTATTTTGGATGGATTACTAATTAGTATGAATGATGTTAATAATAAATATAAAAATTTAATGATAATTTATATATTATCTACCATCTAATTACATATGATTTTACCATCAATATAATGATAGTATCACTCATGTGTACAAAAAGATTACCGTCTCCATGAACGTGATGAAATTAATTCCCCTTCGTAATCATTAAAAAACAACTTAAATTTTATGATTAAAAATAATTTTTATAAAAAAAAATATCATTGCTACTATGAATCAAATACATCTTATCCATAACAAACATGTCTTATGAAACAATTCATATAACGGAAAACGAATCAGTTAACACCCGAACGAAGATACTATTGAAATATTATTAACAAAGAAATATTAAAGGAGCATATATGATATAATATTAATGTATATAGTTATTTTATAATTTTATAAGAGATTTTGAACTATTATAGTGTAGGTTAAAATACCAAATACAAAGAAAAAGTACAATGTGAGGGTTAATTCATCAATCTCTATACATTTCTAAGGTTGTTAATACGTAAGTATCTACTGGGACCTCTTGATAATCCACATCATTGGTTTCTTAAAAATGAAATTCTAAACATTTTTACTATTTAATATACTATGGGTTAAAGTCTTTTATTCCCTTATTAGACCATATGTTATTTGAAAAGGAATCTTACTGTCATTTTCCAAAAAATGTACTGTATGACATTTTCTTCAAAATTAAGGTATGAATGTCTTTTATTAACTTATATGGAAGGTGAGTCTATTTCCCGCTGTTATAACATCGTCTAAGCTTCCCATACAATCATGTAAGAATATTTTCAAAATAAACGATTTCATTTAAATTTAAATTACTTTTAAATCATTTCTAAATAGAAATATATATTTCTCTAAAAAATATTGTATTTCATATATGTCAACATCCTTTGATGGGTTTTAATCTTGTTTGTAGTTAATTTATTATGATTCAAAACATCCATATTATATTGAAGGTTTTCTGATATGTTTCACAATGGATGTATTATTTTTACACAATTCATGTTTTATGTATAATGTACCGGAAATTCATATGTTAGTTTTGATACGAATATTTATGTTATGTTTAAAATTTTTCGTATGTGGAATGCATTGGTCTTAGTAACTGATGGGTGGAGCCTGCTATAACACCTCAATGCATCAGTAGGAATCATTATAAAAACAAGTTTCTTGGCACCATGCCTTGAAAAAATCTTATTTATTGTCTTGGTGTAAGGCCTTGACCCTTGGTTATGATGTATGGAATTATGCATTCCATCATTATGAAATTGGCTATGGATATTGCATGTGATTATTCAACATGTAGAATATCCATGTGAATAAGTAAATGGAATTATTTGATTTATATTGTTCATATTATATAGAATTTGTGTTTAAAAGTCTTATCATTTAGACTTATACATTGCCATAAATGTTTATGCTTATTTATGAAAGTTTCAACTATTTTTGTATCCTTACTAAGCATCTGAGATCACCCCCTTATCTATTTTATTTTTCCCAGGATGCGAAGAAGTATATTGTTACTAACCTATAGGGATAGTCTAAAGGATAGTCTAAGGGATATGAATGTTATCAATAGATTCAATTTTGTTTATGTTTAGTAATTTATAATGTAATGGTAGACTTATTAATGTATCTAGTACTTCCAAGGCAACTAAATGGATCTATCTTTCAGGATTTGATCCCTTGTGATCATGCCAATATTATGTAATAATGTTCCAACTCTAGATAAATAGGGTCAGGGCATTACAGTTGGTATCGGAGGAAGTTAGTACAATCATTGGAAACTAGATTTAGATAAACTCTGTTTATAGAACATTACCCTGAGATTGACTTTGAGTATTAATATTGACGAACATCCTATAATTTTTGTAATGTAGATATTTTTTTAGTTTTACAAGAAATTAATCTCTGTCTGAATACAACCAAGTAGTGGCAGCTCTAGAACAGATGTACCTAGGAGTGAAAACTTTGACAAGGAATTTCGAGCCTGACCCGGGGTATCCTTGTATACAACAGTCTGCCTTCCAGCACTCTTTGTAACGACACTCCTGAGGGATATGCATAGGATAATTCACATTTTCATTACAAAAAATTAAGAATGATTTATGGGTATATATTTCTTAAAGAAAATAGTTTTTATTATTATGGATTATATCCATGAACTGTTTAATTTATGTTAAGTGTTTTACAAGTTTGTAATTACGTATAGCGATTTAAAAAATAATCTTGTGTATGCCATTTTTAGAAATGGATCCTTGTAGAAGGAATGGAAACCGTATCAACGCACGTAATCCATATAGGGACTTCCCTCCTACTTCAGATAATTATAGTGGATCTAGCGATGCAACTTGTGATGATCCGCTTATGACCATACTAGGACAAGTAACTCAGGTTATGAATAATAAACCTACCTTTATGGAGCACCTTGATCCATAATGTGGAGGATTAATGTTAGACCACTACATGAGGAAAACCCACCAACATTAAATGGGTATACAAAATCCATTTGTAGTTGAGAAATGGATAAGTTCCATAGAGAAAATATTTCATGCTTTGGGGAGTAGCGAAAGAGAAAAAGTTGTCAGGGTAGCTTATCGCCTCATAAGAGATGCAGATCAATGGTGGACATTAATTAAAAACACAATGGAGGATGAAGAAGTATCTTGTATGGAATGGAGGGATTTTAAAGAGATTTTATTAGAAGAAAACATTCCTCATGACCGTCGAGCGGATATGGAAAGGCAATTTTGAAGTCTGAGGAAAATGGAGAATCAGAATGTCTCCAAATATGAGGCTAACATTACATGATTAGAAAATCATGTAAAAGATTATATACGTAACCTAAAGAGTAATATTGATCGATTCATTGACAGGTAAAAACAATTTCTCCATCATGAATTATTCTCACCATCCTTCTCATTATATGAAGATATTGTCTCATTTGATATCAAGACCGAAAAGGAAATCTCTAAGTCTTATGACATTAAATAAAAGAAAGATAAAAAGAGATCTGCTAAACACTCGGGAAATGGAAATAAGGGCAAGAAGGGAAAAGGTGGATATCCATCCTGTGGTAAATGTGGGAGGAAACACCCCAGTACTTTCCAAAAGGGAATGTGAGTTTGTTACAAGTGTGGTGAAAAGGGCCACCATGATCGTGATTGCAATGGGAAGAAAGAGGCTGTCAATGTTGAATGCTTCAATTGTATAGAAAAGGGGAATTATGAAAATGAAGGTCCTATATGCCAAGGGATGATAACTTAAAAAGGGACTAGGGGGCATGGACAAGCATATGAGATCACTACTGCTGAGGTTGTTGCCCCGAAAGACATGGTGGCATGTAATTAAATAGTTTCATCAAGATTAGCCAATGCTATATTTGATTGTGTATCATCGCATTGTTTCATATCTACCCAGTTATCTTAGAAAATTAGATATTTTTAATTTGACTTAACAAGGGATTTGTCCGTCAAAACTTCTAAGGGATGTATCATTGCAACAAAGGTTGGTGAATCAGATCCCATTATGGAAAATAAATGTTTTTTATATTCTGATATCAACATCATAAACATGATTTAATTTGATATAATCCTCATAATTTATTGTCTTTCGGACTATGATGCGAATGTTTATTATAAGAAGAAGGTGGTTAAAATTTTCGATGATGATAAGAGTACCTTATCATTAGAGAAAAAACGCCACCTCTGGATTCTTATCTATATCCACCCCAATAGATCTAAAAAATTTAATTATTGTGGAGGAAGAGAATGAAATGACTATGGGAGAGAAAAATAATGTTCAAATAGAGGATGTACCAATTGTGCAAGAAGACGTTTATGAATTTCCATAGGATTTACATGGACATCCTCCAGAATGAGGAATTGAGTTTTTTGTTGATTTAATTCTCAGTTAAAGGCATATATCGAAGATCCCATATGGAATGAAAACTGTAGAATTTGTGGAAATGAAGAAATAACTAGATGTATTTAGTAACATGGGATTTATTCGGCCTATTTTTTTCCATGGGGATCCCCTGTCCATTTAGTTAATAAGAAATATGGTTATATGAGGTTTTGAATTTACTATAGTGAGATCAATGCGATAATAATAAATAACATGTATCCCCTATGTTTCATTGATGATTTATTCTACCAACTTCATGAAGATCAATATTTTTCAAAGATTGACCATCGATCTAGATACCATTAATTGTGTGTGAAGAAGGAAGACATTCCGAAAAAAAACATTTCGAACCAGGTACGAGCATTATGAGTTTAAAATAACTCCTTTTGGATTATCAAATGTTCCCTCTGTATTCATGGATCTAATTAATATTTTTTTCAATTAATATCTTGATGACTTTGTAGTGGTATTTATTGATGATATCTTGGTATATTAAAAAATCAATGAATATCATGATAATAACTTGCGCACTATTCTAAAAACCCTCATAAGAAATGAATTATATGGGATGTTTAGCAAGTGTGAATTCTGGATTCGAGAGAGTTCTTTTCTGGGCCAAATTGTCTCTAAGGATGGAATCTATGTTGATCCTTAAATGACCAAGGAGATAAAATAATGGCCATAACCGACCAGTATAACTGAGGTATGTAGTTTTATTGGTTTAGTAGGTTATTATCAACGTTTCGTCCATAATTTCACTCGGTTGGATAACCCATTATCCAAGCTAACATGTAAAGGAGTTAATTTTTTTCGACAAAATAGTATAAAGAATGTTTTGAAGAACTGAAGTGAAGATTAGTCAATGCTTCTATCTTGAATCTACCATCATAAAATGATGAGATGGTTTTTTTATTATGACGCTTCAAATAAATGACATGGTCGTGTACTTATGAAGAATGATTGAGTTATTTCTTATACATCATGAAAACTAAAAATTCAAGAGAAAAACTATCATACTCATGATCTTTAGTTAGGAGCTGTAATCATTTCTCTAAAAATATGGAGACACTAT
The DNA here is from genome assembly GCA_963277665.1 of Viscum album. Taxonomy (NCBI): domain Eukaryota; kingdom Viridiplantae; phylum Streptophyta; class Magnoliopsida; order Santalales; family Viscaceae; genus Viscum; species Viscum album. The sequence continues at coordinate 82,229,396 of OY728142.1, read as the reverse complement.
CTCTATGGTCAAAAATTTGAGATTTATTCTAATCACAAGATTTTGAAGTATATTTTCTCATAGAAATAACACAACATGAGGCAGAGACTATGGCTTAAACTACTAAAGGATTATGATTTCACAATACACTACCACCCAGGGAAGGAAAATAAAGTAGAAGATGCTTTGAGTAGAATGGATCCTGGAGTTTTGAACAAGATGAGAGGTGAAAAGGATCCTATTTTCATGGATATAGTAAAAATGGATATAGGAATAACCAAGGATGGTGAAACATCAATAATTTTGGAAATGGTTTTCAAAACATCTTCACTAGAAAGGATAAAGAGTTCTCAGACTGATGATGAGGAGTTTCAAAAGAATATTAAAGATGTGAATGATGGTAGATTGAGTGACTTCATATATGAATATGGAATTTTGAAATTTGGGAAGAGACTTGGTGTTCCTAACATAAAATATATAAAAAGGGAATGGTTGGATGATTCTCGTAGCTCCGATTTCTCTATACACCCTGGGAGAACCAAGATGAATTGAGATTTGAAAGTATATTTTTGGTGGGAAACGTGAAGAGGGATATTGCTGATTTTGTGTCAAGATGTATGGTTTGTCAAAAAGTGAAATATGGAAGGAAATAGCCAGGAAGAGTAATGAAACCTCTTCCCATACCTGAGTGGAAATGGGATAATATTACGATGGACTTTGTCATTGGGATACCAAAGACCCCTAGAAGGGATAATGTAATATGGGTCATTTTTGATCATCGTACCAAGTCAGCACCTTTTCTTGCTATAAGAGATGATTTTACACTTGAATATCTAAATAGACTATATATTAATTATGATTTAATACTTTATGGAGTACCCCTATTGATTGTTTTTGATCGTGATCCCTATTTTACATCAAAATTCTAGAAATTCTTCAGAAGGCCCTGGATCATGAACTTAGTTTGAGCACTTCCAACCACCCTCAAAATGATGGACAATCAGAATGGACTATTAAAACCATAGAAGACATGTTGAGATCTTTCTCACATGGCTTTCAGGGTATGTGGGATGAATATTTACCACTGGTAGAATTTTCCAATAACAATAGCTTCCATTCAAGTATTCAAAGGGCACTATATGAAGCATTATATAGATACAGATGTCACACACCAACATGTTGGGATTACGTTGATGATAGATAATTCATTGGCCCAAAACTTGTTCAGGAAATAATAGAAAAGGTAAATTTTATCCAAACGCACCTCATAGCAGCCCAATGTTGGAAAAAGATCTATGCCAATAACTGAAGGAAGGATTTGGAATTTCCAATATGAGACCATCATTTCTTGAAGGTATCACCATAGAAGAGTATTATACTTTTCTGTAAGAAGTGTAAATTGAGTCTCGGGTACATCATACCTTTCGATATTCTAGAACGACTTTCAGTAGTAGCTTATCATTTGGCAATGCCTCCTAGTCTCTTCAAAGTTCATGATGGTATCCACGTATCACTGTTAAGAAAAGAATTTCCTGACCCAATGCATGTAATCACAAATGAGGAACTTAAACTAAAACATGATCTATATTATTGTGAAGAGCCTTTCAAAATTCTTAATTTTAGAGAACGAGTGCTGAGAAACCAGACGACTCGTCTCGTAAAATTTCTATTGAAAACCATAAGATTGAAGAGGCAACATAGGAACCTAAGGAAATTTTGAGGAAGAACCACCCTAATCATTTTTTTCAGTAATATTATTGAAATTTTATGTTGAAATTATTTTAATTACAAGAGAATGTGACACCCCAAGCTTCAACAGTACGTTTCCTTTGAATAATATAGTTTCTTAAGTTGTATGCAACGTGGTGTTTTAACACACCATGACATATGAAACAAGCCGTTAGGAATAGTAATACCCATTTTTTGAAATTTAATATATTCTAATTTTCAAAATGGAAATAATTTTTGGATTTGGAATATCATAATTATCTTATGGTGAAATTTGTGTATTTTTCTAAGAACTTACAATTTTTGTTGAATAGTGAAAAACATTGCGTTATTGTTTAAAAACGACTTTTTATTTAAAAAATAATTTATTTTATTTTAAATTATTTTAGGTCAAAATAGATAAATTATAACTATATATGTTCAATGTTATTCATTGGATTCATTTTACAACATGTTTAGATATATAAAATTTTGTTTAACTTTTTACCGTCTTTTACCCATCTTCTATGATCATAAACAAATTTTCATAAAACATAATTTTACAGCTTCTGTGAGTTGAATTTAATAATATTAAAAGACATGGATGACATCAGTAAGTATAATGTGGTTCAATAAGATGAAAATAATTTTGTGTGAATATTATCTTTTGACTTTTATTTACCACAGTTAAAAGAAATAGGGTTATTAAGGGTAAAAATTATATTAAAATTACCCTAAAACAAGTCTAAATTATATTGTATAAGAGTATTTAGACCAAAAAAAACCTTAAGAATAAAGTATGAGCCCCTTTGGTCCACTTTTATTAGATTAGGACATTTATTATTATTTTATATAAATAAAAATGAAAAGTGTTAAATTCAATATTTAATAACTAAACCATTTTTAATATAGGTTTAAACACATTATTAATTAGACTATAAATATTCTTTAGGAAGATAATTAAAATTTCCTACATAATTTTATTTCATTTATAATTTTTAGATATTAAATAATTTAATTTATTTATGACAAAATGATGAGGTAGTAATTAGCTTATTATTGAAATATTAAAATAATTGATATTATAAATATCCAAATTACTGTAAATTGAGCATTCTAATGAATTCCACCAATTTTATAGGTTAATATGACGTTTTAGGGTTGATTGAATAAATTTCATTGGAAGTGATAATGTTTTTATGGCTTCCAAAAAAATCAAATACTAAATAGTATGAAAATTGACATAATTGAGTTTTTAAAACAAATATCATATTTTTAATTGATAAAATATTCCTAAAAAATCTACAGATTGGAAAAATGACATATATAAGGTTATATATTTTTATAATGAACCTATTTGAGATCTTTTGGAATTTTATATAATGATTATTAACCATATAATATAAAAATACAAAGCAACATGGTAAATGTCAAACTATTTAACTAAGTGTTAAATCTAAACGATAAGGTTAATATGGTGACCTAAGCCTATCTAAAACCTATTGGTTGAGATTTGTTTGATCCATCCCCACCTTAACCTCTAAATAAAACACTTTGGAGTCATAAGAAACCGATAATGTTTTAATTATAAAATAATATTTCTAGTTTTTTATAAAGTCCCCCTCACCTCAATTCTAAAAGGGTACTTCCCCTTCACTTAATTTTACAATAGAAGGCCATTTGGGTCAGAAAAACCCTGCCAAAATTTCCTCCATACTTCACTAACATCAACCAATAATCCTTAATTGGATCATAAATCCAACATATGGAGCCCTTTTGAACAACTCAAATGGGAACACCCGAACAAGAGGTAATAATTTTACCAACCTCTTTCAAGTTAATTTTTTCTTCCACGTCCTTTTTCATGGATTCCTTACCAAAATAATTACTCATGTACCATAAAAATAATTTTATGTTATTATTAATATGGTATAACCATATTCGTTATTTTATCCATCCTATAAATGACAAAGTCACCATACGTTTGTACGTATGACTTACTGTCTCCACGTCGTGGTGTAGTTTGTTATTCAAACACTTAATTACTTTGGATGGGTATAATAATGAGTATAAATGATGTAAATAATAAATATAACATGTTAATTATTATTTATACATGTTATACCATTAAATTACATATAATTTCACCATCAATATAATGATATTTTCGCTCGTGCGTACACATGGATTACAGTCTCCACGAACGTGATGAGATTCATTCCCCATCATAATCATTCAAGAATAATTTTCATTTTATGATTAAAAATAATTTTTATGAACATAATATCATTCTATATATGAATAAAATAAATCATAACCATAACAAACATGGCTTACGTAACCTAGCATAAAAAGGAAATTGAATCAGTTAACATATGAAATGATTATACTACTGAAATATTTTTGACAATGAAATATTATAGGATCATATATGATATCAAATTTTTGTATATAGTTCTTTTATAATTTAATAAAAATGGTTTGACTATTACAATGGATGTTAACATACCATCTACTAAGGAAATGTACAAGGTAAGGGTTAATTCTACAGTCTCTTTATTTATCTGAGGTTGTAAATAAGTAAGTATCTACTGGAACCTCTTTATCATCCACATCGGTGTTTTATTAATAATGCAACTGAGAACATTTTTACTATTTACTATACTATAGGTTAAATTAATTTATTCCCTTGTTTGACCATATATGTTTTGAAATGAATCATTTTGTCTATTTCCACACATGGTACTTTATGACCCATTTGGAAAACATAAGGTAAGAATGCCTTTTTTAACATATACTGTGGGTGCGAATATTTTCACCATTATAACATCATTGAAGCTTCCCATAAAATCTTATAATTTTTTTTTAAAATAATTGATTTCATTTATAATTATATTACTTTTAAATGATTTCAGAATAGAATGATATATTTCTCTAAAAAAAGTTTTGATCTCATCTATATAAACATCATTTAATGGATTTTAAGCTTGTTTGAAGTTGATTTATTATGATACAAAACATCCATATAGAATTGACAGTTTTGTGTTATTTTAGACTGTAGATGTGTGATTTTTACACCATTCATGGTATATTGATAAATTATTGACATTTATTATGCTAATTTTAATAAGAATGTTTATGTTATGTTTAAACCATTTCATATGAGGAATGGATTGTACATATTAAATGATGGGTGGAGCCCACTATAGCTTCCCGATTCATCGGTAGGTCACATGAGAGAAACTAGTGTCGTGGAACAAGGGCTTGAAAAAATATTATTTGTAGTCGTGGAACAAGGCCTTGACTATGTGGTTATGAAGTCTGACATTATGCATTCCATCATTATGAAATTGTCTATTGATATTGCATGTGATTATTCGACAAGTAGAATATCCATGTGAATAAATGAATGACATTATATGATTAATATTGGCCATATTATGTATAATTTTATGTTTATAAGGATTATGATTTAGTCTTATTCATTGTCTTAAATGTTTATACTTATTTATTAAAGTTTCTGCTATATTTTTATCCTTACTGAGCATCTGTGATCACCCCTTTCTATGTATTATATATCTCAGGATGAAAAAAAGTATATTATGGATAACCTGTAGGTATAGTCTAAGGGATAGTCTATGGGATATGAATTTGGTGAATTGAGACAATGTTGTTGTTGTTTTTCATTTCATAATGTAATGTAATACCTATTAATGTATCTAGTACTTACAAGGCTACTAAATTGATCGGTCTTTTGGGATATTATCCCTTGTGATCATGTCATTGTTATATAATACTACACTGACTCTAGATAACTGGGGTCGGGGCGTCATAGCTGGTATCAGAGAAAGTTTAGTATAAAATATGGAAACTAGATTTAGATAAACTCTGATTCAAGAAAATTACCCTAAGATAAACTTTGAGAATTAGTGCAGATGAACTTCTAGGAATTTTGGTAATGTATAGATTTTTTTAGTTTTCCAAGAAATACATCCATGTCGGGATATGATCAGGTAGAGAATGTTCTGCCATGGATTAAACTAGTGGTGAAAACTTAGACTAGGAGTTTCAAGCTTGAACTGGGGTATCCTGGTATACGACAATAGGCCTTGTTGCACTCTTGGTTGAGACACTCTCGGGGAATATTTTAGGATAATTCACATTTTCATTACAAACCATTATGAATGATTTTGGAGTATATAATTACTCAAAGAGAACATTTTTATGATTATGCATTATATCCATAAATAATTCAATTTATGATATGTGTTTTACAAATTTAGAATTATGTTTTGTGATTCAAAATCTTACCTAGTATATGACATTGTTTAGAAATGGCACCTAATGGAAGGAATTGATATCATATAAATTTTGTAATTTATGTAAGGACTTCCCTATTAAATAATATAATTATAGTGGAGCTAGTGATGCAATTGGTGATGATCATCTTATCACGATACTGGGACAACACACTCAGGTTATGAAAATAACCTTAACCATATAGAGCAAACTGATCCACAACGTGGATGATCAATGTTAGATCTCTTCATGAGGGAATAACCACCAAAATTCAATGGGATTAAAAATCCATTTGTATATGAGAAATGGATAAGTTCCATAGAAAAGTATTTCATGCTTAGGAGAGTACATAAAGGGAAAAAGCTGTCACGACAGTTTATCACATAACGGGAGATGTAGATAAATGGTGGTCATTAATTCAAAACACAAAGGTGGATGAAGAAGTATCATGTATGGAATGGGGGGTGTTGAAAGAGCTTTTCATAGAAAAATACTTACCTCATGACCATCGAGTAGATATGGAAAGGCAATTTCATTGCCTGAGTCAAAAAGACAATGATAATGTCACAAAGTATTTGGATAACATTTATAGGTTAATAAGGGATGCAGTATATTATATACGTAACCCATGGAGTAAGATTTATCGATTATTTGATGGGTTAAAATCATTTCTACATTGATATTTATACACACAATCCTTATCATAGTATGATGATATTATCGCATGCACAATCAAGACAGAAAACTAATTCTCTATGTTGGATGACTTCAAAGAAATGAAAGATAAAAAAGAGAACTACAGAACACTCTGGAAATGGAAATACAGGGAAGAAAGGAAAATATGAATATCCATCCTAATTTAAATGTTGAAAAAAAACATTTCTGTACTTTCTTGAAGGCAATTGGAGTCTGTTACAAGTGTGTTGAAAAAGGACACCAAGCTCGTGATTGCATGAGGGAAGAAAGAGGCAGCCAATGTTGAATGCTACAATTGTAGAGAAAAGGGTCATTTTTCAAATTAATATCCTAAGCGCCAAGGCAATATACCTTATAAAAGTCCATGTAAGCAAGTCCAAGCTTATGCGATCACTACTGCTGAGGTTGAAGTTCTAAAAGATATTGTTGCAGGTAATTTAATGGGTTTCCCCATGTATAGCCAAGGCATTATTTTATTCTTGATCATTACATAGTTTCATATCTACCCAATTTGCTAAGAATGTTAGATATTTTCAATTTGACCAAACAAGGGAGCTTTCAGTCTAAAGTCTTAAGGGTAGTGTCATGGAATCAATTTTTTGTGTATCTGTTCCCTTTAGGGCATATAAATGTTCTTTATCTGTTGATCCCCTCATCATTACCATGATTGAAATTGATACAATCGTCGTAATGGATTGCATTTCTGACCATGATGAGAAAATTTATTGTAAGAAGAAGATGGATACAAGTTTCGAGGATGATAAGGAGTACCTTATCTTTAGAGCAGAAACATCACCACTAGATTTTTATCTACATCCACCCCAAGTATCGCGACTAAATTCAATTATTGGGGAAGTAGATAATGAGATAACTATGGGTGTGGAAATAAATGTTCGAATCGATGACATACCTATAGTGCAATAATATTTTGATGTGTTACCAAAGGACTTACTTAGACATCTAACAAAATGAGAAATTGAGTTTTCCATTGATTTAATTCATGGTTCAAGGCCCATATCGATGACCCCTTATAAAATGACCATTATAGATTTAGTGGAACAAAAGAAACAACTAGAGGAATTGAGTAATAATGGATTTATTCACCCTACTGTTTCACCTTGGGGAGCCCTTGTCCTTTTTTGTTAAGAAGAAAGACGGATCTATGAGGTTGTGCATTGACTACAGGGAGATCGATGCTATGACAATAAATAACAAGTATCTTCTACCTCACATTGATGATTTATTCGACCAATTTCATAGATCTCATTATTTTTCAAATATTGAACTTTAATCTGGATATCATCAGTTGTGTGTGAAGAGGGAATAAAATCTGAAAACTGCATTTCGAACCAGGTATGAGCATTACGAGTTTATAGTAATTTATTTTGGATTGACCAATGCACCCTCTATCTTTATGGTTCTAATGAATATATTTTTCAAGTAATATTTTCTTGAAAATGTATTGGTATTTATTGATGATATCTTGATATACTCAAAAATATATGAAGATCATGAAAATAACTTGCACACTATGATGAAAACTGTCTGAAGAAATGAATTATATGGGAAGTATAGAAAGTGTGAATTCTGGATTAAAGGCCTTTAGACAGAACTCATCGAAGAAAAAGGGTGTGTCCATAACTAGAAGGGAGCACATGGGTCTAGTAATCATAGAAAAGTTCTTAATGAACCCCCTGTAGAACCCATCATAACCTAAGAAACTTTTGATTACTTTAACATTTTCAGGTGGGGAAAACATTTGTGTGGCCTAAATTTTTACATTATCGACCTCACCCCCTTTTTATAAACTTTGTGTCCCAATACCATGCCTTTAATAGACATGAATTTTCACTTTTCCATGTTTAAGACTAAGTTGGTCTCTTGGAACCTTTTTAACACTAGTTCCAGATTTTTCAAACTTTTCTCAATGGTATTTCCCACAACAGAGAAATCATCCATGAAAACATCAATTATCCTCTCAATCATGTCTGAAAAAAATGCCATCATGCGCCTCTGAAAAGTGACAGGAGCACTACACAAGCCAAAGGGAATCCTCTGAAAGGTAAATGTCCAAAATGGATATGTGAAGGTGGTTTTATCATGTTACATAGGTGAAATGAAAATCTAGTTGTAACTAGAATAATCATCTAGAAAGAATAATAATTTATTTCCTACAAATCTCCCTAACATTTGATCCAATAATGGCATGGGAATGTGATCATTTCTTGTAGCAGCATTCAAATTTCTATAGTCTATACAGACTCTCCATTAAATCACTTCTCTAGTCATTACTTTCTCATTATTTTTATTAGTGACCATTATCACTCCACTCATTTTGGGTACTACCTGTTCAGTACTAACCCAAGGGCTATTAGAAAAGGGAAAAATTATTCCATCTTCAAGTGACATAATCACTTATTCTCTAACAACTTTCTTCATGTTGGGGTTAAGTCTTTATTGGGATTATACTCTGGGTTTACACACATGTTCAATTGGAATTTTATACATGCATAAGGCTTGAATTATCCCCTTGATATCAGTAATCGACCAGCCTATTACTGACTTGTATTTCATCAAAACAGTAAAAGGATTCTGCTTTTGACTCACCTCCAGGTTCGATGAAATGATTAGAGGGAGGGTGGAATTGCCTCCTAAAATGAATATTTTAGATGACTAGGGAGGGGTTTATATTCAAGGGTGGGTGGTGACTAGCTTGATGGAAGACACTTGGGCATGGGTGGACCATGGTCTTCATGATGCCACTTGAAGAAGGCAGTAGAGAAGGCTTTTTACTCAGTTCTAGAGCATCAAAAATATATCTCCTCAAACATAGACTCCTCTCTCGATGTAAGAATGTGCCCCAAAACAAACTCATCTAGGTTCTATAATAAATCTCCCTCATTCTAAACAAAAAATTCTATTTCCTTACTTGAGCTGATCCCCAGGTAGGCAGTAACAGAGATCTCAGGATCAATATTGATTTCAGCTATCATTCTTAGAAACACTTCTTCCACTTTATCAACAATACTCCCAGCAACTAACATCTCATCTTTTGGGATAATTGGGTAGGTGGGTTCTTCTATTTTCTTAAACACATTGAATAATTCTTTCTGTTCACCCCTATTGAAAATCAATTTCCCCTTACCACATCTATCACAACTCCCCTTATGGATAGGAATGGCCAACTAAGATTGATAGGATCCTCCTGGCCACACTTCATATCAAGGATAAGAAAGTCAGCTATCAAAAAAGGTATTCCTACTCCCACTAATAGATCATTGACCCTACCCACTGGATGAGTAATAGACCTGTAATCAAGCTGTGACACAACAGTGGTGGGATGGGAAACTTCTATTCTTAGGTGCTGAAAAAGTGAAAAGGGAATCATATTGATACTAGCACCCAGATCACACGAACAATTGAACTAACCACATCTATACACAAAAGTTCATGGGATGAAAAAAAAATATTTGGTCCTGAAGCAATGGAGGTATCCTATTCAGCAATACTGCACTACACTCCTCTATTAAGATATAGTTAAAAAATTCATCCAATTTCTTCTTTTAACATATTTTATTGAGTTATTTTAGATATGATGGGACTTGAATCAAGTCTTCCAGAAATGTTATATCAATGTTAAACTTTTTAACCACTTTCAAAAATTAAAACAGTTTAAAATAATGAATTGGATTCATAATTCATTGTGGGAAAGGGATTGCAGGTGAAACATTCCTCACCATTGGGGGGAATATCTACAGTTTCTTCTTCGAAAACTTTCCTCCCTTTATTGTCTTTGTTTTTCAAGAAATTTAATTGGAGTTTTTGAGCTAAAACAGCTGGAACTAGAGGGATTACAGTGGTGCTATCTAGTTTTCCAGATTCAGGTTCTTTTAGATTTGAGTTTCTAGGTTCATCAAGTTTTTTTTCTCATCATTTTGGGGTTTTTTCAAGGTTCTTGGTGAGTTTGGAGACCACTTATGGTGGCCACATCCATGTAATTTTTCCTAGTATTGGATTCAGTGGTTCCAGGATGCCTACCCTTTTCTTTATTACTAGTATCCCAAGCCAACTAACCAATTTTAAATTCCAGGTTCTTCATTATTGCTTCCATTTTAACTTTATCAAAATCATTTTGGGTATTTTTTCATAATACTTACCTATCAATTGATGCAATATGTCCCTCACTTCATCTTTTGAGTGGGATGACTCAGCCTTTGGTTGTGGATGGTGTTGAAATTGATACCTAGGAGGCTGCTAAAATCCAGGAGGGGTAATAGGCCGGAGGACTCCATGTTCCCTCCATGGCAGGTTCAAGTGGTTCTTATACCCCTGACTGTAGGGGTTGGAAAAAGGTTTATCCCTAGGCTGCATCTGAGGTCCATAACGAGAAAATTTGACACTCTCATGAGGCTGGACATGCATAATGATGTATGGACAATAGGTTTGAGAGTGTCCATTCATGAAACAGTGGTGGAAATGCTCCTTATGGGTTTGATGCGGGTTTTGATTAATGAACCCAGTATCTTGTGCTTCATATTGAGGAGATGAGGAGGTTTCCTTTCTCACAATGGTTCTCCTCTTAGAGTATCAGTGCTGGGAGTTTTGAGCAATAGTTTTAATGATTTTTTGAGTTCTTCAACAGTCCTATAACAAATGTCTCTTGCAGAAGACTGATCACCCAAGGTTTGGTGGTAAGGGGTGAGACTATTTTATAAGGTGTCCATGTGGAATTGGGGGGTACATTAAGGGTTCAGACACTAACTAAGAAAACCTCTAAACCTATCCTAGACTTCTTGAAACAATTCTCCTTCATCTGGAAGGAATCCAATTATTTTGTGCCTAATTTTAGATGTCAACCTCCTAGGATAGAGTTTCATCATGAAAGCATTGTAAACGTGTTCCCAGTTGACAAAGATTTGTTCTTCTAACTGTTGGTACCAAGACCTAGCATTGACAATGAGGCATAAGGGGAATACTCTCAGTTTAAGATCTTCCTCAGTGAGACCCCTATGTGGTAGCTACTGGATACTACAGTAGAAGGGTCTAATGAAGTCTAGAGAATCTTCAATAGGTATTCCATTAAAGGTAGGCAGATGACTAAGCATATATTACATGATCTCGTAATTCATAGACCTAGGTGAGAGTCTAATGAGTGATGGGTTACTAGATACTGAAGGTAGAAAGAACTCTCTCCAACTATGCCTCTCAACAATCTCATTCTCAGGTGGGTTCATAATTCTAGGTTGGTTCAAATTCTTAAGAAGTGGATTAATCATGTTTTCATTTTTTTATCTTCCATTTTGATCTTTTCTTTGTTATTTTTCACTTAATTGAGGTTTTTATCAATTTTTGGGTTACCAAGTACTAAATATTCAGACATAGACCTATTTTTCATACAGCATGATCACTATTTTTTTTTTGAAATTTCAATTTTTCTTTTGCATATGTTTTTAGTGTTTTTAGTGTTTTTTTATTAATCTTTTTGGTTTTATATATATATATATAAATGGTTACATGGATTTTTTTATCCCGCCTAACCTCCCCACCAATGGTGCCAAAATTTTCCCGCTCGAGCGTCATTGGGAACAGACGACAAACTCAAATTTATACCTACATACTACTTAGAACAATGGAAAGACATGGTCATACCATATGAAGGCCTCATGTTGTGTTTGAAAATAAATAAACTAAAAAAAAACACACATAAGAACAATAAAACACAGTTAGTGGTTGTTATATGGAGTGAGTGAGAATTAGTGTGTGAAGAGTGAAGGTGAACTGGTGAGTTCAAGGGTAGTACACAGAGTAGCAAGGGAAATTGTGGTGAGAACATCTAATAGATGATTAGGGAGAGGAATTCCACTATCCGATTTCAATATTTCCTACTCTCGTTCTTGCACTGAAGTTTACAAAATATGGATCTGACTAAAAGTAATTGGAAACATTTTTTTTCTCAATAGTTTGTGATGAAATAGCTTTTACAGTCCTTCGACTGTAAAAGTATTTCAATCCAATGGTGATGAAGGTCAGATGTCACTGGGCTCAACATGTCCATTCTCTTTAGTGTGTGTAGAGACCCAATAATTGACATACATAATCATTAAATTTCTTCTGCAGAATACTTAATAAATTATAAAAATAGACGCCCGATGTCCATATTAGTTTAGTGTCTTTGGAAACTCAGAACATAATCATCTAATCATGGTGAATGGTCATTAGCATCTCCCATAAAGATCATCCCCTTTTGTTTTCATAACTAAAAACAATCTCTATATTATGGGGGAAGGAAAACATAACAAGGGTGAGCTCAAATTCTTAGTATGGGTATGAATGGAGAACATAAAATAGTCTATAAACATTTGAACGTAAAAACATGAACATAAAACATCAAAATCATGAGTAATGACATAAATCCTGGCAGTACATAAGGCATACATCCTAAAGGAACAATAATCATAATAAAATAGCATGGGAATAAAACATGTTATTATGAAAACCATTATGCACATGTTATTATTTCCATAGTATCCAAGGCATTGCTTCCAAGTACATTATAGTGGACAAAGTCTATTACTGAATGAGGTTCACTTGTCATTCCTGCCCTGTATTACTGATCCAGATTCACTTTTTTGTTCTAGCCATGTTTATCTTATTAGATATAAATCATTATCCAATGCATTGGAGAGAGATATAGGTCCCACCCATCTCATAATGAAAACATTCTTACGTGACCCACAAAATAAACAGAAATCATTCATCATAACCCAAAGAATACAATGGGTTCATAAACATCATCCCATCATAACATAATCCATATAAAACAAATGGATAACAATTCATCATAAGAAAAATCAAACCATGTAACGAAAAAAGACATTATAATTGAAACATAAACATACTAAATAATGTCCTCTTAGATAGAAAATAGTTTTTAAGAAACACTTGAAATGAATTCTTGAGGAAAATATACTTTTTTCTTCATTATCATTTTCTTTTCACAAAATTCCACACAATTTTAGAAGAAATTTTTTTTGTGGAAAGTAATAATGAAATCTTATAGAGGAAGCTTCATGAAAATAAGGCCTTATGAAACTGTAAAAATCCATTCTTGTAGTATAAGTTAAAAAACATTCAACTTGTACTTTTGTCAGAAAAGTCAAGAAGTACATCATATGGTAAACAAAAGAAAGATTCATTCCATTCCTCGTAGTGAAATTCAAAAAGGGTTAAACATGTATTTAAAGAAACATGGAAGAATAGTAAATATTTTATGAAAACATTTCTTTGAAAACATGTATTTTGATGATAAATGTAACCCAAATAAATACAAACAAATAAAAAAGCTCAGATAAGAACGAGATTGGAATAGTTATCCCTTACCATTTATAATTGGTGGAATCATACATGTCATAAAATAAATCAAATTACATGCATATGTAAATATCATATCATTTATAATAAAAATCATAAAACATTCATGGGAAGCTTAAACACCATACAAAAGAAATATTTGGTAATTGAGGCATATGTCTCAGAGAAATAAAAGTGAGACGAAATAATCCATTACCATATGTATAATTTCCTCCACAGGTGTTCTAGACTCTTATTTAGTGGGTTTAAACATATTATTAACTTGTTACAGAACCATAATAATATTTATTAAATCATATATGATTCACTTATGACTTTATATTACCCGTTCATTTGTCAATCCCATGTTAAAGTAGTGTTTTGGGTAAAATCGTTTCATTTATCATACATGTTTGGACCTATTGTTCTTAATATAATTACTTATATACTGATTGAATATCTTCTATAATGTAAAACATTATTTATATATAATATATATAATAGATCTATAAAAGGAATGAAATACACCGTTCAAGGAGACGGTAGGCTGTACTTACGCATGAACACTGTTTTTGTTACCTTATTAAATTGAATGAAAGTAAGTAAATAACATATAAATAAATCCAATATCATTATTATGTCATATATTTCACGATTGTTTTTTATTTATACTTTATAAGAATTCTAGAGAGGTTAACAAGGAGAATGGATCTCATCGCGTCGTGGAGACGGTAATCCGCATGTACGCACGAGCGATTATATCATTCCTCTAATTATAGAATGGAATTGGAGTGTATAATATCTCATAATCAGTATGATGTTCTTATAATCATATATAGTTATTATTTCCACCATTATACCCATCCAAGTATGGTGGTGGTGGAAAAATATATTACACCACGGCGTGTAGATGGTAAGTCGTACGTACGCACGTGCGGTGATTTAATTTTTTGTAGGATGGATAGAAGGTGAAATAGGGTTGTTTCATATCTAGAATTACATATCAGAATATTATTGATACCTATTTTATTAATTTATAATGAAACAACTCATATATATGATGTATAAGGATAACTAATCTTGAATGAATCGGTAGAAGAGATTAGCTCTTTTTCGACGCACCTCCTTTGGGCTTCATCTGAAGGGACTAGAGTTGGTATTTTGAGAAGACTAAAACCTCTAGAATGTGACTAGGTATGTTTAGAAGAGTAATTAGTAGGGGTTTGACGAGCTTGAAGTCTCAAAATTGTGTGAAGAGGAGAGGGACATGGTGCCCATTTATAAGAGAAGAGAGGGTCACTTTTGGAATCCTCAAAACTATTAATTTATAATAAAATCAAAACCCACATGAAAACCTCCAAAATTAACTCAATTTGAATATGAGATAAGATATAGTTGTAATTTATTCAACCAATAATATTTAGACATGTTTTATGTTTATTTTAATCCTTATCAGTTTGATTTATTTTTATTTAATCTATTTAATTTTATTTACGGTAATAATATTCTAATTTTTAAATTGTTATAAATACTTACTTAAGTGTTGTCAATTTTCCATAATTAGATACTATATTACATTTTATACCATATAATTATCAATTTATAATTTTTTAATATATTTTTGATTTTTAAACAATTTAATAATATATTATTTTTATAAAATATCAATAGTGTCAATTTTGACACTATTCAATTATTTGAATTTAAATAAAACCCACACAAGATATATATTCGAACCAAAATATTTAATATATTCTTAACATGTAATATGCATCTAAAAACTTTATGGAGCACATTAATTTGTTCATACAATTATTATTTTAATATTTTTAAAACCATTTAATTTATATTTCTCTTAATAAAATAATTACTACACCATTTTTGTTTAATTATTTAAAATACATATTTTTTTCATAAATATTAATCATAAAATACTATGATGCAGATAAATATATTGTCTTCTATTATAAAACTTTTACTCGAATTTATCATCTTAAAATCATAACATTTAAATTGTTATATTTATTAAAGTATGAAGGTGAAAACTTTGACATCATTTAAAATAAAATAATATAAGTGTCATAATCGCTTTAATAAGGCTCCAAATGGTCAAATATTAGACCATTGGATTATTATGGTTCATATTTTCATGTCTAATAAGTTTTTGTTAGGTGTTTGTGCCTTTTAGGGTCACTATTAATTTAATAAAAACTGTATCATTGATTCTTCACTAAATAAACAATTTCGGCATTACTATTGTGTCACAATTAATAATAATTATTTAATACCTAAATATTATATATAAATTCACTTGATGTAGATACTTTTATTAGATTTCGGGTGACTATTTATGTTCGATGATTTTTGATGTTTATCACTAAATTAAAATTATTACACTTATAAGATATAAGAGAGTGACATGTTGTCACTTTGTTTGGTTTTAATAATAATTACATCATTTTCATGGTAAAAAGGCCATGAAATGAATCTATTCATACTCTTAGGTGATATGGGTCGACTTTTATTAATCCAAAATAATTTTGGTAGGTGTTATGGTAATTTTATAATATTATTTTTAACCATAATTAACAGATTTATCTTTAATTGTAGTAAATAAAAATTACCGTAGTTCCTATTTATAATATCAATAAAATTAAATGTAACCTATTAACATATAATGGACTCAATTAATTCATATATAAAATCAATTTTTCAAAATTTAAAACACGAAATTTGGAGTATTTAATTTTAAATTAATCCCGTTGTTAATAAAACGGGTTTTAAAATTAAGAAAAATTCTAATGATTGAAGTGTTTTTACCAATAAATTTAATTTATAATTAATGATAATGAATTAGATTATATTAAATGATAAAAATATATTCATTTAATACTTTTAAAACATTAAATTTTATAATTTAACCATATAAATTATGTTGATGAAAAAGTTGTTTTTATGAAAAATTTAGCACATTTTTACTATTCATAAAAATATGAAAGTTAATAGATAAATATAAATATTTGATCCAAAGTAAATTTTTTTCCGTATTAAAATGAATAAGTTTATTTTTTCCAATTGAACTTATAAACATGTAAAAAATTAGATTTAATGTTGGTGCGCAATCAAAATGCGAAAAAACTGTATTTTTTAAAAAATACATATTTTACCTAAAAAATTTATTTTTTTCTCATACCATGTTCTAGAATATGTGTAAGATGAATAATTATGTAATAAAATTAAAAATGTAGTTAATACTATTCATAATGGCTAGTTTGTAATTATATATCATAGTTTAGTGAAACTCGGTATTGCATACAACACACGGTATCCAGGAAGGTCTCTCTTACGCGCACCATAAGCCAAAAATAGTGTTTGCATATACTACAAGCTAATACGGTGTTGCGTATTGCATAAAATAATCTTGGTGTAGCATAAAACACAAGACATCAAATAAATTAAAAATAATATTTCTCATAAAATCCCGTGGTGTTACATTCTACCCCCCTTAAAATTAATTTCTCCCTCGAAATTCGTCAGGGTTATAAATCGTTTATTACATGTAAGTTTCTTTCATAGAAACCCACATCATAAAAATGAATAGTAAAACTTTACTTTAAAATGGAATGTTAGAAACATAATAGTCACACAATGTAACTCATCACTAGGATTCCACATAAAATAATACAGGTGAAGATATGGATATGGAAGAGAAACATAACCATCATGTTCTTACGGAGAGTGGTAGAGAACATGGCTACGAAAAATGCAACAATCACTAAGCCATAAATTTGTGATGATCTATGGTACCATCTGATTTATCAGATATGAGGGTAATAGGACAACATTATTGAATTTCATGGTCCTTTCCGTATATTTGAAAATTTTGAATTAGGAGAAATACTTTCTTGATTTTCATACAGTCTCAACATTGGTCGTTCCTCGAACAATTTCCACTTCATATCATAATGAAATGAAGTTTAATTTTCATTCATGACGTTTTAGCAGATCGTGTGATAGAATTATAGGTCATTCCATCTGTCTCGAACAAAAGGTTAGAAAAAGTTATCAAATATAATTAAGTACATATATGGTGATATTAATCATATATAGTTCCAAAAATGGACATATACTTCAAATATTATATCGCTTAATAAAATAAAACTAATTTCTACAAACTAGGGACTTCCTATAGGCCAGTGGTAGGTGATAAAGGCCTCTCACACATTGATTGTGGATTCAATTCCTACATCCTTGTCTGATACGATGGTTTTCCCCACGTCCTACATGTTGTTCTTTTTCTAAAACTATACTATTATAAAATTTCAGAAATAATATCAAAAAGTTATATCCATAAACAATAGTATCTGATGTACAACATAATCCATTCCATTTTTTAGGCTTATCCAAAATACTTCTATCTAATCTCATAGTATAAAGAAAAAAATTAATATAGTGGTCATCTCCCAAGCATGTTAATACCATCATTTATCCCCCATATATCATAAGATATATATTGTTGGTCACATTACAAACATGTGAATACCTTAATCATGTATTCACTTGAAACTTGAATTACCATATAAACTTAGTGAAAACATGAATGCTATCAAAATTTAACTCTTTCCAAATACAATATTCCCTAAATTTCTATATACTCAAACCATGATGTTACTTTGTCCTTATATCAGCCATGAGCTCATTAATACTATCAAAAATTTCATTATCTTCTTATCCATTCATTATGCTTATATTAGGTGCTTTTCAGAAATATTTCAATCACTTTTCATGGTTACCAGTACCATATTCATGTGGAAAACCACAATATACCAATAAATAGATATTTCAATATACCATGAAAGTACCTCAACCACATTATTCTTGAATTCCAATACATATTCCCTTTAATCCATCTTCTTAAATGATTGGCATGGAATATGTTCGTCCTTGATTTAGAAGAAACCTATTAGGTCATTGAATTTTGTTGGGTAATTTCCATGTTCTCCATAGACAATACATTGAACTCCATAACAGTCTGTCACTCTATGACCATTTTACACACATACATAACATCCTACCCTCCATTTGAGGTATTCCTCAAGGTTCTTCTTCACTTGTTCTTGATTGTAGAAAGCTTAATCTTCCTTCCTCTATGTTCCTCTCTATGAGAACATGCATAATAGTCCATCGTCCTCTTATTTGATAACTTAGGAATACCACTAATGGTCACCTTTTTAATCATTTATCGTGATGACTGATTTGGCATAATCACAATATATTTCTCTCTAGGAATTACACAATTTAACTGTCATAGTCACCAATTTTTCCATCGGACTCAATGTTAACCGAATTTTTTCTGGTTCCCTCCATTAACTAAAACCAGAAACCGTTGTGTGAGAAACAGTTCAAATAATAAGGAACCACATAATCATAAAAATTGCTTATAGGGTGTCTAACATATCACACATTATTTAATCAATGAAAACATAGGTTCACCCTAGGTTATTCATGATCATCAACATAATTATAGGAATGTAACCTATAGTTACACTAAACCATAGGGAAATCCCTAGATATACCTTAGAAATATCTCTAGGGATCTCACTATTGTCTTCTCATCCTAGTTTCCAATGGTTGACTAAACCTTCCATCTGATAACAAATGTATAGACCCAAATATTGACATACATAGACATCACATTACTTTTGTAGAATACATAATTCATGACAAAAACAGATGCCCAATGACCGTATTAGTTTAGTGTCTTTGGAAACTCGGACCATAATCTTCTAATCATGGTGAAAGATTTTCAACATCTCCGACAAAGATCTTCCCCATTTGTTTTCTTAGCTAAAACTTTTTTTCTATATCCTAGGGAATAGAAAACATACCAAGGGTGAGCTCAAATTCTCATTAAGGGTATGCATGGAGAACATAAAAAAATCCATAAACATTTGAACATAAAAACATGATCTTAAAACATCAAAATCATGAATAATGATATAAATCCCGGAACTACATAAGGAATAGATAATAAAGGAACATTAATCTTGATAAAATATCATGGGTATAAAACATGTAATTTTGGCAACCATTATGCACATTTTATGATTTCCATAGTACACAAGTATTGCTTCCAAGACTATAATAGTGGACAAAGTCCATTACTGAACAAGGTTTATTTGTCGTTCCATCGCTATATTACTGAACCATATTCACTTGTCAATCCAGCCATGTCTATCTCATGAGATATAAATCTTTACCCAATTCAATGGAGGGATATATAGGACCCACCCATCTTATATTGAAATCATTCTTACGTGTGCCACAAAATAAACATAAATCATTCACCATAACCTAAAGAACAAAATAGGCTTCATAAACATCATCCCATCATAACATAATCCATATAAAACAAATGGATATCATTTCATCATAAGAAAAATCAAACCATGTAAATAATAGAGAAATTATACTTTAATCATAAACATATTAAATAATTTCATCTTATATGGAAAATAGTTTTTATAAAACAATTGAAATGAGTTCTTGAGGAAAATATCCTTTCTTCTTCAAAATAATTTTCTTTTCACAAAATGGCAAGTAATTTTAAAAGAAAAGGATTTTCTAGAAGGTAATAATGAAATATTGTAGAGTAAGCTTCATGAAAAAAAGGCACTATGAAACTGTAAAAATACATTCATGTTGTATAAGTTAAAAAACATTCTACTTGTACTTTAGTGGGAAAAGGAAAAAAAGAACCTCATATGGTAAAAAATGAAATATTCATTCCACTCATCGTAGTAAAAGTCAAAAAGGAGTAAACGTGACTTTAAAAAAAGTATAATAGTAAAAATTTGATGAAACCATTTCTTTTAAAACATGTATATTAATGATAAATATAACTCCAGTAAATACTTACGAATAAACAAACTCGGATAAGAACATGATTGGAATAATTATCACTTACCATTTATAATCGGTGGAATCATATGTATCATAAAATAAATAAATTTACATGGATATGTAAATATCATATCCTTCCTTATAAATGTCATAAAACATTAATGGGAATCTTAAACACCATACAAAATAAATAGTTGGTAATTAAGGAATATTTCTCATAGAAATAAAAGTGAGATGAAATAATCCCTTACCGTATGTCCAATTTCTTCTGTATGTGTCTGAGACTCATGTATAGTGAGTTTAAAAATATTATTAACATGCAATAGAACCATAATAATATTTATTATATCATATATGATTCACTTATGACTTTATATTACCTTTTTATTTCCCATTCCCATGTTAGAGCAGTGTTTTGGGTAAAATCGTTTCATTTATCGTATGTGTTTGGACTTGTTGTTCTTGATATCATTAATTATATCATGATTTTCATACATCCATAATGTAAAACATGATTTATATATAATATATATTGAAAATATAAAATATATAATATTTAAATAAATGGAAGTAAATACACCGTTCATGGGGATGGTAGGTCGTACGTACGCATGAACGCTGTTTGCTTTTCCTTTTTAAAATGAATGGAAGTAAATAAATAACATATAAATAAGTACAGTTTCATTATTATTTCATATTTCTCATGGTTATTTATTATATATATTTTACAATAATTTTGGAATGGTTGTCATGGAGAATGAATCTCATCGCGTCATGGGGAGGGTAATCCGTACGTACCCATGAGCGATGATATCTTCCCCATAAGTATTGAATGGAATTGGGGTGGATAATATATCATAATAAGTATGATGTTATAATAATATTATATAGTTATTATTTACACCATTATACCCATCCATGAATGTTGGAGGTGGAAAAACAGATTACACCATGGCGTGGAGACGATAAGTCGTACGTACGCCTGCCTGGTGATTTCGTTTTAGATAGGATGGATAGAAGGTGAAATAGGTTTGTTTCATATTTATAATAATATATCAGTATATTAGTGATAACTATGTTATTTATTTATAATGAAACAACATATATTGTGGAATTAGAAGAATAAAGAAATTTTAAAGAATCTGAAGAATAAATTACCTCTTCTTCGACGCACCTCCTTTGAGCTCCCTCTGAAGGGACTAGAGTTGGTCTTTTCAGAAGACCAAAACCTCCAGAATGTGAAGAGGGAAGTTGAGAATATTAATGGGTAGGGTTATTATGATCTTGAAGGATCAAAATTGTGTGAAGAGGGTAGGGATGAGGTGCACATTTATAAGATAAGAGAGGGTCACTTTGGGAAACCTCAAAGATATTAATTAAATATAAAATAAAAACCGACATAAAACCTCATAAAATCACTAAATTAAAAGATGAGATGATATAGGTTTGTAATATCATCAACCAATAAAATTTGGACATGTTTTATGTTTATTTTAAACTTTATCATTTTGATTTATTTTTATTTAATCTATTTAATTTTATTTGCGGTAATAATATTCTACTTTGTAAATTGTTATAAATAATTACATATGTGTAGTGAATTTTCCTTAATTATATAAATTATTACATTTTCGACCATATAATTGTAAATTTGTAATTTTTAAATATTTTTTTGATTTTTAAACAATTTAATAATATGTTATTTTTTCAAAATATCAATAGTTTAAATTTTGACACTATTAAATTATTTGAATTTAAATAAAATCCACACCAAATATATATTCGAAAAAAATATTTAATAGATTCTTAACATTTCATATTCATCTAAAAAATCAATGTAGTAAACTAATTTGATCATATATTATTTATTTTAATATTTTTAAAACCATTAATTTGATATTTCTCATCATAAAATAATTACAAAATATTTTTGTATAATTATTTAATATACCTATTTGTTGCATAAAAATTAAACATAAAATACTATGATTTAGATAAATCTAATATCTTCCATAAGAATACTTGTACTAGAATTTATCATCTTAAAATCACAAAATTTAAATTGTTATATTTAGTAAATTATGAAGGTGACAACATTGACATCATTTAAAATAAAATAATATTAGTGACATAATCACTTTTATAAGGCTCCAAATGGTCTACCATTCGACCATTGGATGATTATGGTTTATATGTACACGACCAATATGTTTTGGTCATGTTTTTGTGTCTTTTATAGTCACTATTAATTTAATTAAAAATCTATTATTGATTTTTCACAAAATAAACAATTTTTTCATCACTATTGTGTCACCATTAATGACACATATTTAATCCCTAAAAATTATAAATAAATTCATATTATGTAGATAATAGTATTTTCTTTCCGGTGACTACTTATTTTTCATATTTTATGATGTTTATCAGGAAATTAAAATTATTACGCTTATAAGATATAAGAGAGTGACATGTTGTCGCTTTCTTTTATTTTAATAATAATTACATCATTTTCATATTCAGAAGTCCATGAAATGAATCTATTCAGAACCTTAGGTGATATGGGTGATATGTTATTCATCAAATAGAAATTTTTCAGGTGTTATGGTAATTTTATAATCTTATTTTTACCCTTAATTTCCTTATTTACCTTTAACTATAGTAAATAAAAATTTCCATAGTTACTATTCATAATATCAATAAAATTAAAAGAAACCTATTAACATAATTTCTACCCCCGGAATTCAAATATGAAATCAATTTTTCAAATTTCAGAACACAGAAGTTGCAGTAATTAATTTTAAATTAATCCCGTTGTTAAGAAAATGAGTTTTAAAATTAAAAACATTGCCAAAGATTGAAATGTTTTTACAAGTGAATTCAATGTAAAATTAATGATAATGACATAAATTATATTGAAGGGTAAAAATATATTCAATTTATACTTTGAAACAATTAAATTTTATAATTTAACCATATAAATTATCTTTATGAAAAAAGTTGTTTTTAAGAAAAATTTAGTGTATTATTACTATTCATCAAAATATGAAAGTTAACCAAAAAATATACAAATATCATTCAAAGTAAATTTTTATATACTTATTTCAATGAATAAGTTAATTTTGTATAATTTAACTAATAAATGTGTCAAAAACTAGATTTAAATTGGGTGCACAATCAAAAGGTGGCACAACTGCATTTTTTTTTTGAAAAATACACATTTTTCTCAAAAAAATTATTTTTTTCTCATAGCATGTTCTAGAATATGTGTAAGATGAATAATTATGTAATAAAATTCAAAATTTTGTTAATACTATTCATAACTACTAGTTCCTAACAATATATCGTTGTTTAGTGAAACTCGGTATTGTCTACAACACACGCTATTGAGGAAGGTCGCTCTTGGGTGCAACACAAGCCAAGAATAGTGTTTGCATGTACTACAAGACAATACAGTGTTTCATATAGCGCAAGCTAATCATGGTGTAACGTACAACACAAGACATCAAAAAAATTTAAAAATAATATTTCTCATAAAATATCGGGGTGTTACAGTGTGTCTCTCTCATTTGAGCAAGAATTATTTGTCAACAAGTCCCTCATATTTAAATAGTTTTCTTTATGATTAAATCAATATTGGTTTTCAC
Organism: Viscum album; assembly: GCA_963277665.1. NCBI lineage: Eukaryota > Viridiplantae > Streptophyta > Magnoliopsida > Santalales > Viscaceae > Viscum > Viscum album. Next base: position 82,204,818 of record OY728142.1, on the reverse strand, counting down.
TGGACTTAGTTGTTTTGAAAATAAATCTATTTCACAATTAGTGAGAGAGACAATCCAAAAATTGATGTTGTGCATGAATCATAATAAACAAATCTAATCTACCTGGTTATCGATCCCCCTAAGGGAATTTAGCTGGACATAACGATTGGTTTCAATGAAAAAATAGAATTACAGTCATAGAAGTTCACATTGAAATGAGACTCAGGAAAATAGAGCTTAAGGAAAAAAATCCATTTTCAAGGTAGTAAACTTAAAACACATGCCATTTGTTCAATAAACAGAGAAGTAAGTGAATCACTACACCTTTTCATAGTGAAAAATTCATAGATAAAAAATACCTAATCAAAATGAAAGAAATTTTTAATTTTTGGATTTCAAGTCTGAGGCACATGAAAACCAATACACTCATGACGTTTCACTAAGTGTATTAAAACTACAGGTATAAAATTTTTTAATCCATTTACCTAATTTGTCTCGTGTTAATTATTGAATCATCTATGGGAAATATAATGTTTGTACCCCACCCATCATTGCCTATCCAAAACACTTCTCATATTTGTTAGATGATTTTATTATTATAAAATATTTCGTATCAAATATCCATATTGAATGAAAAAACGGATTTATCAATATTTCCCCAGATAATAATATTACTAGAAAACTATACACCATATAAAAATTATATATGTTTTACTAAATGATCATATATATGATAAATTATATGGATAATTAGATGGAATTAAATGTAAAATAATCCTAGGAAGTTGAATATTTCAAGTGGAATAAACGAGGAATAATGGAAGTAAATATCAATGATATCCTTACAAAAAGAAACCATAAACCATCTGAAATAATTATCTGGATGGTTTCAATACAGCATATCCTCATATGAGCAATAATAAAACGAAATTATTGCATATGAATTAAAATATTCTAAAAAGATGTTTTAAAAAATTATTGAAGAAAATATCATGTTAATTTTGAAATAAATTTTGATGATCCTTGACATTAAAAATCAAATTGTAAAACATTTTCATAAAAAAATTAAATTATATGCTTAAAAATTTTTCTTTGAAGATATGATAATGGGAAAATCAATTCATGACATACATGATAAAAATAACATTCTTTTCACACTGAAAAAAGGTTCGAAAAATTTATTGATTGGAATGTGATTAGAATATTCCATTAAAAATGATTTAAATAAAAAAAGCATAAAACTATAATTAATTAATTATTTTGAAATCGAAAAAACAATTTTGGAAATATTTTTTCAAAACTATATTTTTTTGAAGGGAATGTGGTATCATGCCAAAGAGATAAATGATGTCTGGTTTTCATAAAAACATGTTCTAAAACATTTTGAGTATGAAAGATTGATTATAATATTTTTTGAAAGATATTATTAATAAATAGAGCAGATGAAAATTACTGGTTTTATTATACTTTTATCCATTATTTTCCTCTAATGTAAATTCACGTGTGAGAAAACTAATAACTAAATCAGATTGTGTGGTAAACCTTTTGGTAAATCCATAATTTTGAAGTGAGAATAAATAAATGAATATAATATGTGTGTAAAATATTAATCTGAATAAAACAAGTTGAAATAAAATAAAAAACATTGAAAATTTATTACATAGAATATTTTGGAATAATAATTACAATGATTATGTATTATAAAAGAATAAAAAGGAATCAAGTTATGAAATTATCTACCACTTGGAAAAATTTAATTCAAATCATCTAAGAATAAATAATTCAAATTGAAACTCAAAATACCAATAATATATACTAATTTCATATATAATATATGGAAATGGGTAGTATATACACTACAAAAACAAGTGAGTGTTGATTATGACATTGATCTCATAGATGTAAAAAGTGAGATAAAAATCACATACATTGCATTTTTTTAGTGAACATCCTTAAAAATCATATATAATCGATTAAGGAATGTTAATATATTATTATAGAAACATTATTATATTTCTAATATCATAAATTTTCTTTTTAAAATCTATTTTTACCTGTTTTTTTAATAATATTTATTTATTTTCACTTTTACTGGTGTTAATTCCCCAGTTTTCCAAGTATGTATTGACATATTAATTATTGTTCCTATAATAGTTTTTTCATCCCTATAATATTACCCATGATTTAAATGTCATATATTTTCATTTTTTATGTATTAATTTTAATATATATTATTTAGAGATTAGAAATTAAATACCCCGTTCATAGAGAGGGTTGGTCAAACGTATACATGAACTCTAAATTCATTTACATTACATATTAATAGAATGAAGATTAAATTGTATATATTTTTATTATAATTCTATTATCATATGTATTTCATATATGGAATATAGTTTTACTAAAATCAACCTTTATACATTACTTGTATAACATGAATGAATCATATCGCTTTGACTAGGTGGTAGTCCACACTTCAACAAATGAGGTGATAGTATATACAAAAAATAAAATGAATAATGGTATGTGTTATACAAATATTTTATTATCATAATGAAATTATAAATATTATATATATAATATATAAATATAATCTACAACATAATTACCACCCATGAGAGTTGTTAATGGAAAATCGAATGATATCATTCCGTGAGGCGACAATTCATTGTACACAAAAACAATATATTTGTTACCTATTAGATAGATGTATGTGTCAGTTTAGGACTAACTATTATAATAAATACACATATGTATTTTTTATGATAATTGTTTTATTGTATAATATTTTTATATGAAGGTTTTAGTTTGGTAGAAAATGAAATTAATGCAAAAGAGAATATGGAAGGATGTTACATGTTATATGGGTAACTCTTATTGGTTTTCACCCAAGGGATTCCTTGTATGTCTTTATAATAAAATTGAGGGTTATAGGAAGAGGGGAGGTATTTGTAGAGATTATTTGAGTATATATTTTCTGATATAAAGGGCATGATATGCATAAATATGTGGGAGGGTTTGGTGACTTTTTATAGTGGAGGAGGAGTGTCATTCTTATAAATGTTTGAGAAGGTAATTCAACCAATGTTTTTCCTTTGATAGGTGCCTCCAATAAAGGTATAATTTAAATAAAACAGACTGTATTGTATTAGTATTTCCATAAAATGTATTTTGGGGAAGTTTCTATGTTATATTTTCCTATAATATTATGTTTTAATACTTTTTAATCTACTTTTTATCTTAATCAATGTAATTAATTTTTGTTTCATTTCCCTATTGTTTTTATTTAGATGCAATGTTGAACTTATTAGGATTTATAAATTTTTCTAATTAAAAATATGGAATAATTTATTACAAATTACAATCTCTTAAGTGAAATAAATTCTTTTAAATTTAATCCCACAAACAGGGTGATAAAAAGGGATTTAAAAGTAAAAGTGTTCAAACATTTGGGTTGTTTTCATATATAATTTCAAAGGAAAATTTTATTAAATGTACAAAATAGAAATAATATATATTATAATTTACATTATTAATCATTATAAATATTAATATATATATCTTATTCTTAAAAATAAACTCCAAGAAAAAGCATTGCAGAATTAAAATTCAATATTTTCACTATTAATCAAAAAAGAAAACCTCATGCAAAAATACAAAAATTTAACCTTAATATAATTTTAATAATTCAATTTCCATAAAAAATGTTGATTTTTAAATATAAAATTTATAAAAGTATGAAAATTTTGATTTAAAATAGATGTTCAATTAAATGAGAAAAAATTTCTTTTAGACAAATATAGATTTTTATGCGTAAACTATGATTTGTTCTTATATTATTCCTATCAAATGTGTTGGATGAATATCAAAAGTATTTCATTGAATATAATATATATTGAATTAATATCACTCACTAACTTGAATTAATTTAATTTATTATGATACACTTCAATTTTGATGAATAAATAGTTTTCTATAAAAACATTCCGTTTATATTTAATTGGTTCTTATATTCATTTCAAATGAATTTGTTTCCAATGAATTCATGTTATATTTTTGAAAAGAATTTGTTTTCATAATTTATTTAATAATATTCATGGAATAATAATTTAATTAAAAGTATTACCCATATTATATAATATTATAATGTTTTAATAACATATTATTGATTGGTCAAACATAATATTGTGTGTAATGAAAGATATCGAAGAAACCCATTATTTCATATAATGAAAGGTAAATTTTTATTACATTCATTTCAGAAAATATTTAATTTATATAAATTTTTTCATATATTATAAATCTCTAGATTTTATTTTATTTATGTTTTTTCATGTAATACACGGTACTGGGTACGATGATCTTAATTTTGAATTTCAGGGTGTTATTCTTTTTATATAAAAATTCAATGTGAAATTGATTCCCATGACCTAAATTTTATTAAATGATATAATTTTTTTGATTATTATAGTTTCAATATAATCAAAAATATAATTTAAAAATATAAGTTATTTAGAAAAAAAAGATGTTCTGATTAAAATCGAATATTTTCAATATTTTCAAAACATGAAACTTATTAGAAAAGTTCCAAAAATTCAACCAGAGTAAATTTTCATATTCCAATTTCAAATAATATTTATCTTTTCAATTTTTTTCATAAATGTTTTAAATTATATATTTAAAACAACTCTATCATCTAAAGGATAGAAAATTCCTTTTTATATAAATATATTTTTATTGTATGAAATTGCAATTGCTTATATATCTGGAATAAAAAACACATAAAAAGAATGAAAAAAAATTAAATTTAATATAAATTTCATTAATATAATGAAGAAAGGTTATTATTATTATTTTATAAAAAAACTTTTTCACATTTAAATAGTTTTTCAAAAAAATATTTCGGTTGATTTTAAAAATAGTTTTATTTTCATTTATAAATAATTGGTTACTAAAAGATTCAATATAAATTCCATTGTAAACCATATTTTATAAATCATTTTATATTATTCAAAAACTCTATTATAGAGGATATTTCATAATGGTATCATTAAAAAATAATATTTAGTTGTTCCTTTAAGATTAATGTGGAACATATGGTATGAATTCTAATATAGTGTTTCTTTTTTATATCAAGTGATGTCACATCGACTAATCCTGATATGGACACTAATTAACCCATAACTGAGCACATTTTTAGCATATTTGATATTAAAACCAAGGTACATTGTGGGTGGATGATACCATTGGTTCAAGATTTATGGTATCATAATTCTGATACTCATGAGACATGAGAGATAAATGAACCCATGAGAGAACAATGGACTCATGTTTTTTATGGAATCTTATTAAAAATCTTTGTGGGGGTATAAAGTTTCAATAGTGGGGTTGTTGTGACATATTATTAATATTTCCACATACTAGTCAACCATGATTTCAATAATTCTATGGTTGGTTCTCTTTTAGGGGTGTTTCGTGGGTAAATTTGGAAAACATTGGAGGGTAATTGGGATGTTCATGGTTGGTGCATGGTTTTTGTAAACCATGAACCCACAATGGGTAAACTGTGAAAACCCAAACAATGAGGGTTTCCGTAGATGTAAAACCATTAGAAAAACTGTTATTACACCTAGTAAAAACCATGTACCCCAACGTTGTGGAACATAGTTAGGGTGCGTAATTTGACAAAATGTGTGGCCCTACCAAGCTAACCATTCCCACATGACTACTTATTTTCATTTTTTTTATGAAACCCCATATTGTCACTTAATGCAACCTACCTCTGGTTATTTCAAAATATACGTTCTATATATCTCCCAACAACCTTTTTTCCCTCTTCTAAACCTATTCTGAATTTGATAAAAGCTTGGAGAACATCATTTGATCCATATCTGATAATTTATATTTTCCCTTTCATTCCCTCCCACACATTATATTTCACATACATAGGGTTTATTATGACATATTATTTTTTATGGATGTAAAATATTTTTTTGAATCAGCATTCTAGGTTCATTTTAAGAACTATTTTTTCCTCATTTTTCATCAGCTAATCCCAATACTCGTGTTGTGTTACATGATGTCCATGATAATGGTTGGAGGTTCTAATGATATTTTCCATGTTTTAAACCATTTATTTTTCATGATTTAAAATAAATTTATTTTAATTTCATTTTCAAAACCCCATTCTATGTGGATTGGGATTTGAAACGATTTGGCATGAATTTTGGTGAAAAACCAACAGTAACAAATGGAATTGGAAGTTAGTTTGTGATTTGAGTTTTATAAAAACTATGAAATTAACTTGTGTATCAATATTGAGAAAAAAAACCTATAAATATTGAATCATATAATTTTTATGAAACCTATGAATTTAATTTGGTGGTTGAAATTTATATTAATAAAACCTATTATTTTTTTAAAGGAATAAAATGATGAAAAATCCATTATTTTGTGTTGAATTAAAATGTGAAAATATAAATGTAAAAGGGGTGATTTTTTTAAATCTATTTAGAAATAATATCACATTTGTTATAAATTAATTCATAACATGTGATACTGGGAAGTTAGTGTTTTATTTGGGAAAATCACAATTAGATGTTAATTACCAAGAAATCGAATGATGATTAACAACTATAACATAAACCTTGTTAGAAAAATCTTATCCCCAGTGGGATGTCGATGGGTCATATTCAACTTGAGGTTGAGGGACATATTTCCACATTTATTTGATCGCATCTATGTGTGTGTGTGGATTCTATAACCAGGAATTATTAAACCATAGGGTAGATGACCATGTTTCTTATTTTAATTATGTTGATATATATATATATATATATATATTTCATTTATTATCATACTACATTACTTGTTCCTAGTTATTTATATAAAATATTTACATATAACATTTTTGGGAATACTTCAATTATTGGAAATGAAAAGCATGATTTGATTTAAAAATTATTTTTTCAATGCATGTTATATTAACATTTTGAGCATTTATCAGTTTATTTTTTTATGTAATCATAATATTGAAAAAATGGTGAGAAACTACTAGGATTTTGAGCACAAATACTATTTTTTCATTTAGGTGTTTGAATATTTCTTTCTTCCATGTTTGAGTTGGGGGAAAGAACTACATAGAGGTGGCAGTTTTTATTGAACATTTGGGATAGAAATTTTGATTCATATAGACTATTTTAGTTTTACTTTATCATTGTTGTACATTGGTGAGGTTATATTTAGGTTTTTTTACACATGTTGACTTTCTAATACATTACCCATTTTATAGTGTTGATTCTACAAACTTGTTTCTATTTTCGTCAATGTTTCTGTTTGGAATCCAATATTCGTTTTGTCTTATATGATGATAGGGTTAGCACATAACCAATGGGGATCAGGAAAACCTTTAGAAACATATATGGATTAGCTCAGGTTTTCGTGTAACTAGGTATGTGGTCTGGTTAATGTCAATTCATGTCTCAAAAAATGTATGTTGAGATGAAAATCGTCTCTAATATTTATTATATGTAATGTATGTACATATAAAATAAATTTTAGTAATATTAAATGGAAATTTAAAATAAAATGGTAGTAAAGGGTATATAAATATAGAAATTATTATAAATTCTATAGAAATAATTATATATTAAAAGAGTAGAGATATTATAGTGTAATCTCTAAAATTAAGAAATAAAATATATTGTAATGACTAAACAATTTCCTAAATAATAAAATAGAAATAATATAAATTAAGATGATTAAATGATCTTTATATTTATATAATATATATTATAGTTAATTTATGATTTTATGAATAAATGAAATTGAAAACATCAAATGCATGATTGATTTTGGTAGGCATAAGAGATAGTAAACCACCACTCCCGGTGGGGTGAATTAGGGTTTGATCAAAAACAATATCTCTCAAACAATAATATCAAATTTCTTGTTAGTGTATATCGATCATGATGGTGATTATTTGTGGTAATTAGAAAGACTGATAATTAATACACAAAACCTGAGGATGAGTACATTATTCAATAAATTTTGGTATCATGTGCCGAATTAATAGTTTGTTGTGGTTATGATCCCACTACCCATTTTAATATTTTATTATCCATAATAAAATGGTGTGGGGTAGATATATTTAGTTTAACTCTGATGTTTTATAATTAATTAAATGCATCCAAAATTATGTCTATCTCCATTACACATTATACCCAATGCCTCAAGAATTTAAATTGCATTTGAAACAATATACTATTCTTGAAATATTATCTAAACCCTCCATGAAAAATTAGATGGAATTAATGAGATTGTCTGTAAATTTTAATCAAAAATTTTATCTTCGTGGTTTGGGTGATACCCAATTCTGTTTATAGTGAAAAAATATTCCATTATGTCTTCTTTCGTGGTGAGATTATGTGTAGATCTGAATGATATGGAATAAATATAAAAAAGTTACCTTACCACCATTGTGGTCTGATATAGTTTATTTTGGAAAAGAATCTAAATAAACTCAAATATATCAAATTTCTTAGAATTCATGTTTTTACATGATAAGGTATATTAATACATTTTAATAAATAATATGTTATGTTGTAGTGTAATGTCATTTATTAAGTTTAATCTTGTAATGTAGATTATTTTTATATATTTGTAACTATGATATGATGTAATAATTTAAGGATTATAAATTGACACTAAAACATAAATAAAATTAGTTAGGAAATGACAATGAAGAAAAAACATATACCCTTATTGTCACAACAAAACCACTCCCTGAAACTACTATGGTAAATCCACCACAATTAAAATTATATTCTTGTGATGAATATGTCCTTTAACTCAATTCCATCTTGGAACAAGCAAACCATCTATGTAATGATGTCCTATAATAGTGTAACACTCCATGTTCAACCCTCCAATAATGGTGAAACTATATCCTTTATATCACAATGTGTATAAACCTAATATAAAATTATTCCACTCCATACACACTCAACTCCACCAAGACTCTTTCTCATCTAGGAGTATGATTTGATAAATAAAAAATTAATACCATTACACTATCACCGAATTAGTAGAATCTATAAATTATTCGTATAATACATCATATGTGAAGGATATGTACACACTACACCACAAGATAGAATATTTTATAAGGAATTAATCTAACTCATAATGAATGATTAATGGGATTTGGAACATTACTCAATCGAGATCAAATCACATCCCCACATTGTCAATTAATATCATCAATGGATTATCAAAAACCCAATATTCATCTTTTATTACCAATCTTCTAGTATGTATCATTGTACTAATGGACCATCAATATCCCTCTCGGGATTTTTTTAAACAATGTAATAAATTTAAACAATCTAAATCCTTCAGCTTTAGCTACCAACACCTGAAGTGTCCTCTTGATCACCAACTGAAAAGGAACTAGATTATCCTCTATATTAAAGAAAAGTATCATTTTTCATTCTCCAATTTTATCATCCAATTAAACTGAATGAAATTGGGAAAACTAACAAGAAAATCTAATATGATTTTATAGGAGAACAAAATTTCTACAACACTCTCAAGTTCTAAAATAAATTCTTAATTATAAGATCCATTATGATATATTCAACATTAACCTTTGGTGAAATATAATATGTAGAAATATCTCCATTAATAACCATACCCTTCATGATGTGTTTCATGATTTCAATATTATTTTACCATGAATATAATAATATATTTGATGATAATTTTATTTCTCGTTGATTATCACACCTTATCATCATTGGATATAAGAAATTCACCCTAATAACATTGTGATATGATTTTATCCACATAATTTGTGTTATTGTTTGAGATTAGATAACATATTAATATTCAGTTTAACACAATGTGAAGTAATATTTTATATTGGTGTTCAATGAACCAATATTTCATCTAATAAATGTTACACAACCTAATTTATAGTTTTGGTCTCATAAATATATATCACTGTTGTCATCAAAATAATTTTATATTTAAAATGATATATTCTTATGAGACATAAAACAAATATTTTGAGTACCATTGATAGATAAAAATATATATTTCAAAACTACCAGTTGTAAATCATTAGGATTTCATTGTACTCATGCTCAATTTTAATAAAAAAACAATATCTGGTATATATGATTTCAAATAATGTGTTATAAATAATAAAATTAAAAAATAAATTTTGTACACACCACTTTCTTCATTTTCAATGGAAAACATAATGTCATGTGAAATATGAATAAAGAGGCCTCTAGATTCATCCATACTAGATTTATCAAATAATTGAGGAGAATTCATATCTATTTTGGGAAACATAGATACTATATTGTTTTTTACCTTTAAACCCAAGGAAAATTTTATATTATTGGTCCTTCTCAATTCATTGTTTTTCACCATTTTTTAAAAAATTCCCCATCATGCAACCACGTTTTTTCAGAAAATGGTGTCATTGATATTCACAATCATAGTTATGGAATTTCTGTAATCTAATATTACCTAAATATTATAATCCACTATTCATGACATTATTTTATTATTATTTTTTATAATATTTTTATATAAATACCATATATTGAGGGATAATTTGATATCATATAAGGCGTTATAAATTTTTAATCTAAATAACCAAGAATATCACAGAAAAAAATTATCGTTAATTAATGTAATCTTATTCAATAAGTTATCCCTTTTGAAACATTAACTTTACACATATTTGAAATAATATATAATTCCAATGATCACATATAAATGAAATATTTGAATCTGATAAAAATTTGATGATGGATAAGATTTCCCACCGAAATCAATACATATACATTAAAGGAATCACTTTATAGATAAAAATATATATTCCCTAAACAATCCCCATATTTAATTGTGTTTATTTTAAAAAATTCACATTTTTGTAATAAAATTATTTCCTTTGAAAAACAAAAGAAATATCTAAAGTTTCATTCTTCTCAATTTTACTTAGCTACTCTTCCATCACTATTACCCGCTCTTCATGTTTAAAATATTCTTTAATAGTATTCTGTTCTTCTTGAGAAAGAAAGATGTTATGGAATATATTCCTAAAAATTATTCATATTTTAACAATATTAGTTTTTTATAAAATAATATTATTATATTTAAAAGATACATAATTCTAGTGAAATAAATTGTTACTTTTCTAGGGACATTCTTAATGGTTTGATATTTTTAAATACAATGGGAAACATCAACATTTTCTTATGAACCGAAAATACTCCAATGATATTGACATTTTCACTATGTGATTTATAAATGTTATCATCAATTGGAAATTGTTTTAACGGTTTTTATTTTAGAATATAATTAAATAAAATATAATAAAAATTATTCTATATATTTTTTATAAGACTAATAATCCCTTTTACTAGGTTTGTATCCAAGAAATATACATTAATTATCTCTCATGTTAAACCATATCAAATTCATAGCATTGATCATGATATAATGAGGGATATCAAAGACCTTCAAGATTCTAAATAATCGAATTTTCCAAAACATAAATCATAAGATGAATTCCATTAATCTGGGTGATGTATGAAATTATTTACAATATAGGAATCCACACATGATGATAGTATCTAGTGAATTTCTATGTTCCGTGCTTTGATAGCATCATTTTATCAGTTTCCACTAAGTCATAATTCATTAGATATTTCACTCTATTTTTTGATTGTTGTCAAAATAATATATTCATACTTTATTCCATATCAATTAAAATACTCATAAAACTCTTCATTCTAGAATTCGAATCCATTTTCTAAGTAATATATTTTGAAAACAAATCCTATATGATTATCAATATTCATCAAAGATTCTTAAATACATTTGGAGCATGTTGTTTTTCTAAAATATAAATTTATATAAGTTAAATGGGGTAAATAATATATCAAAATAATATGATACATTTCATTATGCATTGAACTCATTATCATTAGTCTAGAAACATCCTAGTGTTGAAACTCATAATGTTTCTTCATCTTAATCTCCAATTTTATGTGGTTCTCGATTAGAAATAATCTGTTTTGATATTTATCTCAAGAATTTATCCTTGCAAATTTCAGCATTGGCGGATTCCTCACAAAATTGGGTTCAATTGAATCAATCATGTTAATTTTTACCAAATAAACTAGTCTCCATAGAATAATTTATCTTCCTCCATAATACTCATGCATCTTATATCTGGATTATAGAAAATTTGATATAAATTAATAATTAATCATTATCCATTATTTAATATTAATCCATACTGTAATTTCCATGTGAAACATTATTCTTGTATAAATATTATGTCATTATCATTCTTCTAAAAGTCATGAAACTTTAAATAAATTATTCTTCATCACATATACAGTGATAACAACACTCTATTTATTTGTATCAATATTCATGAGTCAAAATGCATTTATTTTTGGTGGAAAATTATTTTTGAAAATAATATTTACACTATTATATTTTCATATGTCCTTCTAGAGAGTTATGTCATGTAATATGTGATTTTTAACCTTATCAATTATAATAGGATACAGAATTTTTATATCTTCTTATGAAACAAGAAATAAAATTTATTGCTGTTACTTCTGAAATATCTTAATATATATGGAATTATTATTTGTTCAATGATATTCCATGGTATAATTTGATGAAATTTTTTATGGTTTTATAGTTTTTTCACACATACCAAATGTTTCATTAAGTTAATTAAATGAATTATTCAGTTACCCCTCATCTTTTGTATGTCTTATTGACCAAATTATAGAGACTTTAAATTGAACCCCCTATATTCAAATCATTTTACAAAATAAGAAAGTGAACCTTCTTAAAAGAATATATATTTTTTGTGTCAATATAATAGACAAAAAATATATTTTTAATAAATAGATATTATATTTTGATTAATTTTTAATTTATCTCAGATATAAAATCAACTACATATTTTCATACTTCTCATGCCGAATATGTTTTTATTTACTTGGAGTATTTCCTTCATTATTAGACTAATTTATATTCTTCTCCCATAACATATTATTTTTTCATTCATTATTATGTTAAAAAAACTATGTGTTCACATTCATATGTGAGGTTCAAATATTATTTTCCCTTTTTACTTATTCCACCATTTGAATAGTAATATTGAGTTCCTGATTTGTTGGGTACCACAATATCATCTAAAATTCTCCGGTATGTAACGAAAATTTCTCCCACATTTATTATGATTTCACCAAATTTATATAAAAAAATTTTAAATTGAAGGTGAGTTTTCCTTAAGGGATCTTTCATATCAACATACTTTTCATCAAGGGATATTACTTATTTATTCCTAAAAAAATTATCTTTTAATTTCAATAATTATAAGACCAAATTAAAATATTTAACTATACTATCCCATCATTAATGTAAAATATAGATTAATCTCATATTTTTCTTCGACTTTTAATTCATTAAAATATTTTCTAATTGAATCGTTATCTAATTTCGATAACTCATTTTCTTTATTTTCCATTTTTTTTGGAATCCTATAAAAACATTAGTTCTAAAATAGAAATCCATTATTGTTTAACCATTATAAAATTTTATTCCCCGTCATTACTCCCACATTATTCTTCATTCTTGGTATCTTTATGATTATTTTTATATATATAATATTCATGGGGGTATTAATCCTCAGAGTCCATTTTATCAATTTAACTTTTCTCTTCATAATATAATCCATCATTCTTTGAGTATGTTTTTTTCTTCTCAATGTTTTTTCATACACTTTTTCATTGAATAATTTTATTCCATTACATTAAAATAAATTTTGGTTTCTACTTATTTATAATCATTTTGATTTACAACAATCATCATATTTTTTATCATTGAAACTAGATTTGAGGTGGCCAATATTATAACAATTTAAATAAAAGAATATAAAATTACAATTACATTTTATTTATCCACATTGACTGAATGATGATAAAAATTTTATAACATCCTTAAAATACATGATAGTATATTTTACATCAAATTAATCCTCATGATAATTTTTTAGTGCAAGTTTCATTATATCATTCATTATTATAAAATGTTAATTCCTCTAAATTATCACTTTTTCTTTTTGTATAATCCTACTTTTATATGGTATGAAATTTAATTTAATTTTTTCTTTTAGTTTTTTGATGGAATAGTCGTCTATGTCTTGTTAATAAATTGTAGGAATCTTCATTTCATATTTATCCAAGAGGAATCATGTTAATTCCCTTAATATGGTAGAATCATCAAGGATTTATCAATCAAATTTAATGTACCCTTCAATTTAATTCAACTACATGATTAACTCTACAAATATATCAATACAGATGATCCCGTAAGTGGATCTGCATCCAAGGGTTCCATATTATCACTGTTTTCTTATTTTCTATCTCAAATTAGTGGCATACCCTCTCCTCAGTTCTTATGTTCGGTCCGATTGTGGTGTGTGCCCCCTCCTTCAATGGAGGTGTTGTGGGCTTGTCCACTCGGTGATGATAAACTTTGCAGGATCATATTAATTTCATATCTTCTTATATGGCTAGGGATTCCATTGGTGGTGTGGTAAAGGTCCTGTGGTTGGGTACAAGTTGTTGTGGTTGGAGGGATACAACCTCATTTCTGCGTTAGTTATGGGTACGTTGGGAGGTTTACGGTGGTCTTCAAGTGTTGTCTTGAATGTGGTGATGATATTATGGTTCTTCTTATGGGGACACTGTTCTTATTTGGTGGAATTCAATTTGGTGAGGTGTTTTCATTTCGTATTTGGATTTGGAATGGTTTTGGATGCTTTTTGGTTCAAGTGATTCCATGTTTGCGATAATTTTTCTAAGGTGTTCATTGTTAATCGCTGTGATCAGAGGAGGTGATGTTGATTTGTATGGATTCAGATCGATTTCAAGGTTATTCCCTTGTGTTTTTACCATGTAGTGGTTTTGAATGTGTTTTATGTTCGTATTTGTATGGATTCAGATCGATATCAAGGTTTATGATCAGAGGAGGTGATGTTGATTTGTATGGATTCAGATCGATTTCAAGGTTATTCCCTTGTGTTTGTATCATGTAGGGGTTTTGAATGTGTTTTATGTTCGTATTTCTATAGATGTTTCTCCTTGGGTGGATTGTCTATGTAGGTGAAGTTGCGATGGTTTCTTTAGAGATGGTTGTCTGGTTGCACTGTTCCATGGAACCAAATCAACGGAGTTGTTTATTTGAGTGAGGAAATTGATCAGGAATATCATTTTGATCCTGGTTATCTGTAGATGTTGGTTACAAGGTATCATCTTACATTGGTTTTTGGATGGAATTTACTATACATTCTATAAGGGAATGCATTAGAAGGGGATCAAATCAGGTGCGTTGACCATATATGGATTTTCAAATTTGGATTTTTGAGAGGGTTTGACTTAGCCATCGGTACAAGGACTATGCATTTCTACACTGGACAACTTGATGAATAGTAATGCAATGTTTGAGGTTTTCCATAATAATTTTATTTGAGGGGAGACTTATTTCTATATATTCTTGTTATGGGTTGTGGCCTTCAATTTGTGTGTGTTTGTATGTCCTTGTATTCATATGATGATTCGCCATTTATCCTTAAAAGGATGTTTATCCAAAAAAATAAAAATTTATGCCATCAGTCAATTCAGTGAGTCTATAATTTTTTTTTCTTCTCCCTTATGGATTTCATTTTTTTAGTACAAAAATATTCGTAATAATTCATCTCTAGAATTCATATCATCCTCTTAGATATCATAAAATTTAATGTTAAATATTTACCCCCGTGACTCAAGGTAACTCATTTACCTGGTGTATCAAATGTAATGTGTCATTATATATCACATGATCATATATATATATATATATATATATATATCATTTTTATAGTTTTTTTATATTCTATACCTACATAAAGATTATGTATGCCATTCTCGGTGATTAAAGTGTTATGAACTAGCAGATTCTACCACTATACTCGTACTATAACTTTCTCTAGAAAAGGACTGAAGGGTGTTATCGATCCTCATTGGCTATCAATAAGACCTAAGGTTACTAACATGCACTATTGGGAATGGTTACACCCGTATATATAAATATAAATAATTATAAAAAACTATTAAGAATCTAACATGAACTATCAAGATGGTAGACACCCCTGAGAGAAAAATAATTCTATACAAATAAAGATGTGATAAAAATATAATAAAAATAGAATAAACATCCATCCAATAAATATAATTGGCTTACTAAAAATAATACTGAAAAAGAATATATAATTTTAACTAAAGAAAATGACTCCTATCAAAATTGGGCGATAGAACATATTAAAAAAATGAAACTAGAATGGATCCATAAAATCCAAAAAAATAAACCACAATTATTCATCATATCCCACCACAACTAACCAGATACCCAATGAACATCCAATAATAGCTAAAAAATATTGGTTACTTGGGAAAAAGGGAATATCTACACACATAAAAACAAAAAATTATTTGTATGGTGTGATAGAAACTCTCTTGGTAGGATTCCACCGTATATTCTTTGATGATCCTTTATTAATACATTTACTATAATTTGGTCTGAAAATGTTTTATAAATATAGGTTATTTAAAAGAGTTAGAAGAACGGAAAAAGTAATACATTTACTCCATTTTCATTATAATATAATAAAGAAAATTGTTTTGAATATTTATTTCTCAAATGACCCAAATCCATAATTATGAGGAAAATCAACTTATCAATATTTTCATTTAAAATAAAATTAATACCATGAAATGTGTACTTTTGAATTTTTATGAAAACCAAAAAATTATTCCTTATTTTATAAAATATTTATAAAATGACTTTACAAAACATTAATTTTTTAAAAAATAGAATCACTTTGCAAACGAAAATCATAAATCTGTTCGAATGTAAAAAATAGTGCATTATAATAATATTTATGATGATATAAGTGATGAAAAATAAATTAACCAAAAAAACAAATTGAGTTCCATGTCACTAATAAAACGATTGTGGACACAAACAAGTTTTCTACACAAATCTTGTAATCAACACAATATTTATTGTGTGCATCCTGGGAATCTCACTGTGCTATAACATCAACAATATTGTATCTATTTCAACATTCACTATCTTTAGTGGTCCATTTGGAAAACAACAAAAACCCATTTGACAACCTTCATGGTTCATCATATATAACAATAACATAATAAAAGGATTATATTTTCTATGGATATAGAAATAATATATGAAAGAATATATTGTAACATATATTTTAAAGACATAGAGTTCCCTTAAAATTAGAAAAAAGTAGGTGAAAATGGTTCACAAGATATTTTCATAATCAACATTTAAAGCATAAGAAATTAACCTCACCTCTTATGTAGTACCCTTGAAAAAACCCCATCTTACAAATATGAATGATCATTAATAACTAATATCCCACAAAGGGATAAATTTCATAATTATCACAACATAATCAAAAGGGCACAACACAATGGGTATCCACAATTATATATAAAAAAATTAATTTTTTTTTCAATTAATCCTTTTAAAAGATTCTTGAAATACCAATACTTTTAATAATTTTCTAGAATTAAAATATAAAAACATATTTTTAAAATCCATTGTAAAACCAAAAATTTCCATTAGGATAGAAAATAAAATTATAAAATACCCTCAATAATAGGTATTAAGAAAACTCAAACTAGCTTAAATCCCCATTTCCAAAAATTCTATCTATTTAAAAACTAAAAATTTCTTAATTATATATGAATGGTGTCAAACACTGCTGAATAACAATTTAATTCTATTAAAATTGAATCCTATGAATTTTTACCAACACATGGAATGTGATGACTTCATTCAATATGTTGAAACCATATGAAAACCATATTATCCCCTCATGGGAAAAACATAATGGAATAATTTTGCAATACATTATTTCTAAAACATACATGAATATCAAGAAATATAATATAATGGGGTTACATAAAAAATACTACCTTGATCCAAGAGGAAAAAAATTACAATAGTCTCCTTCAACAGAGAATGTCAAACTATGAAATAAGACACTCTAAACAACCCAAAAAATCCAAACCATACGAAACAAAAACATCTATAAACCATGATTTTGACCCAAATAGTTAACACATTTCTGGAGAGAAGATAAAATGAAGGAAAAAGTGGACGGTGTGGGGAAATATGGAATATCCACAATAGTTCACTTCATAATAATGAAGATGATCACTGAAACCCAAATAGGAGAATGATGAAAAGAGAGGAGATCAATTAACACTCCATATTTTAAAATGTTTGATGGAAATGGAGAGAAATGGTGAAACCTATAGTATCCCAAAAATATCATTAAAAAAATAATACATCATTTTAGATGAATATTCAATATATATCCAAATAACAGATGCTCAAGGACTATATTAATTTTGTGTATTTTTAGACATTATACATAGTGAAATTATTTATTATAATATTTGTTATATATCCCATAATTATCTTAATATTGTTACTCTTTTTGAAGTATAATACATAGAACCTACTATAACAATATGTCCAAGGAAAACATGGGAATGGGGGAGAATATAATCTTAGTAATGGTAAAAATGAAATATATAATTCATATGATCCTAATATTATCAAAAGGCTATGATAACATAATCAATTTAATAATCTTAAGGAAAAAAATTCATACCCATATAAGAATAGATCATAAGATATAAAATATCAATTTTATATGATTGATTAATAAGTATTTTAAAGTAGTACTCATTATTCATGATGCTTAAAATAAACATTTTTCATTATAAAAATAGGAAGTCGTAATCTTATGAACAAAACTATTAATAATAATATTCAAACATCATCATATATCAACATATTGAAGTAATCATACTCATTCATTATAGTTATAATATAGTTATTATTAGTAATTCCCACTATTATCTTTATCATCTCTTTAAATATCCATTTCACATTACCAAATAGACTAGAGGGCTATTACAGACCTGATAACCAACTAATTATAATCCACTAATATTTAGGCTATAAGATAATGAAAACATTAATCATTTGAAAATAACACAACTCATGGTAATGAAAATGGTTCTCATAAGTATTTCACCATCATAATAAATAACCCTTTGATAATGAATACATATCGTATCCTTTTATCCATTACTTATTTATGCATAAGTAATATCTATTTTTTTAGATGAAGATATCATTAAAAGATCAAAAAAATATTTATTGATGAAAACACAATTATAAATTTGAAATCAAATATCTGATGATTAAAAATTTATAATATAGTAGAAAGAAATATTCTATGAAAATAATAATAGAAACTAGTATAAGAATATTTATGTCAATGAATATGAACAATAACATGAAAATTCATCTATGCAACATACATTATAATATAGATTCCTTTCACAACTACGTTAAATAATACTACATCTTGAAATGGGAAAAATTTAATTGTTTTTATAGAGATTAAAATTTGGGTCAAAGTGAACATAATGTATAATTATAGAATATTAAAAAAATTAATGATTTTTTTCAATGAAAATGTGAACAATGGATAATAGAACTCCATCACAGTGAAGAAAAAAATCATTTATTTAAAAATTTATCTACATAATTTTATATAATAGAGAGGGTTTAATTAATGTAATTAAAAAATATAATAGGAATATACCAAATAAAATAAAATATAATTAGTTTAAAAGAAAAGGATCATATAATTACCCCCAATTTAAATTT
Organism: Viscum album; assembly: GCA_963277665.1. NCBI lineage: Eukaryota > Viridiplantae > Streptophyta > Magnoliopsida > Santalales > Viscaceae > Viscum > Viscum album. Next base: position 82,184,973 of record OY728142.1, on the reverse strand, counting down.
TACATAAAAATCTAGAAAACAAATGAGAGTTTATCATTATTCCCTTACCTCATGAATCATATTTCATTGTACACATTCAAACCTACTATATAGTAAATATATTTTTATTATACATATATTATATAACCATTGTAATTATATATTTATTATACATATATTATACGACCATATTAATATATAATATAATATATTTCATTTATTTATAATTTCTATTTATCCTTTTATTAAAAAGTATTATATAATATATAGATTCAGGTGAAAAATAATGGATTTTATATATTTCTTTCATTTTGAAGGTACTATTTTTTTAACTGTGTTCCTTTTTTATTCTAATCCAAAAGACAAAATAATTATAAAATTAATGATTTTATTTTTCAAATTCATTTTTATTACCATTCACATAAACTAGTAATGCAAAATGAATTCCATCACTTACTGGAGACGATTGTACAAACAAATGCACGAGTGATATTTCCACTTTTTGATTAATGGAATGAAATAATAGAAAATTATAATTTATATTTATAGTTACATTAATATGTTAATAAAATAATACATCTTTATTAAATTTATATTTATTAGGATCCATGAATTTTGGATGTGACAATTGAATTACATCGTTTCTTAGAGGTGGTAGTCAACAAGAATGCAAAAGTGATGATATTGTTTCCCCGCATATGAGAATGTCAGGAAAGAGATAATATAATATAAATATAGAAGAATAATTAGATCAAAATATCATATATAAACATTTAATCCTTCATTTTAATATTCCATTAATAATGGTGATGAAAAATGAATTAAATTATTATGTGGAGGCGGTAGTCCACATAAACACACGAGTAATTCATTCATTTCAAAATTGATGTAAAATGTGGAAAATGTTTATTTAAGTATTAAAATAATATATAATTAGATTCATGATACAATATTTGTTATTTTAAGATTTATTAGACTAGTTTAGAGGATATTGATGAGGAATTAAACTTGTAAATGACCAGTAAGAACATTAACCTATTATTGGATAATCATCTTTTGAATATCCTATTATGTTCTATTGGAATAGACAAACAAAAATATATGAACATATAATTTATTTATAGGGATGGTATGAAGATATTGTGGTAGGTTGTGTTTGAGCTAAATGTATTATGTTGTGTGAAGAAGGGAGAAGAGGGGGTTCCCTTCTAAAAATGAGAGGAGTGACACCCATGTAATAATTAAGAACATTAAATTTTATTTAAGTATCTATATTGGTATAGTGATAAAATAGTTCTTTGTTGAATATAGGATGATATTGAACCAAAATATATTCATATAGTAATATTTACATAAGTATTTTGGTCATTATAAACCTTATCCCCTTATATTCACCACTCATTAACCCCTTCCAACCATTACAGTAGTAGTGAATTTTTCATTGGATAATATTAATAATGATAAAATATTAAGTCGAAATTATTATACAATATTAATTATTTTTATTCAAAATATTTAATAAAATTTAAAAGATTCACTTTTTATAATGTCTGAAATTTTTTTAAGATAAGTGTAAAAAATATAAAATTCCTTCAAAAAACTGAATTATTTAGCAAAAAACTGAGTCTCCCTAAATTAATTTTAAAATGAAAAAACTATTATAAGAATTTAAATATATTTTAAATATATTTATTTAAAATATTTCATCAATATAAATCAATTTAATTTATTAATATGAAATTACACTGTGTGTATACAATTTTTTTTATAAAACATCTGTTTTTTAATTTCAAATGATTTAATTTTTGATTATATATTAATTAATTACAAGAAAATAATTTTTTAAATTATTAAAAATAAATTATAATAAATTTTTAATCCCTATTTATATCCCTAAAACCAATGTAATGGTTATAACTGTTACATTTTAAAAAATATTTTTTCAATAGTATATCACAATCTATTTAAACCTGATGTTGTGTGTAATGAAATCTACTAAAGAACTAAAATGTATTTAATATATGAAATTATATAGGGGTGTTGCACTATAACCAAATTTTAATAATTCATACTATAAATTTCATCACTCTGATGAAAACAACAGAGCCTACTTATACACAATCACATTCTATGGTTCTAATGTAGCTTCATCAAATTTACGATTGGACATAAAAATTTCTCCGAGTAAGTGGAAATTTTCCACGCGAAACTCTCTATTTGTTCAAAATTATCCACCCATTGTTCCTACAATGAGATATCATGAAACAATGTTATGAACGTTTAGTTAAATACATATGATGAATTAGGTACGTATTTTAAAAGGAGATATAAATTGAACATATCTCGAACATGAGAGAGATTTGATGGAAGAACCAAGAGATAAGATAACATCATGATATAAGAATGAATTTAAAATATAGTAATATATATAAGGATCAGTTTTCCATTTGTTCCAAATCCCAGAACATTATTCCACTGATATATTCATAGGAATACCTTATCACCAGTTTGAAAATTGAGATATTAATATTTATTTTCAGTATAAGTATTAATCCAACTCTGAGCTACCCTGTTGTACTACTAATTTGATCTAACCTACAATGAAATTTCCTTAAGAAGATCATGTCCCAATATCCTTCTTTCTACAAAATCAATTACACATTAGAGTTTTATTCTTCCTTATATAGCGGGATTCATTATATTCTATTTGAATTCTCCAGGGAAAGATATTATTGTAAGAAAAATACATGAAAGGAAGGTATTTATCCGAACCACATTTAAAATATATTTTCCACGATTTCAGTATATCCACTAGGGTTTTAATGATCTTCTCAAAAATACCATCAATAAAATGATGATATAAAATTTTAGTGTTCAACATCATATTCAATGTTTTTTAAGACTTCTCAAAAATATTGATGTATTCCTTGAATTCCAATGAAATATAATAAAATTGTTTCTCCATGAAACCTTAGGAATTCCATAATTTATATCCTGAAAATCCAATAAAGATATATGTCTCAATTAATTGTAATTAAACATGATGGATTTATAAAGAAGTCGACCAACAAAAAAATATCATTGTTCTACAATGAGGATTTGGGTTGTCTAATGACGAATTCCATAGGATGGTTCTCCCATTCCATTTATGGTATGGGTAATGGATGTAAAATACCCTTATATTTATATCTCTCAACCTTAACTTACTAAAATATTGATCATTTATATGTATACAATACAATATAAATTTTCATGTTATCCCAACAAAAAATATCTCATATCTATATATATCATAGTAATTATAAGATTTATTATGAATGAAAAATTATTAGATTCATGAAAACGATCATTATTTATGTCTAATGTTGATATGACACATATACGATTCATGATCCCCCTCATCTCATCAAAATCATAGTTTTAATCAGCCAGATTTCATACATTTTGTAGTACGTCCACATCCCACTCTCTAACTCTTTAATGAAACAATTTATGGATTGTTGGGAATTTATTTGAGTTAGATATGATTAACCCCTTCAAAAATTAATGAATAATCTATATTATTCAAAACCATAATTATTAGATCTCATTAAAACTACATCAGGTAAAAACATGCTTGTTCCTTTCCAGTTTTAGTAAAAACCACCTTGTTCTCTTTCCTAGGGTAGTAGTGTATGGAGAAATGACAATCATTAATCATTTTCAAACATATTAATTAATATATATTCAACTCATTTTCAATGAATATATACCGAAACTTTTATGATTAATATATATATCACATTTTCATCATTAAGATTATTCTTGAATATTTTCATTACCGAAACAACCATGACTAGCTCCAAATCACGAGTTAAGTATTTTTTCTCTAGAATTTTCAATTATCATGAGGAATAATCTATCACCATAACATAAAAAATGAAAAATGACTTTAATATCTTCTTCATTGAACAACTATATATCATAAACCCATAGCTATTATTGGGTCGTTTGAGAATATGTGGACTGGAAATTTACATTTTCAATGCCTTGAAATATTCATCACATTCATCAATCAATGAAAATATAGATACCATATATGATTATATGGTTAGTGAATCATATATATATATATATGAGAATTTATTCATAAATAATTAATAATATATATAAAAAAGATTAATTCAATGTATCTTTATCAAAATACTTTTGTTTGATGCATTGGTCAAATATTTCATTCTTTGAAAACGATATTAATAGTATTTTGTAGACTCTGAGTATATAACAATATCATATTTGGATCACTATTGATGGATAATATGATTAGGGGGATAGTAATTTTAAAAATTAATTCAAAAAACAATCAGTGTTTATAAAATATAAAATTATTATGAGAGAAGTGTTCTTAAGATAGGATGTAGCTGAAATAAAATGTAAATGAACACAAGATTTATAGTGGTTAGGATAACCAAAATCCGAGCCTACTCCTCAATGTCCAATACTCCTCTATGAGATTAATACACACTATGAACCTCACTTTTAATGGTGTGAGATCCTTATTTTAGAAACTATGTTTTAAGATACCTAAAGGAAAAAACCACTCTTTGTACTGAAGTCTCAACCTAAAATGTATCCTAACATATGATTGGGAGTCATAACCCAAACATTATTTTGAGTGGAAGAATAACCATAGAATTTAAGTATTTTCATTTTATTGGAAAATCATAAACCATACATGGAGAAATTACAAATAGGGAAAACTAATATTACAATAATAAAACAAAGATAAGAAATACAATATATGATTAATATTCCAAATAAGTGCAATATTAATGACTATTTATCGAATGGAAGGAACAATGATCGAAGACGAATTCTTTCGATGATCACAAAAATAATACATAAGTTAAAAATGCTGTTGAAAATGTTTGAGAGTATAAAAAATTGGATGATATATCCTATGTGATGTGTATGAATAATCTACACTAGTATTCCTTTTATTCCTCTAATATATCTCCATTATTATTAAAAATGAACTATATGAGGAGCATGTACATATATATCTACATGACACTTGTTGGTGCATAACTATTTAATAACATTGCCGTTATGTTCACATATAAAAGTATCACTTAAATAACATAGAATTACAAAATAAATTTATATTTTTTTGAGAAATATTAATATAAAATAATTAGTTTAATTATAAAATAAAATTTAAATAATTATAAATTATAAATAACTAAAAAATAGATGTAATCTTATAGATTGTACGTACAAAAAAAATGATAAGAAACATAGCTTGATTTGAATATAAAACTATATGAATAATGGATCTTCAAATAATGTTTCAATTATTTTTAAACACACTATTAGTATATTTGGACAGAAAATATTAAAACAATAATAGATTAATTTAATTATTCAACATTATTTTCATACAGAAATAATTTTTTTTTAAAAAAAAATTTATCTATTGTTGGATCATGAACCACCATTAAAAGTAGATATGGATGTATTGTGCCCCATCGTAGGAAATGTAAAATTTTGGTGCAAAAAAATTGATAAACAATTTTAGTTTCAACAAAATGATAGTTATTCAAAAAAAAATTCCATATATCATATCATCCAAGGTATTCTAGAGAGATCTTTTTTTCTACCATTGTGTGTCCAATGGTCACTCATGACTCACCATTGGGGATGTTAAGTGGTGATTCATGATGTATCATTAGATTTCTCCAACAATAAGATAGAGTAATAACATGCCAAAAATTATAAATAAATAGAATATGATAATCAAATTAAATAATAACTAAAAGAACAAATATATACAACTGCTACCCAAATAAATTACACTTCAAAGATACTAACTAAAAAATAATTGTGTTAAATGAAACAAATCACTCAATGTTGCTGATGAAAACTAGGATGATAAAATAATAATAAAACTAATGGAATATAAAAAGAAAATATTTAATATCCAACAATACAGCTTCACAAAAACTGAGAGGAGAAGCTACAATTTCTAATGTTCAATAGTTTAAACCCGAAAAACTGCATGAAATATGATCTTCAGATAAAAGAATGAAAAATATTAGATATAATGTTTATGTTACATAATGTAGTTTGAGTAAAAACTATTAACTATTTAAATATAATGAATAAATATGAAGAAATCATCTATACATATGAAGGATCTTATGACAAGACAATGGATAGAAAAAAGAAAATCCAAATAGTGGGTAAAAATAATAAACCATCCTTGTCACATGTTGAGTAAAATCACCCACATTTTTTGTCTAGAGGTAGGTCACTAAACCACCATTGGGTTGAAATGGGGAAAATGATGCAGTATTGTTATCCAATGGTGACATAATAAATAAACAAATAGGGATAGACCAATTAAATTTTTTTTACATGGGTATAAATTTGAAGATAACAGGATGGAGGGTCAAAGATGAAAACAATGAGCTTACTATTGAAAATTTAAGAAACAAATACACAACGAGTTGTCAAATGTTCAATAAATAATGGTACCAATGATATAAAAATAGAACACCCGAAGAATCCTACATTAATTAGAGGGTGATGATTTGATGATCACTAGAGTAAAGGTTGTTTTTGGATGGAACGGATTTCAAACAGACACTGAGGAATGTTTTGGAAGGCGAATGATAATTGATGAAGTAAATAATTTTGTGGGAAATAAAATGAGAATGCACAAGATTTTAAAAATAGAAAATGAATCTATTTAAAAGGAATCAATGACTGTTAAAATATCATTTCTATTATAGTACATCCAACATATAAGTGAATAAGTGGAGATTTTTTGATATATCAATGATTCTCTACTAATCCTTGGTTTCAAATAAAACATAAAGAACCCATACAATCATATAGGTCCGACAAGTCATCTAGTAAAAATCTTTTCAGACTATGGGAAAGACCCCTGGGATTATACATGGTCCTACATGGGATATACTCAGACTATAAACACCAAAAACATTATCCTCTTTGTAGGATTCCACTGGTGGTATTTCTCATTTTTTAAACCAAATTAGTCTCATATATGGTTGAGATATTTCCATGTGCCTCTCAAGGAAGGCCAAAATTTTACTTCCAAAAATTTAAATTATATAAAAAACATTTATTTATCATCATAAAAAAAATTATAACTTTATAAAAATATTAAAAAAAGTAAATTAAAAAATATTATATTTTAAATGTATAGGAAAATTTACAACACTTGAAAATATTAGGCTTATTTAATCTTGTAAAAAAATTGTTAAATAATTAAAATATAGAATATTTAATAAATTTTTAATAAAAAACATGAGATAATAATAAAATAATTTACTAATATTTGGTTTGATTATAGTTTTATAAAATAATTTTTTTAAAATGTTGATTTATAGTAATTAATCAAAAAAATTAAAACACATAAAGTATTTTAAAAAATCAAATTCTAACATATCTTATATAATGTCTACCACCAAATTGAAAATGCAATCCTTTAAGACACTATATATTAGATCCATGAAGATAGTTGATTCATTGGCGAGTTCAAATGGAATTGTTGTAATGTCATAATGAGCATACCATGTATAGAAGGCTTCCATTGTTATATTCTCCTTCTTATCCCCCAAATAATATCATATAGAATGATGGATAATATTTTAATTCTATTAAGAACATTGAAATTGATCAAATAAGTCATTAATATGGGGTAATTGTTACTTGTTTATTATAGTGATCTTGATATGTTAGTAATAATAAATGAAATGAAAAATTAAACTATCATTATTCTTGAAAAAATGACAGGTTCACCCCATTGTGACACAATCTAGTGTAAGAATCATTTAAATGATTATAATATATTGGATTCATAAATAATTCAAAAATATATAGTTTGTGTCCATTATTATGTATTTGAAATAGGAATAACAACATAAGTGAATTCTATTGAAATCATAATGTTAAGATATGAGAAATACTAGGCAGTCCTTCAAAACATAATCAGTTAATTCTTGAACAATAGTAATATATTCAATGTTGATTTTTTCCCAATCCATTTCAGTTAAATATCCCTATGTAATAGGTAGTAATAACCATAAAAATTATGTAATTACCATTACCTGAATTACAATTAGAATCTCATGTTTATCCTCTCACTAAAATATGGTAATAGGTTGATTTAGAATTAAAAATTTTATTTATTTATTCAAGAAAATTATAAGGGATCTATGTATAGAGAGTTAATCAATCATCAAATCACATCTAATAACCCTCATATATGAAAAAAATAATTACATAGGTTATATTCTTATAGACATCAACATTAAATCAAATAGAACAATCTGTGCTATAATTATCTGGATACACTTTAGTGATAAATGATGCATATTCAACTCCTTGGATAGGGATTTATAACTCATAATAAGTAATTTACTTGAATAATTTCAACCCTCTCCACACACAAGAAATTAAACTATTAGTTGTGGAATATAATGAACTTCTGTTTCTCCGATTGAACTCGCCCATTTTTTTTTAAATTAATTTATTTCTCCATTATTTTTTCTCACATAAAAAACTATCAGGTTAAATTTATAATTTTTTAATTAAGATTCATCCCCCACATTTTACATATATGATGTTAAATCATCCATCATTAATGGTCATCCTAAAAATTCTTTTTTCTATTATTTGTTTTGTTTTGGAACTAATATATGATGATATTTTTAATTATTTATTGAAATTGATTGTTAGTAATTATCATAAGGTTTCACAATCCAGATCACATTTAATTTTGTTCATAATTTTATTAGCCATTACATATAGTGTCACATTTGTAGATCATATGATTCCTCCCAATTCTATCCATTTACATAAAGAGAAAAAATCTTCTGATTTCCAAAAATCAATAATTAGATGACATACTCAAAAATTTATAATAATTATTCACATTATTTCCTAAATTATGATGCAATCATTTATCACATGGAACAATAAATTAATTTCATATCATTATGTCATATAATAGCTTGTCACATATTTTATCCTCTAATTCATCAAAAAGGGTCATAATGAAAATTAAAATTAATCATAGAATATCCCATGGGACTATTAAAATAGGTATATAGTCTTAGTCACACTCACCATCTACTAGTGTTGGATGAGTTAATACCAAATCCCCTAAATTTAATGTTGTTACCGATAAGTGAATATATCCAAAAAAAAATTCTAAACATTCCACTAATACCAGCTGATGTTACCCAAGAATATCAAAGCTAAATATTCCATCAATATAGAAGAATATTCAATACACATTGTAATTATACACTACCAATGAATGTAAAGCATTAGTGATTTTAGAGAGTAGATATAGAATCAAATTATTTCTTAAAATTTATTCCATAGATCCTAAAAATATCATCATATTTGCACCATTATATACATATTATACATTAAAAAACATGGAGAATAACAAACAAAGGGTGATATCAGATGCCCAATTAGAGTAAACATGGGTAATAAAAAATTGGAACGGTTCATGATATGCGTTATAATTTGATTATGTAACTAGTCACTCAAATAACTAAACCATTCTTATTTTTTCATACATAGGTTAGTGACTTTGGAGATATGGAAACATAAAACATGATACATGTGTGATCTAGATTAGAGCTCACTAGGTTCTCCATGACTGTAATCCCTGTTGGAAACATCACACAAAATACTTATCATCATAAGTTAGGGAATAATAAGATTCAAAAGGGAGAGCACCAATGATTAGTAATTACAAATAAGAGAGATATGAAATCAATAAAATAGGAAAAGGGTAATGAGAAAAATATCATAACATTAAAATACAATTCCCTACATATCAAAGATCATATTCAAGGGTCATGGAATAAATATTGGCATTTTGTAAGATTTGAATCTTAAGAAAATAAAATAAAATGACCAATGAGATCATAAGACATTAAATTTGTGTCATACACATTAGAATATAAAATCATATCCATATTGGTTATGGATCATTGATAAGACCATTATAGAGGACATGTTCCTTTACAAAAAAGGGTTCACACCCTGTTCACCCCTAGATTATTGAACAAAGTTCACTTCCCATTTGATCCCAATATAAGTAAACCGAGTTCACTTCATATTCAAACCCTATATTTATGAACTACGTTAAACTACCATTATATTCGTGACTATCTAAATGGCTATAAATATGTACCCAATTTATTTTAGGTACATATATTTCCCACCCATCAATTAATGAAATAATACATATGCATTCTAAAAGATCATAATAATTTATCATATCATGACCCATGCAATGAAATTGGTGTCCTCAAAATTTCATCATAACATAATCTTTAGAAAAAATAAAGGATTCATTATCATTTTCAAATAGAATAAAACATTAAATGAATGAGGTTTCATACGCATATAACATATGGGAGAGAAACCAGTTTCAAAATCATAAAAACTCGTTGAAGGGAAATAAGTTTCACAAACATCATTCCATCTAAAAATAAACCACTTATAGAAAGTATACAAATGATTACCTTCAAATATATCTGAAGTAAGTAAATAGTTACACTAATAGGCATAAAACAGATGTTAAAGAAAATTTAAATATTATTTACAAAACTTCTGGAGTAAAAATGTCCATTCTTCTTCAAAAATAATAATTTTACAAAAAAACATATTGAACACATTTTTGAAAATAAACTTGATAATATACAAATAAATATTTGAATAAAATTAGAAACACTCTTTATAAAATAATTTTATAAAATAATTTTCCTTTAAAATTATCATAAAATATCATATACAAACTTTTTTGAAAGCGTTTTTGGAATAAATTGTTTTTGAACAAAACATATTTTCGGCCCAAGAGAGAAATATGGTATGATTTTAAAAAAATATTAATTATTTGAAGTACTAAACTGTAAAATAATTATATCATTATATGATAATATCACAAATAAATAGGGTATTATAAAATTAACATTAATTATTTAGATTTGGATCAAAATATTTCACCAATTGAGTCATAATTATAAATAATCCTGATAAATGAAGGGATTGGAACAATAAACTCTTACCACTTTTGTAACATCGAATCAAAATACTGCTGAAAATAAAAAATTATACAATGCTTAAACATATCCTTATAATAAAAAGATTCATTATATAATATTTCAATTTGTGTCCATATACACCTCGTGAAATAATATAGGTGTATTCTATAACATGTGTCTCTATGAATGAATATTATGACCAAATTTTATTTACTGATTTGGTAACTCATAAACTGTAAACCCCATGAAAGGGGGATCCTCAGATGAATACAAAAATAAAAATAAATTCTAGGATAATAATAATAATATAAATTCATGTGTATTAAATTTTCCAAATATAAGAAATAGGTGGTGAATATTGAATGTGTCTCACAAATGTGGAAAGTGGTATGGAAATCACATATGTTATATCATGAATTCTGTTGAAATCATTACATACTCTTGTTTAATAAATATAAATTTATCATAAAAATATATAAAATAATCATATTCATTTATATAATACCATATATTATTTTCATATTCCCTTTTATTACACACTTATTAACAATTTCATGTTAAAATTGCTCTTCGAGTAGTAACCGCACTGTTTTTCATATTTGTTTTAATTGGTTATGTTTTTTGTTCTCTTATGTTATTCATGTTTTTAAAAATTCTAGAACGATAATAATTATACAAATATAAATAATATATATTTTTTATATATTTATTTATATTAATCTTTAAAATATAGCTATAGAAAATGAAATTTAATGTTCATCGAGAAAGTTGGTCATACGTAAGAATGAACATTATTTCCATTTTATTGTTTGATTAAAAGAAAGAAAATTGTATGAGATATCATTATTAAAAAAAAATTAATTTCCCATATATCTCATATTTTTATTACACCCATCCATAATTCATTCCTTGTAAATCATGAACTAACCACATCGCTTCGTGAGTCGGTTGTCTTCCATACACATGAACAACACAATCGTGTTCCACAAAAATTGAAAGAACAAAGGGTTGGGTAGTATAAAAAATTAAGAATCATAATAAAATCATAAAAAAAATAACATATAAAATATATGTTCATCATTATTACCATCGTTGAAATTGTGTAATGGAAGTCAAAATGTCCTAAATTCGCTAGGTGGTAGTCTGTTGTACACATGAAAAATGATTACATATCCCATTAGATGGAAGTGTGTGATATTTTAGGTTTTAAACCTTAAAAAACTTATAATTATATTTTAGATACTAATGATACTACATTATAATGATATAAAAAAATTAAATTGTTTTTAGGGAGAAATAAAACAAATATGTTTATTGATTAATGTAAACTCTTTTCTGGGAATCGCCTTTTGGTTTACCACTAATGAATTCATTTATTGTATTTTTCTACAATTTAAGGATTCAAAAAACAATGTTGTGAATTTTGGATGTTATTTTCACCGGAATATTCTGATTTAATGGGCTTTATAGGTTTGAATATTGGGGGACATGTGGTTTCCTTTTATAAGAGAGTTGAGTGGAAAACAATTAAATATCAAAACAATACTATTGAGAGGTATACCTTAACACATTTACAATAAATAACGAAACAAACTAGATCAATTATGGGATATGTTAAAAATATGTGCATCCAATATGTTTTGGAAAAGTTCTTAGTTAATTTATTCCTCTAACTACAATTATTAGTCCCTTTGAAATCTCATTTTTTTCTGAATCACAATGATTAATTCTTATTATTTTCACTAATCAATTTGGAAAAAAAATTTGTTCTTATTATCAATTATAAATTTAGGTTATTAGAAATATATAATCGATTTTTCAAAATTTAAATCACACTATATTTTGATATTAAATTAAAATTTATCTCATATATGGGATAAGATAACAGGGTTTTAAGGTGAAAATGTTCAAAATATTGAAATGTTTTTATATACAATTTCAATATGAATTTGATTCCAATGAATTAAATTGGAATTAATAATTAATATTATTACTAATTGTATATTAAAAACAAAAAAAAATATTTAAGTGAAATGTATAAATATATTATATCTAAGGCTTTTTCAATTAAAATTCGTGATTTTTCACTATTCCTGCAATAATGAAATATTTTAGAAAAATACCAAAATGTATCCGAAAGGTTATATTAAAATGGGAATTATGAATTGATGTCCATTTTATCAAATTAACATTTTAAAACAATCATTTTTTTCACAAAATATAGAAAAGAAAATTTTTATAGAAAATAGTATCTTCAAAACATTAGATGACATTATTGAAAGTTATTTATTTTATTAAAAATATATTTATTTTAAATAACACCAATGGAATTTATATTTAATGTGTAGCTAATACTATTCAATTTTGATAAGAATTACAACTATGTTATAATAGTCACTTTTAATAATCTATATTAAAAATATATCATTTATTGTTAAAACCCAATGTCACGTGTAATTCATGTTAAACCGACATTATGTGTAGCACATGAATGAACTGGTGCATCATATAAAAAATATTATTAGGGTATCAAATTCAATTCATGAAATTAATGAAATTTAATTTTATTGAAAAAGGATTCATAAACACATATGGTGTTATATTCTCACCCGGAAATTAATTTCCCACTTAAAATTATCTATTATAGTAACAAAAACGAAGTTAGGAATATCTCACCAAACACTCAAGATTCGAAATAGATTCCTAAAACTAATGGGTTTTCCCCAAAAAAATGAATAGGTGAGTGGTCTTGTTTTGTAGATCTTTCTCTATAAAATCTGAAATTTCAACTGGGTGTTCCTCATAAGAAAGACCTTTCTCTGCGGGAATGACCTCTAGGTTTAGTTCTTATGAATCGTCAGGTAAGTACATCGACATGAGAGATACATGGAATACAATGTGTGATTGAGAGAGTTTTTCTAGAAGCTCATGGCTATTGTATAATTTCTCGATACAATAAATAATTTCAATGGGCCTAATATACTTATCGATCAATTTTTCTCTTGTCTTCAATCTCATATACTTCAACCACGGATAAATTCTTAGAAACCCTATATCACCGACATCAAATTATTGGTCACCTCGATGATTATCCGCATATCTTTTCTATATGCTCTATGTTTCCTTGATGTGTTGTTAGATTGCTATAATATTATCTTCTATTTCACTAGTGATCTCATGTCCCAATATATTTCTTTATCTAAACCCATTACATCATGTTGTAGCTCTAAATTTTCTCCCATATTGGGATTCATTAAAAGAATCAAAATGGTTATGTGAAATATATTTTTATAACAATACATAATAAGTGGATAGTATTAATCCCAACTACATTTTAAATCTATAGAAAATGATCTCAACATATACTATAGGGTTGGAATTTTTTTCAGACTAACCATCCATGTGAGGCTGATAAACAGTGCTGAAACTCAATTCCATATCAAGGGCATACTAAAGACTTTTCCAGAACATCTAGGTAACCCGTAGTTCATGAGAAGAAACAATGGAATTTTGGACTCCAAGAAACCATATCAATTACTTTATGTATATCCTAGAAATTTTATATAGGGAGAATTATTATCTGATTGTGATAACTTGTGCTACAATAGAAAGGCTAATGAATACCACCAATATCAAATTACTTTAGAGGTTTTTGGAGTGTTAAAAAAATACATAGTGTTGTTCTCTCATTTCCATTTTTGAATGTGAAATTTCTGTAACATCCCATATACTTTTTTCTTTCATCCATAACATGATTATATACCAAGCACTGAGAAAATAACTACATGATATCCATCTTTATGGATTCTTACCAGATGTATTATTTCAAATCCATTTACATAAACATAGTTCTATTATGAATATATAATAAGAACATTTACCTACCTAATCAACTCATTATTCAATACAAAATATAAAGAATGCATACACAATTCCTAAAAATTATCATTCCATCATGATCAAGGTTATTCTTAGGAACAGTTCTTACCTTCTTTTGTAGCACTACATCTTCCTTATGCACCTATTTATAATTTATATAGATAGATAGTAACACATTAAATTGAAAAAGATTTTATTTTTCTAATTAATTCATTATTTTAGGATACATCATTTGAAAATCCATAAAAATTGAATTTTTTATCCACACCACGGATAATCAAGCATTATCCATTCATCTTAATGCATCTACTACCTTGTTCGTTTTCCCAGGGTGTTAATATATTGAGCTATCATGATCCCTTATCAGCTTAAACCATCATATCTGGTTCAATTTATACTACTTATATCTTAATATATAAATCAAAATTTTATGATCAATACATATATCACAGTTTTTCCCAAAAATATAATGCATTCATATCATTAGTGAAAAAGTATCCACTGCTAACTTTAAATCATGAGTTGGATATTTTTTATCATGAATCTACTATTTTACCAACACATAAGCTTCAACCATGTTATTAGTAATAATAAATCATCTAAATCCATTCTTTTATGTATCACTATATATTACAAACCATTCCCCATTTTAGGGTAATGTAATCATAGGTGAGATGGCTAACCTTCTATTCAGTTCCATGAAATTTTCTTCAAAATAATATGTCGAGAGGAAGATGTAATGACCCAAAAATTCCATATAATTTTTTTTAAATTATTTTATTGTTTTAAGAGTAAATGAAAATTGATGGCGCATGAATTTGAAGCTGGGTGTGCCTGAAATGAATATCAATTTTTTTTTAATGTACATTCAGTAAACGCACGATTGACATTTTTTATATTTTGTACCAGTTATCAGATTAAAAATATGAGGACAATATTTAATTTGAAACACCAAAATTCACCTAGAAATGACATAAATTCTGCCGATGAGCCCATAGGATAAATGATATTTTTTTGAGCATTTTGAGAAAAATAATAAAATTATTAAAAAAAAATTGTTTTATTCTTTCTCTCTGTTGCATGGATGAAAGTGTTACTTTGGGGTAGAGATGATGTAGCAACGAGGTATATTAATCAAACACATGGACAACCTATATTCTGTAGTGAAAAAGTGAATTTAATAGTTCAAAACAAAGACGTTGTTTCAAAAATGAAACAGTGTAACAATGCAACGTCACGTAATTATGGAAATGATGCATGGTGGTTCTATATATAGTTCGACATGTCTGAATAAATATAGAGGAAGGTTTGGGGGGATTCCCAAGAGATTCACTAACGTACTTCCTCCCTAGGGAGGAATGTCGAATGATGAGGAACGCCTTTCGATGTTCGGAACTAGGAAGCATCATCGATGTCGTAATCCCTCGAGGACTAACATACTGCAATGAACAACATAAAAGGTAGGGGGTTTATGTTCTTGGATGTTCCCTCTCTTCCCATTCTAGAAAAATATAACAAACACGGACCAACCGACACTAGGGTTGATCTGCGTCTCGTCTAATAATGCGGATGGTTGTGGAGAAATCTTAAACTCATGGATTATTCTTCCTTTTGTTATTATTAATTTTTTCCTCTGATTTAAAATGAAAATGCGGAGGGCTCGTTCCAAATCCAATAAGGCCCAGACCCTCCCCTAATAAATTCCATTGTTCCTTCTTTGTGGTAGAGCAATGAACATAGCGACAAGGAATTTGAGGGCCGCATAACGATTTCGGCATTCTTGTGGCCAGGAGAAACAATTCTCGGTGCGTCGTGCCAGCAGTGGCTGAAGGAGACCTACGACCAAGGTCCACGAGTGGTGAAAGGCGACGTGTTTTCATGCACTATGGTTGCATGAGGCGGCTTGCCCAACCTGGTCATGGGGGAGATGGGCGGCACCCGTAGCTGGCGGTGGAGGTGGCTGCCGCACCCTACGGGCTGCGGTTGCAGGGGGAGGTGTGGACCCCATGACACGCTAAATGAAACGGCCCCACTTTCGCAGGGCCTTTTGGGTGAAGCCATCCGACTTCTGGAAGATAGGGATGGATGAGCGGGATGGACCAGTCCAACAGGTTGGGTTGGCCCTACGACGCAACTGGCCGATATGAGTGGGTCAAGCCGCACCCGACAGGCCCTTCAAACCGCAACCCCAGTCGCGAACTAGTTAGGCCGACCCCAATGGTCTGGAACTAGTGAATCAGTGTGACCCTTAATAGGCTAGACTCAGGCAGTGTCAGATAGACCCTACGACCCGTTGCATCAGACTGACCTGACCGAGTCCGACCAGGCCCGGACCCAACCGACCCCCAAATGAAGAAACGACTGTAATTGAAGAACTGAGTGTCCATTTTACATGCACTAAGTGGTTTTGGGATCCCTTATCGGAAGCGGTCCCTTTGTCATATTCCTACAGGCTTGACCGAGCCATGCCAGACTAAGGTGTGATCACCCATGTTTCACGGAAAGGGGTGTAACTAACAAACCAAGCATCTGATCGATGCGTTGTTTGTGAAATATGGACCCTTGTATCTAGGAGGACAATTTAAGATACTCTAATTGAGTATTCACAATGTATGAAATGTGACCCTATAATAAGGACCGTTATGATGCGGCGGACCCTTGGGTATGAGTTTTATGGGACATCATGGTGATTTAAATATTACAGATGGATTGAGGATCATACTCTTCATGAGATCATGCGTGATTCGAGTTCGAATCTAGTGGATGGATGTGACATGAATAAGAATAGAAACTAATACGGGTCAGCATCCGAAACCCCTAAGTGGTATGATCTTGATGTATAACTAATCATCCCTACCTCTGTATCAGCAACCAACGTGGGTCAGCACCATCGACCAATTCAGTTCAGCACCAATGACCAATATGGGTCAGCACTAGGGACCAATACAGGTCGGGATATAGTGACCAATACAGGTCAGCACCAAAGGCCAATACGATTCGGAATCTAGAAACCAATACGGGTCATCTAATAGTGACTTATAAGGGTCATCAGTATAGTCACTACAGATAGGATGATCTACCTTTATGACTAGTCATCCTTATCCCAGTAAACTTGAAGTTAATCTGTAAGAGTGAGTTGTCTCTTTAACTTTAGGCTTCATGATTTAGATCATGCATTTGATATTACCATTGTGGTATTTCATGTGATGTTTTCCTTTGTGGATTACTGAGAGACCTTTGGGGGTCTTGGGGTCCCCTACTGGGTATTGTTATACTCACCCATAATGAGCTCCACCTGTACTTGTGTGTCTGGTGTATACTATTGATGCTCTGAGGCGGAATTTGAAGGTTAGGGACTTGGTGGAGGTTCGCTCCACGGGAGTAGTTGAGATCCTCTTCTTTGACTTCAGACATATATCTGCTACTGTACAGGTATATCTCCATGGTAGATACAGTAGATATTTAAATAATTTTCAGTTTCAAGGGCCTGTATTTTGTCCCACTGTTTAAAGTTTATAGTTGTACTTGTGATTGTACATTACTCTCGTTGTTAAACCTTACTTTTTTGGTTGTCTACATTAGTTTCACTTTTTGAGTGTTTATATATCTCAATAGAAATTCCTTCCCTATTTGGGAAAAACCTTTATATGATAGTCACAAGCTCCTGGCATGTGGAAGAAGGGCTTTGGGTAGTCACGCCTAGTCCCCTTGGGACGGGTCGTGACAATGTGGTATCAAAGGGAATTCGGTTCTACCTGAAGAACTAAGAGTCAACATTTAATTATGAAAGGCTATAAATTTTCATGAGTTTGGTTTTCAGTTTGAGGAGTCCAATGCGGGTGCGGCGGCTGACATATCCATACGCCAAGACACTGAATTCTTTTTTCCGACTCGGTACATGAAAACACCGGTTTCCAGTGTTTTTAATTTTTTTCTATCATTATTGAGTTAGATCACCAAGTATAATGTATTGACCATCGTGCATCTATTATTTATAGGCTTCCTCCACGAAGACAACCATACATGATTCTTGTTAGAGATAGTGATAGTGGCCCACCGAGAGATGAGGGGTCGGTATAAGGACCACTGATTGTGATGGAACCTTTAGGTGGTTTACCAGAAACACCACCTCCGATTGAGCTTTATATGATGCCAGTGGATGATTCCCAATGTATGAGTGTGTTGAATGAGTTCTAGAGATAGAGGATTCCATGGTTTCGAGGGGTGACAGACCCCCAGGCAATAGAGGATTGGATTGAGGAGGTTTTTTGGGTCATTCACATAGTAGAGACACCCACCGAGTAGATTTAGATCTTTTCTTCGAGCCTTCTCCAAGGCTAGGAATGATGATGGTGGAGCTCGATGATCTAGGTGCAAGAGGAGATGACCCTCACCTGGACAGATTTTGAGAGCCTTTTCAGGGTGGAGTTCATGCCAGAAACTCTATTCTCTTTGCGTATTCAATATATACTACATCTGCAGTAGATAATCTAAACTGTGGATTAGTACACAATAAGATTTAACGTCTCCTAATAATACATTGACATGGTACGTGATCCTTACTTCATGGATCTGTCCTTTGAGCAGGAGATCCAATGAGAGATCCGAGCTGTGACAATTTCCCTCAACATCCCAATGCAGGATTGGGTGCAAGAGAAAGCTTGACTGATAGAGAGTTTCCTTGAGGTGCATGCATTGATAGTGAGAGCCCCTACTTGATGAAAGGTAGAAGAGTCATCTATAACTGTCTGGAGATAGAGGACGTCGAACCCCAAGTGAGCTAGACCATCTGGAGGGCAATCTGGGGATGCATGGTCTGAGGTACGAGGCTCGAGAGGCAGAGGGATCCAACATTGTGGCATGATTTTTTTACTACGGGGGTCAAGGTCATAGATCTCGTTACTGTTCAGCATCCCGCACAATGATCGATAGACAGTGGAGTGTCCATCAAGTTAGTAGCTATGGTAGGATCATGAGCATCATCCTAGTAGTGGATGGGGATGGGAAATAATACATGTAGCGAGAGGTGGTTGGGGTCACCAGGAACGACCACCACCACCCCCAGGTGGTCTACCATGAGCTCAGGGTGTGGGTGGATGGGGACCGGCCCAGCTACAGGCAGAAGAGGCTCATGATCCTGACGTCCCTAAGATGATACGAGGTATAATCTATATCTTCCATACATTAACAGTAATGCTTATTGACACTAGTTATAACAATTATTTCCTTGTCGCTAACTAGTTTGGAGATCTAATATTCCGACTGAGCTTTTAACTCGACCATTGTGTTTGGATACTCTTATTGGGGGAGATTCAATGGTCACACACTAATGCCGACAGTGTGATCTCACTTTCGGAGGATAGAGTTTGTGATGTGATCTTCTAGTAACAGCATTGAAGCCCAAAAATGTCATTATAAGCATGGACTAGCAATCTATAGCTCATTCACAGATTGAATGATTGAGACGTACAATGGGATGTACACATAGAGAGGGAGGAAAGTTTTTCGGTTTGTAGGTGAGAAGGAAAACCAAGGAGAAAGAGATGTATTTTTACTTAGGAAGGTGTAGAAAATTACATATCAGTTGTCTTGCATGACCTTCTACAGGGTGGATGCAGTGAGTCCACAGTTTTCATCAGTGGTGGACGAGTATGATGATGTATTTCCTAAGGATGTCTCAAGATTGCTGCCTCAAAAAATATGTAGACTTCCATATTGACTTGTATACAATAACAACACTGATATCTATACTATCATTTCAGATGACCCCTATGGAGATCTGAGAGTAGAGGGTGTAGTTGGAATACTTACAGAGGAAGGGATTTGAAAGGCATAATGTTTCTCCATGGGCTTCCCCTGTGTTTTATACCATGAAAGAAAAAAGGAAGGTTGAGGCTATGTTTGGACTTCCAGTGCCTAAACTAGGTGACCATGATGAACAAGTATCCTATTACATGGATTGAATTTTTTTTTGATAAATTGAATGGATCAAAGTGTTTCTCAAAGATAGACCTCAGATAAAGCTATCATCAACTTAGGGTACATGAAGAGGATGTAATAATAACAGCCTTTAGATATCATTATGGCCATTACGAGTTGTTGGTGATGCCCTTTGGCCCGATCAATTCTCTAGTAGTGTTCATTGGGATCTTTAACATGATATTTCAACCATACCTCAATCTCTTTGTGGAGGTCTTCTTCAATGACATCTTGGTGTACTCAGCAACCGCGGAAGTGCACATTGTACACTTGAGGATACTTTTTAGCAAAATCTTGGGGATATAGTTATATAGGAAGCTCTCAATGCGTGAGTTTTGGATATTAAGTTCCCCTTCTTGGAACACATCCTCTCAGAGGCTAGAGATTCAGTGGATCCAGTGAAAATTCAGATAGTACGTTCTTGGGATCCACCAAAGAGTATTACTAAGGAGCAAAGCATCCCTGTATTAGTAGGATAATATTCGAGGTTCATACCCGATTTCTTTATAGTAGAAGCACCTATGGATTTCTTAACAAATAAGGGGAAAATAATCTTGTGGTACGAGATAGGCCAGTAGAGCATTCACTAAATGAGGTAGTGCTAGACCAGTGCGCCCATCTTGAGTTTGCTGGAGGAGGGAACTGACTACATAGTTTACAGTGATGCATCAGGGACCAGACTCAGTTGTGTCCTGATGCAGGATGATGTCATGATTGCTTATATCTCACAAATATTGAGGCCTCATGAGCAGAATTATGAGACTCATGACTTAGAGTTGGTAGCAGTAGTCATTGTACTGAATATTTGGTGACACTACTTGATGGACGAGTGTTTCATTGTTTACTTAGACCACACGTGTCATAGGTATATCTTCACCCAAAAACATCATAATATTAGACATGACAAAGGCTAGAGTTCCTCCAGGACTATGAGTTCGAGATAGTCTATAATCGGGGTAAGAATAATTTAGTGGCAGATGCACTTAGCCGGAGATCAAGATCACAGCTACTGAACAGGTATTCTGAGCAGTTAGCATTGCTTCAGATATCCTATGTGGATAGAGATGGTATAGTCTACCTCTAAATGATGGTAGTTTCCCCTCCCCTGCTTCATTTAGTTAGGGAGGCACAACTCAGACACAAAACCTGCGAGACTACATGTGCTCAGATATCCTCAGGACATGCACATGACAGATATTATAATGTTGGGAAGAACACAATCATTTTCAGAGGATGTATACTTATACCAGTGGAACTATGACCGGAGGTGCAGAGGGAGTTCCATACATCCCAATTGGACGTACATCTAGGCATGATGAAAATGTATCAGGACCACCAGCGTCAGTACTTATGGCCAGGGATGAAGAAAGTTGTGGTGGAGTTCATATCCTAAAGACTCACTTTCCAACAATTGAAGGATGATCCCCAAGTACCATAAATATTTACCCAATCCCTAGAGATACTAGAGTAAAATTTGGAAGGGATATCGATGGACTACATGACAGGGTTACCAAGTTCTTCTTGAGGGCATTATACCGTATCAAGGATCGTTGGCCGACTCACCAAGTCGGCCCACATCCTGGCTATTTGAGATTAGGTTTCGACATAGAGCTTGGGGTGTCTCTACGTTCTAGAGATTGTGCTAATTCACAGGGTTCCTTCAATGATTGTCTCAGAAAGTGAAACACACTTCACATACCGTTTTTGGAAAGTCTCACCAGAGGCCATCATGAATCAACTTCAGTTAGCACAAATTTTGACCCATAGACATATGGTTACTATAAGCAGACCATCCAGGCCATGGAGGACATGCATCGTGCATGTGTCCTAGATTTTGGTCACATTTGGGAGGGCCACACATCCTTGGTGGTGTTCACTTACTACAATATATACCACTCCACAATTGGTATTGGACCCTTTGAGATGTTTTGTCTGGACGACCGTGAAGATCGCCCATGTGCTGGACGGATCTAAGAGAGCCAGAACTCTTGGGACCAAAGATGGTACATTCTACCAATGAAAAGTTGCAAGTCATCCGAGAGTGGATAAAGTCTACAGGGAGATAAAAGAAGTCATATGATGATAGGTGACAGAGACCACTGGAGTTCCAAGATGAGGACCACATATTCTTGCGAGTCTCCACTCGACGAGGACTATAGATATTTGGCTGATGCAACAAACATTAAACTAGGTTTATCAGAGCATTCATGATACTTAGTAGGATTAGTATGGTGGTGTACCGCTTGGAACTGCCACCATAGGTGGTGAGAGTGCTCGATGTCATCCACATATCCCAGCTGAGGAGATACGTATATGAACCATATCACGTCATCAACCAAGGAGATCTAGATATTGATGATGGGGCGGCTTTTGTAGATTTCTCGATAGAGATAGAGGATCGAAAAGAGTGGGACCTTCATGGGCAGTCGATTCCTTTGGTGTGAGTTCATTGACAGCACAAGAATCTCAAGGACATCGCAATTGAGCGTGAGGCTCATATGCATGCACAATACCCATAATTGTTTGTGTATCCTTGTTTGGATTTCAAGGACTTAAATCCCAAATGTGTGGAGAATGTAAAGACCTGAAATATCCATGTAATTTGTTTTAAATTATTTGGTATTTTTACGAGTCTGTGAAAATTGATGGCGTGTGATTCTGAGTCCTGGTGTGCCCAAAATGAATTTCTCAATTTTTTTATAGTACATTTAGTAAATGTGCAGTCGGTATTTTTTATCATTCTAATAATTACTCAGATTAAAAAAATGAGGGCACCATTGAATCTGAAACAACAAGATTCACCTTGAGATGACATAACTTTTTCTTGGGAGGGTCAATCAGAAAAGTTAATTTTTTGTATTTTTCAAGAAAAATAATTAAATAATAAAAAATATGTATTTTTATTATTTTCTATCTATTACGTAGTAGACAATGATGCTACGTCGTAGCAACAATGCAGTGATGGGGTACTCTAATAAAACACATTGATAACCCATATTCTATATCTTAACAATGAATTTAATGGTGCAAAACAGTGTAACGATGTGGCATCAAGTCATTATGGAAACGCTGTAGCGTGGTTCTATAAATTTTTCAACATGTTGGAAAAAATAAGGAAGTTGGTTTTGGGTGATTCTCAAGCGATGCTCTGACATACTTCCACTCTAGTGAAAAATGAGGAATGATGAGGAATGTCTTTCGAAAGAGATCACCGAGAAGCGTCGTCAACACCATAAACTCTCAAGGATGAACGTGAGGCAACAGAAGTGATAAAAGGTAGGGGGTTTATGTTCATTGATGTTCCCTCTCTTCTTGTTCGTGTAAAATATAACGAATGTTGAGCAAGCGACTAACAGGTTGATCCGCATCTCATCTAATCTTGTAGATGGTTGTTGCAGGATCTTAAACTCAGGGATTATTCTTCTTTTTATAATTATTATTTTTTCTCATGTTTAAAACACTAATGTGGAGGGTGCGGGCTGAAACCAACAAGTCCTAGACCCTCCTAAAGATATGTCCTTGATGAATTTTTCATGTTGGAGCAAAGAACGTGGTAGCAAGGCGTTTGAGGGCTGTGTAATGACGACAACATTCTGGTGGCCCACTGAAACAACTACGGGCAAGCCATGCTGGTGACCGGAGGCCCTCGACGGTGGCTAGAATAGACCCATGGTAACTGGCCATGGGTGGTGGAAGGTGGCACACCATCGTGTGCCCCCGTGGCTTGAGATGGCCGACCTAAGCCGACCGCTCAAGAGATAGGAGGCACCCATAGTCGCGGTGGTCCACACCAGTCATGGATAGCGGGCCGCGGTAGGAGGGGGTAGTGCAGACCCCACCCTGAGCTGCATCACACTCGACAAAAAGGCTATGCATTCGCGGGTTCAGCGGTGTGAAGAGGTGTGCCTTCAGGAAGACTGGGCCAGACAAGGGCCGATAGATCATGTCGGACCCATGGCCCAGCGGCCCAACGTGGGTATGCCAAGCCCCCCACCCCCGTCAAGCCAAGCCAACCATAGCATGGTCCCGCAAAACAGTCGGGCCAACCCTAAGGGTCTGGACATAGTGAATAGGGACAACCATTAAAGGTCCAGACCCAGGCATGGTCAGATTGACCCCAGGACATGTTGCATCGGGCCGACCTGACCGAGTTGGACTGAGCCTAGACCCCACATGCCCCAAAATGAAGAAACACCCATAACTGACAAACTGGGGGTCCATTTCACACACTGGTAGTGGAGTTGTAAACCTTTTTAAAATGTGGTTCCTTGGGTATATTCCAACGAGCGTGACAAAGCTGGGCCATACCGAGGTTTGATTACCCCCGTTTAACGTAAAGGGGTGTACCTTATAGACGGTGCGTCTGATCGATGCATCGTCTCAGGAAAAAGACCCTTGTGGAAAGGAGGTCCATTGGAGATACTCAATGTGTGTTTTTATGGATTTGGATGTGTGACCTAGTTTGGATCAGAGTTAAATCCAATTAGGCCATTTTTACAAAATTTCCCATATCTCAATGACCAGCAGTCTGATCTATCCGTCGTCTGTCATGTTCGGTCCCCTATGATGGGGTAGTCCCTTGGGTGTGATTATTGTGGGACTTTGTACTGATTGATAAATAACTGATGGCTTGAGGATCAGATTCTTCTTGAGATCATGCGTGCTTCATGTGGGAATATAGTGGCTAGCTGTGACATGATGAAGAAGAGATGCCATTATGGGTCAACAACAGAAACTCCATAGTGTGGTGATCTAGATGAATGACTAATCATCCATGACATTGTATCAACATCCAAGGAAGGTCCTCACCAACGAACAATATGGGTCATCACCAGTGACCAATATGGTTTAGCAGCAGCGAACAATACAGGTCAACATCAAGCGACCAATACAACTTAGCACCAGTGACCAATACAATTCAATATTTATCGACCAATACGAGTCATCATACAGTGACCTATACAGGTCCGCAGTAGTTTTACTATGCATAGGATGATATGTCTTTATGACTACTCAGCCTTATACTAGTATCCTTGATGTTATTCCATTAGAGTGAGTTGTCTTTTTTTTCTTTGTGCTTCATGATTTAGATCATGATTGTGATATTACCTTTGTTGTATTGCTTGTGATGTTTTCATTTTTGGATTATTGAGAGACCTTCGGAGATCTTAGGGTCCCCAACATGGTATTTTTAAACTCACCCCTACTTGGACTCCGCCTGTACATATGAGTCTAGTGCAAACTACTGAAGCTCCGAGGTAGACATTGGAGGTTCAGGACATGGTGGAGCTTGGTGCGACAGAAGCTGTTGAAATCATCTTCTTCACCTTCATACTTACAGCTACTACCCTCCAGGTAGAGCTCCAAGGCAGATGTGACAAAATTATACATTCTTTACCATTTCTAGGTCATGTATTGTAGCCCACTATTTTCAGTTTATAGTTGTACTTGTGGTTGTAGTTTACTCTCATGGTTATACCATACTTTCATTGGCTGTCTACTTCAGTGTACCTTTTTTAGTGTGTATTGATTTCTATAGAAATGCTTTCCATGTTTGAAAAAAAAACATTCAAGTGCTAGTCGCTAACCATTGGCATATGGAAGGAGGAATGGGATAGTCACATCCGGGCCCCATGGGATGGATCATGGCAGAACATGGAAGCCTACTAAGTAAAATAGGTCATATTTTATGATAATTTAGAGAAATTATCCTCATACTATTGATAATATCCATCTAAACAAGTAAATATACATTTTTCAATAACCATGGTTGGTCTAGGACAATATTTAATACAATTATCGAGTGGAAATCATGAATTTCCTTACTCAATTATTATAAAAATATCTCTTTAATAATGTCTAAAAAATAGGTCAAGGCCATCACTAAATAATCTATTGATCAAATACATGATGAAACTAGGGGAAATAGATGGACTTGAAGGAATCACATTATAAAAATAATATTGATACCCTGTTTGTAATTTCTTGTTGGGAATATCCTATTTCATGACCCTCAATTGATGATATCTGGAATGATGGTAAGTCTTGGAAAAGTATTTCACTCCATGAAGTTGAACATATGTGTCACAAACATAGGGAAGATGTTACTTGTTATTAATTGTTATCATATTTAGTTACCAATAATCAATTCCCAGTCACACATATCCTTCTTTATTTTAACCAAAATATTAGGTGCACCCCAAGGTGATACACTAGGATGTATAAGTCCCTTATCAAGGGATATTAGAAGTTTTTTCTATTATTCCCAAAACATAATTGGGGCAATTCTATAGGAATACATAAAAATTGGTGTGGTATCATGAATTAATTGTATTGGGAACTCAACTTCATTTTTTGGAGTAAGGTAAGAAAATTCATTGAGAATGAAATCCAAAAATAAAAAACAACTGACATGTCACCATTTTTTAGTTTCTTGCAAACCATTTGAGAAAAATAAACCATCTGAATAGGAAGTGTAGCTCATACACTATATATAGTCTAAATAGGTAGATAATACTTATTATCATATTTTTATAAGATCATATGATCATTTAAAATATCATATTTTACTTCTCTTCCTCCAAAATTGATGTGGGGTTTATATAGAAAAATCCAATCCATTCCAATAATGACATCAAATTCCACCAGAGTATGAATGATAATATTTATAGGACAAACATTATCAAAAAATTCAATTGGATTGGAATCATAAGCTTGATATTTGATAGTCATACTATTTGGTGTTTTTAATACTAATTCAATATAAAATGGATTGGGTGTCATGTTGAGAACATAAAAATCATTATATATTAATGAATGAGTAGATTCAAGAATTAAATAAGTCATTAGTAGCTCTAGTGTTGATGGTAAGTATACCTTTAACTATTTTATTTTCACTCAATTCTTCAGAAACAATGATCACATGATATTTCCCTTCATCCCTTTACTTGATAGGTTGTATAAAATGAACATCATTATTAAAAATTAGTTTTTCATACATGTTGGAATAATTCACATTCTCCTTACACATGATGCAATTACATGTGGGAGGTGAATTTTATGAACATTTATCTATATATTAATAATTATATATATATTATCTATTAAATAACTAATATAATTCCATATGATTTTACATTTACACTAAAATTATTTACTTCTCTCCATAATGAAATTTCCCCCATTATTCTTCCATCATTTAGAGAATATTTGAAAGCTCATATTGTTTTTCTATTGTTATTTCAATTTCCTCTAATCTTCATATTCATTTTTTTTCAAAACGATTATATTGATATGTAATTCCAACATCAATTTACTCCTAAATAAAACATCGAAACTTTTTTCATAGTAATTTAATTCTCTTATTGATAAAATCAATCAAACACTTGGTTTTAAGCCGTTGAATAATTAGTCAAGATAAATTTTTTGTTGAATGATAATACAAGAAGAATACCTCACATGTCTTTTGAATCTAGCCTTATAGGTACCATTGGATTCATCTTACTTTTTATTTAAATCATGTAACACCTACTCCATCTTCATATAAAGAATACGTTGAAATTAATTATTGAAAAAAAATATTAATCTTTTCCAAATTTGTGGAATCAATCACAAATTAATTTCTCATGTTCTTGATAATATTATACCATTGATTCACTTTACCTTCCAAAAAGTAGATATACAAAAATATTTTTCTATGTTCCAAACATTCATGAATGAAAAATATTGATTATGTGGTAATGATAAATTTTTCAGCAACCAGTGGATCAGAACACCCTTTAAAAGAAGGTGTGAATTTCCTCTTGAAGTACTCACCAGAATGCTTTCCCCACCTTTTTTGGTTGGATTAACAACATGATTAATAACAGTAGAATGTTTTGTATGAATTCCCATTAAATTTTATATTACATATCACATAAAATTTTAACTATTAGTAGGACAATAATTGCATTTTACATCATACAGAGCATTTACAAGGTTCCTTCATGTTCTATCAAATGACTAAAATGAAAAAAATATATTAAAAAATAATAATATTCTAAGGAAACCACATAATTAATGAAATAACTTATATGATGCATAAATTATGAAACATTATTTCATCTAGGATACAATTGGTTTATTATAGGGAATTAAAATCTATCTGTTATTTAAATCCATTATGTTGGTTTGTATTGTGTTTGTGAATTTCCAAAGTGTATCACCCAGGAGTATTAAAAAAATGTGCACCATAGCATGTTGTTGTACAGAAGTTCATGATCCATTCTAGATAAATGTTGGTGTTTAGGGTTTTTTCACTAGTTAAATCTATGCCAGAGCCACATGAAATTATAATATATATATATATTGATGTATTTCTAGGAAATAACATACTCTATCCTTTACTAAAATTCCTGGACATTTTCATATACATTGAATCATCATTAGACAAATCCATAGAAATGTATTTATGGATATATATAGGTTTTACTCACCCTATATTATAATGGTTAACTATAAAATTTCATTGATACCTACTATAGAGACCAAGGCTTATCATGCGTAGATATAACTTCATTTTTGCTAAATATTCCTTAAATTACCCAAGAACACTCCCAAATATAATATTTTTTATGTGGATTTAGTAACATGGGATGATAAAACCTCATACAAAATTGAAAAAAGATATCTCCTACTAGGTTCTCCATAACTAGAACCATTTGTAGACATATAATACATAATAAATATCTTTATTTCCTAGGGAAATGAAATGTCAAAAATGGTGGGCCCGGATGCTCAGAAGTGGTAATCAAAGGATATGTATAAGAATAATCATGATTATAAGGGAATGAGAACTTGATCATAACATTATAAGATCATAAATTCCATATTAAGAGCCATGACATAAATATTGGATGTAAATAAGACATGACTCATAAGGGAATAAAAAAACATGATACATGAAAGTATAAGACATGGAATTTTTCACATACATAAAAGAATAGAAAATAATTTCCTTATTTGTCATGTCTTACTTCCAATACTATCATAGTGGAATAAATCATTTACTGAATCTATTTGACACCATGTTCTGTCCTTGAATCCTCGAACCGAGATCACTTCCCATTCCAGCCCTGTATTAACGAACCATGTTTACTTACAATTCTAGAACTGTATTATTGAACGGAGTTTAATTATTATTAATATCATTTATATATCATGAGATATAAATCGCTACCAAATTTACTAAAGGGGGATACATGTCTAACCTGTCACATAATGAAATAATACATATGTGTCCCAACAGAACATAAACTATCACCATATAATGACCCATTAAATGAAATGGAAAAAATAAAAAATTTAATCATATCAGAACTAGTTTCAAGGAGATAATATTTATAATCATTTCATAACAAAATAACATCATGAAAATAGTTTTGTTTCATAAGATTATAACCCATGGAAGAGTGACATGTTTCAGAAGTATATAACCTACAGAAGAGAAATGTATTTCTTAAACCTCAGGTTATCCCAACATAACCCATTTATAGAAATAATTATAATGGTTTACAAGGATAAAATCTATATTAAAAAATTATTAACACAAAAATACGTTCTGTTATATAAAAATAGTTTTAAGAATTCATTTAAAACATTTCATGCAGAACATATCCTTTCGACTTCGAAGAGAACTTTAAATATGTAAAATTTTTTGAATACCATTTTCATTAAAAGTAAAATTAATAAAATATAAAATTTTCATTGAAACAAATATATAAAGATTTTACAACATAAAAAATTATAACAATTGTTTTCCTTAAAAAAAGATCTTATGATATCATCTAAAATTATTTTTATAAAATATTCTTTTTGAATAAAAAATATTTTTGACAAAAGAGAGAAATATAGTAGGATTTTGTTAAACACACATTATTATTTTTTATAGTTATCATTAACTGAAAAAATGGTACCATTTCATGAATATATCATGAATATGTATAGGAGAAGAAATATCATAATAATTCATTAATGATGGATCTTATGATTTTATAAATGGAAGAATTAGCATAAAAATTCTTATAAATAAGGAGATTATAGAAATATACTCATACCACTATTGTAACATTGAATAAAAATCTCAATGAAAGGATAATATTACAAGACACATAAAATATCACTAAAATAATAATATTAATGATATTACTTGTCAATTGGGAAGTATATAGGCCTATAAAAAGATTATAAGTGTATAACATAACCTTGGTATCAATTAACAGAAATTGAGACAACATTATCTTACTGATTTGGTAACACATTAAGTATAAATATAGAACCCCAAGATTAACATAAATTGATGTTACATCATTTTATATAAATATTCAGAACATTTCAAAGGTACATACATGAGAACTATAATTTTTTAGTGTATTTGTAAACATATAAACATAATATTATATCATGGTGAATGAAATTCAAAATATCCCCTAAAGATATTCCCCTATAGTGATCCAACATAAAATAATTCTATATAACCTGGAGAAATAAAAAATAAGAAAGGGTTGAGAACCGATGACCAGTAAGGGTAAACAAGGGTGATATGTAAGAAAACATGACCATAGGGGAATGAGAACATGATCATGACATTATAACATCATACACTGCTTACCAAAGAAAATAATTAAGAGTCCTGGAATAATGGTTAGAAGTTCATAACAAATGAATCATATGTTAATCAATTGAATATTTCATAAAATCATTGCATATAAGTAAGAAATGAAATTGTGGAATACACATAAGCATAGAAAATAATATTTTAAGGCTACCTACCAAGACCATCATAACAAGTTAGGATTAGGCTGATCGCCTATGTATATTCTTGAGGCTTTTGATGAACTACCTTGTACAATATTGTTTTAGCATTGGGATGCCCTCCGATGTACCCTTTATTATGGGGTTGGGATTCCCACATTTATACCCACTTGTTATGGGCATGGAATGTCCTCTTATTTACTCTCTTTTTATGGTATTGGTATGACATCTCATATACCCCTATTTAATGGTCTTGGGTTGACCTCTTATATTCCATTTTGACACAAGATTAGTATTCCCTCCCATATATCCTCTTATTATATGCATAGGAAGCCCTACATTATACCTACTTGTTATGGTCTTGGGATTCCGTCCTTTATACCCACTTGTTAAGGGAACATGATTCCCTCTCGTGTACCATCCTGTTACGGGATTGTGACTACCTCCCATGTACCAATTGAGCTCATAAAATATATACCATTACTAAATACGTTATATCTAGATACAAGTACCACCCATCACATAATGAAATCATAAATAAATGGGAAATAACATAAAAACACTAATCATATCATGACCTATAAAAAGGGATGGGTTTCGTAAACATCATATCATGTTCCATGAAAATAATAGTTTTTCTAAAAACTACATTATACCATATATTTTCGATAAGAGACAGGTTTCAGAATCATTTCATCCCAGAAAATCCAGTGAAATGTACTAGGTTTCATAGACATGTTTTAATCATAAACATAAACTATTCAAGGAAATAATAATAATTGAATCCTTGTATCATCACCATTTTATGGAATAAGTAACATAAAAGAATTCCATATTAGATGGAAAATAATTATAAAATATCATTTATAACATTTATTGAGTAAAATATCATTTTAACATTGAACAATTATTTTAAGTTTTTTTAAACTATTTTATTTAAAAATTACCTTCATGAAAAATTATAGACGCTTTGAAACCCCCCTTTTAAATAATTTTTAAAATATAGAAAATTTTAAAAATAATTTTCCTTGAATGTGAGAATTAAATATCCTTTTAAAACATTTTTATTTTTTTAGAAAACATGGTTTTAAATAACATATATTTTTAATTGAAGAGAGAGATAAATCAAGGCTCCCTTAAATTACATTATCGTACTTTTATTAATTAGAAATGAAGGGAAAATGGTACCATTAGTTGAAGCTATCACATATAACCTGAAAATAAGAAAATTCATAAGTATTCATGATAGATGTATCATATCATTTAATCAATTGATTCATTCTCATAAGCAATACTTATAAACATTGAGATTATTCATATAAACTACTTTAACTTTAATAAAATTGAATCATAATCCACTAGAAATGATTACACTAAATAAAGTTTAAAATATCATAAAAATAAAAATATTTAAGAGATAACATTCCAATGAGGTATTATATACACCTCGTATAATGATATTGGTGTATATCATAATATACATTTCCAAAAAGAAAAATTGATACAAAATTAATTTACTAATTAGGTATCTTTTGATCCATAAACACCATGAAATGGAGATTATAAAAAGGTTATTTAAATACCAATAATAATTAAAATAAGATTCACTAAATTGATACATGGAATTTATAAAAACCATATACAATACATAGGTGGTGAAAAAGTATCATGTCTTAGAAAAAATGAAATTGAGGCTAGAAATCCCTTTAGTACTTGAGTATTTTTTTAATCATTAGATTCTTGAAATATTAACATTAATTAAAACGTTTAATATCATTATATAAATTAAATTAATGATATAATATATCAATTCTTAGTATGTACACTACAAAAGAAGAATAATTGGTGCATATAACATATATCACTGAGAAATAAAAGTGAGATGAGAAAAACCAGACCTTAACTCTTTCCTGAATGACCTGAAGGCCTTATTTTTTATATATTTTTTATAAATTACCTTTCAAGGGATGAAGGGGAACCTTTACAATCCCCTTAGGAATAGATATTACATTACCTATAGGCTTGGAGGAATTACAAGTCCCACATGACATTATGGAAATCATATAGACTATGACTACTTGAAACTGCCCATCCCCAGTATTTGCGTCATCATTAGCAATCCACCTTGGCATGGTTGTTCGACTAGCTATCCAAGTAATATATGAATAATATAGGTTCCAATGGAAATTATATACCCTCTCATTCTTCCAAATACCATATCCCTACCCAGGTGAATGTGTCTTACTCATCAATCATCTTCTGAAGCTGGTTCCTTGTAGAATCTGTTTGGCCATCCACATATCAGGTGGCCCTCAAGGCCTTGACATGGCCTGAAGGCCTTAAGATAGCCGAAATGCCTTATAGGCATACCTAAATACATACTAACCCAAAGGCCTCAGTGGAAAAAAGGCCTTACAGATTCCATTCCCAAACTGTTGTCCCAAGTTTAATAGTTTCATCTCCAATAGTTCCACAAAGTACATGCTATAGTACTATAATCGTGCTGCCATAGAGCCTGGTACAACACAACTACAATACCCATAATTATGAATCTCACATATAATATTATTATTATATAGTAGACCATATATTATTTTACTATGACATTATATTACAAATTTTTTTTACAATTCCAGGTTATAGTTTTGTTTTGTGTTATAATTGCATTGTTTTATATATATTTTACTAAAAATTATTATTGATCATAATGATTCGATAACAATATACTCATTTAAAAGATAAAAAAATGAAATAGATATCATATATATATATTCATTATATAAATATTTATAATAATATATTAAATAAATATACATGAAATGGAATACATTGTTCCTGGAGACAGTATGCCATACAAACACATAGACACAATTTCTGTTTTGTTAACTATTTAAAAGAATGAATGTAAATGACAAATATAAATATATAATTTTATTCTAGAAATATTCATGTGTCAAATATATCAAATAATTTTATTAAACCCATCCTCAATAAATTTCAAGTAAAATGTGAATGAATCACCTCACTTTGAGAAGGTGGTAGTCCACACATGAAAAAGAGAAGTTATCATATTCCTAATGAAATGGAATGAATGATTTATGTGTTTTATAACAAATAAAAAACTATAATTTCTTCATAAATATCATATAAATGTAGTATGTTTGTCATTATTCCCAACCATTCATGGTGTTAATTGAAGAAAAAACGGCATTGGTTCATGAGGTGGTAGTCCATGCTACATACGAATGATGATTTTGAATCGCATTTGATGGAAGTGTTTGTAGGTATATGTAGAACACATAACATAAAAAACCTCAGCATTTATAATATATTTATGTTATTATATAATAATGGATTAATGTTAATTTAGGGGGTAGAGAAGGAAATATAACCAACGTTTTTGTTGAAGGATGTAAACTTTTCTATGAGTAATTCTTATTGGTTTGCACCGAATGACAATCATGGTTTGTTTATTCCCAAATTTAGTATTATAGTGTCATTGGAGTGATATTGGGAGACTATTAGTGACAGTTTTGGTTAACATAAAGGATATAAGAGGTGTGATTAATTGAGGGGGTTATTGAACATATATAGTGGAAGAGGTGTGCCATTATTGTAAATAAAACAATGTAAAAACTATTGAGAGGTCCCACTTATATCAGTTTCCTCCAAAAACTGTAAAATTTTGATAAAAATGAAGATATGTTAAAACATGAATATAAAATGAATTTTATTACATGTATCTATGTTTTTGGGCCCCTGATGAAATTTTTTAACCCCTAAGTATACTTTTTTTACCTTAATGGATGTAAGTCATTTTAATTTCAATCACTGTTCGCTTTGGTAAAACATTTTGTTGAGATTTTTAGGAATTAAAAATTACAATAATTCAATATATCGAAACAATTATTCCAAATTATTATCGCACATGTTGAAGAAATTGGATTAAAATTATTCTTGCATGCATTATTAGATGATTAGTTTTGAAAGTGAAAAATCTCAATAGTTTAAAAATGTATTTATATCCAATTTGAATGTAAAATTTTGTTCCAATTATCTACAGTGGATTAATATATGTATAATTGATCTATAAATATTTACGAACAAATTTAAAATATAATTTAACACTAAAAATAAATTAGATTAATATATCATTTTGGAAAAAAATCAATGTTTTCACTGTTCATGAATAAAATGAAACTTCTCATAAGAATATAAAATATTAAACAAAAGTAAATTTTGATATACCACTTTTGAAAATGAAGATTATATTTTTAAATAAGATTTTGAAATATTTAAAATAGTAGTTTTAAAATAGGAGCGCCAAAAAAAGGCAATGGGATTAACTTTTAGAATAAATTACATCGTTATGTGTAAAATTGGATTTATCATTATATATCGTCTAGAAAAATCAAAAGATACATGTTAAATTTTTTAATCAATAATATTTATATATATATATCAGAAAAAAATTATCAAATTCTTTTGAATAAATTTATTATGGTAAAACATGTACGATTTAATGATTATAGTTTTGGAGAAACCAGTTTCCAATATTTTCAAAAGGTTTCTATTTTCATTTATAGTTAATTGATTACAAAATATTTATTCCTTAATACATTTGTATATCATATTTTCATAATTTAATTAATCTTATTCGGAACCAAAAATCCTACATATAGGTGAAAAATAGAGTAATATTTTAATAATAATTTTAATAGTACATTGTAGTTTTGTAAAACTAGGACTTGAGTGCCACACAAGTTATCAAAGGATGTTATAATTGTGTAAAAAATAATAAATGAATAGCATTCCATGTATTGAAAACTTATCTATGTTTTGAGTGTGGATAAATATTGACCTGCATTTTTGTACGAAGAAAATCTTACATGGTTATTTAATACAACAAAATTCATTTTTTTGTGGAATAAAATGAAAAATATCAAAATGATTAAATTAATTTGAAAAAAAAATGTCTTAGAAAAATATAAGGGTGTTACATTATACCCCCTTAAAATTATTTTTCCCTCAATATTTTTATAGGTTATAAATTTTTTAACACATGAATGTTCCATTAATAAGAACCAACAATATAAATATTAATATGAAAACATTGTTTAAAAAAAGAAAGTTAAAACCACGAAAATTTTACAAAGTAACATATGACTAATTTTCTATGTAACAGAGCATATTTGGGAATTGATTACAAGAAATGGAAGAAAAGTGTATGTAATTTTAGAGAGTGATAAAGATCACTAAAAAACAAGTGAATGGTCTATAAAATGTCATGGCCCTCAAAACTATAAAAATGTGAACATTTATAAGAACATTGGTTCAATTGAAATTAAATTATTTAGAAAATATAATTCAAATAACCTCTTCCTAGAGTTTAATAATTACATAGAAGAAGAAATACATAATTGATTTCAGTCCATTCCATATGCACAATAAAACCCATCGGTTATTCCTGGATCAATTTCAAATTCATCTCTTACTATAGGGAATGAATGTGAATTTTCTATTATTTAAAAGGTAGTCAATCAAGACATCCACAAATAGAATGATAATTAATTCTATCTTTATTTAGATAACATTATAGAAAAATGGTTATCACTAATTATTCAATATGCATAAATCCTCATAGAGTGAGATAAAAATTAATCTATGAGACCTCATCTGATGTTTAACGTAAACCATTCCATAAATGGTTATCCAAGTAACCAATTAACAAGATGAAAATTTAATATTATAGAACTAAAGTCACTAAATTTATAAAAGTTAACATAATTTTGATCCACTATATATCATAAACTAGCTCTTAGTTATCACAAACAAAACAACTGAACAGCATGATCACGTTTACTC
Source organism: Viscum album (assembly GCA_963277665.1). Classification (NCBI taxonomy): domain Eukaryota; kingdom Viridiplantae; phylum Streptophyta; class Magnoliopsida; order Santalales; family Viscaceae; genus Viscum; species Viscum album. The sequence continues at coordinate 82,147,405 of OY728142.1, read as the reverse complement.
TAGAAACACGGAAATAACCTAAATTACCATAAAACCTTATGGAAAAAAATAATTTTTGAATTATTCAAATGATTAATATATATATTCCATAAATAAAAAATATGTTCTAAACCTAAATAATTATTACATATGCCACATTGTCACTAAATCATGAACCAGTTCCACAGTAATCAGTACTAACTAGTTTAATTTATCCATAAAAATTATCTCTTTATCCAAGATAAACATAATTATCACAACACTAAGAACACATTAGCCTTACCTTACCTTAATAAATATATCTTATTTCTATTAAATCACTTTTCTTATTCATAAAAAAACATTTAATATAAAAAATTTAAATACTGAATTACAAAAATATATAAAAAATAATTAAATATATCATGATTCGTATAACATAATCATTGAATTCCAAAATATATACACTTCAATCATCTGAATTATTCATTTAATTTTTACTCCAATATCATAATCTTATTCCTCAATACCCATTTCATAGAATATTAAATAATAATCATTTATTAAGGTTCATCTAATAAAATTAATCATGCATGTTAAATTTAATGTAAACAATACTGTTAGAACATCACATACCTTTCACGTGTCCATTGGAGTCTCTTTATCTTAAACACTATAAGAATTATTAATATCAAATTCCTAATTTTATAAATTATATTTCTATTTTGGAAAATTATTTAGATAATTCCCATACTTTCGGCATCTGAAACATTATATTTTACATAGTTCGTTCAAGTTCCAACTATTGATTAAGACAAGAAAGCATTTTGTGAGAAACACATATCATAGAAAGAAATTTACATAATCATGAAATATTTCTTATAGGATGCCTAGACCATGACACCTTAATTTTAATTTATGATATATTAATATTATAAATAGATACATTCCTATAGATATTAATATAAATATTCATAGTTATCTCATTAGAGTTTTCTCATCATAGTTTCCGAAGGATGACTAAAACTTTACATTAATTCCAATTATAGAGTCCCAAACATAACATATATGTAGAGACCCGAAGCCTGACGTACATGGACATTACATTAATTTTTCGGAATACTTAGTACATAACAAAAACACACACACACAAGGACCGTAATAGTTTAGTGTCTTTCGAAAGTCGGAATATAATCTTCTAATCGTGGTGAAAGTTCTTCAACATCTCCCATAAAGATCTTCCCCTTTTTTTCTTACCTAAAACCTTTCTTTATATCCTAGAGAAAAGAAAACATAAAAGGGTGATCTCAAATGCTCATTAAGGGTAAACAAAAGAAATATCAATCACATCATATTCATAAAAACATAACATTTTGGAAATCTTAACCTGCAAAAGATATCATAATATCATAACACGGGATAAATCATAGTAGTGAAATGTATTCCCAATAATCATAACTTAAAACATGTAACATTGTGGCATACACACATAATCATAGAGAATCATTTATTATTAGTCATGATTCATTGGCAAGACTATCTTAGTGGACAAAGTCCATTTCTGAACCGAGTTCACTCCTCGTTTCAGTCCTGTTTCACTGAACCGGTTTAAACTGCCGTTCCAGCCATGTCTATCTCATGAGATATAAAATCTTTACCTAATGCATTGGAGGGAGATATAGGTCCCACCCATCTCATAATGAAATAATTCTTACTTTTTCCACAAAATAAACATACATCATTCATAAAAACCCTATAAATAAAATGGGTTTCATAAACATCATCCCATCATCACATAATCCATATAAAAGAAATGGATATCATTTCATAATAAGAGAAGTGAAACGATGTAAATCATAGATACATTATACTTGAAACATACACATATTAAATAATGTCATCTTAGATGAAAAATGGTTTTGATAAAACACTTGAAATGAATTCTTGAAAAAAATATCCCTTTTTCTTCAAAAACATTTTCTTTTCACAAAATGTCATGCAATTTTAAAAGAAAAGGATTTTTTTGAAAATAGTCATGAAATCTTTTGGAGGAAGCTTCATGAAAATAAGGCTTTATAAAACCGTAAAAATCCTTTTGTGCCGTATAAGTTAAAAAAATATTCTTCTCGTACTTTAGCCGGAAAAGTCAAAAAAGTACCTCGTAATGTAAACAAAATAAAGATTCCTTACATACCATGTAGTAAAAGTCAAAAATGGGTAAAAAGGACTTTAAACATACCTGAAAACACTTTTATAAATCATGGACATGGATGATAGAAATAACCCCAGTAAGTACTTATGAATAACCAATCTCAGATAAAAATGAGATTTGAAAAATTATCCCGTACCTTAGGTCCGATTTGCTTCGTAAGTGTCCGAACCTCCTTTAATTTTGGAAACTTTACTTGGTTTGAACAAAAATGACTTCTTGGAGAGTCTTATGCCTAATGTAAGGCTTCAAGAAGAAGGAGAGGGGTGTAGGGAGATTATTTGGGCAGAGTTTGGATGATCCAAAAGGCTTTAGAGGTGTGAGGAATTGCATAGAAGTGGTCTCCTTTTATAAGGGAGTGGAGGGGCTCTTTAGGAAAGTGTGAAAACATTATTTTATTATAAACTTATCTTCAGTTTCAAGAGGACCAAAACACATTAATGACAAATATAAGATGACTCATATTCGAAATAAAATCATCAAATTTGAATTGGACAGGTTTTGGATGATATTTTAATCATTATAATCTTATTTATTTAAATCATTTATTAATGAGGTAAACACTAAATAATTATTGTGTCATAAATAATTTAATTCATTTGATGTCTAAAAATTATGAAAAAACTACCATGATGTAGGGAATCTTTTTAGATTTACAAAGAATATTTATAGTCTCAAATATAACTTATATAACCCCTTATAAAAATTAATTACTAAAAGAGTTTTGTTAAAGTCAATTTTGCCTTTACATTAAATAAATTAATCAAAATTTTCATTTTCACAACCAAGTGGCTCATTGGGGTCCCAAAATCGGCCCAAGTATGCCCATGATCGTCCACTACTCATCCAATAAGGTTAGGACAAGTTTCAAGGTAATTTGGAATTATTATAATATTATTTTAACCTTGAATTACCCTATTTACCTTTAACCGCAGTAAATAAAAATTACCATAGTTACTATTCATAATGCCCAAAAATAAAAAGTAGATTATTAACATAATTTGGACCCACTGATTACAAATATGGAATCCATTTTTCCCAATTCAATACACAAAAGTTGCAGAAATTAAATTAAAATTAATCCCGTTGTCAAAAGAAAACGGGTTTTTGTTTAAAACATTGTAAAAGATTGAATTGATTTAACCTACGAATTCAAGGTAAAATAAATGCTAATGACATACCTTATATTAACTGGTAAAAATATATTCTATTTATACTTTAAAACCATTCAATATTATAATTTAACCACATAAATTATTATGACGAAAATAATTGTTTTTAATTAAAATATAGCGTGTTTTTACTATTCATTAAAATATGAAAGTTATCATAAAAATATCAAAACATTATACAATGTAAATTTTTATATCCTGATTCAAAAGAATAATTTTATATATCAAATTCAACTTATAAACATGTAAAAAACTAGATTTAAAGTGGGTGCACCATCGAAAGGCGGCAAAACTGCATTTTTTAAAAAATACTAATTTTACCCGAAAAATTAATTTTGTTCTCCTTCCATGTTCTAGAAAATATGTAAGATTAATAATAATGTCATAAAATTGAAAATTTAGTTAATACTATTCATAACGTCTAGTTCATAATAATATTATAATAATATATCGTTGTTTAGTAAAACTCAGTATTGCGTACAACACACGCCATCGAGGAAGGTCGCGATTGCGTGAAATGCAAGCCAAGTCAGGGTTGCGTGTTGTGCAAGAATCCTTCATTGTTTCATATAACATAATCCAACCATATTTTATTTATACATTGAATATATATATATATAAACACACTCAATGTTGCGTAGAATGACTATTATAAAACGAACTTGAAATTGGGTGTAACACGATCCAAAAATGGCGTTGCGTATACTGAAAGCTAATACGGTATTGCATATATTACAAGCTAAACTTGGTGTGGTGTATAATATAAGACATCAATGAAATTAAAAGAACATTTTTCATAAAATCTCAGGGTGTTACATTCTACCCCCCTTAAAATGAATTTCTCCCTTGAAATTCGTCAGGGTTATACATGGTTTACTACTTGAAAATTTCTTTAATAGAAACCCACATCATAAAATGGAATACCAAAACTTGGATTTAAAAACTAATGTATGAAACGTAACGGTTACCCAAATTAACTAATCACTGGGTTTCCACGTAGGAGAACATAGGTGAAAATATAGATATGGAAGAGAAATATAACCATCATGTTCTGATGGAGAGTGGTAGAGAACATGGCTATGAAAAAGCCAACAATCACAAAGCCATAAATTTGTGATGATCTAGGGTACCATCTAGTTCATCGTATATAAGAGCACTAGGACAACATTTTTGTTTTTCAAGATCATTTCCCTAAAGTTGATGAATAAAACTAAATACTTACATGATTTTGGTACAATCTCACTGTTGTTCGTGAATTGAACAATTTCTACTTCGTATCATAAAGAAATGAAGTTGAATTTGTTATTCGTGAAGAATTAGAAGATCATGTGATAGAATGATGGGTCATTCCATCTGTTTCAAACAAAAGGTTAGCAAAAGTTATAAGTCTATCTTATGGTGAGATTAATTGTATATGGTTCCAAAAATCGACTTATACATTATTTATCATACCGCTTAATAAAATAAAATTACTTTCCACTAACCAGGGACTTCTTGTAGGTCAGTGGTAGCTGATAAAGGCATGTCCCACTTCAGTTGTGGGTTCGATTCCCACAGCCTCTTCCAACGCGATGGGCTATCGTCCATCCTGTAGGTTGTCCGTTTTCTAAAACTACATTACTGTAACATCTCATCCATAATATCGAAAAAAAGTTTTATCCTTAAACAATACTAACTTATGTCCAACATAATCCATTACAATCTTTAGGCTTATCTAAAATACTTCAGTCCAAGATCATAGTATAAAGAAAATTATTATTGAAATGTCACATAACAATCACATGAATGCCATCATTTATCCCCCATATATCATAAGATATATCTTATTGAATACCTTAATCAAGTATTCTCTTGATGAATGAATACCCATTGAACCTTAGTGAAAATTTGAATGCAGTTAAAATTTAACACTTTCCACATACCAAAATCCTCAAAATTATATATACTCAAACCATGATATCACTTAGTCCTTATATGAATCATTAGCTCATGAATACTATCAAACATTTCATTTTTTCCTTATCCCTTCATTATGTACATATCATCTTTTTTACAAAAATATCTCAATCAATTTCCATGGTTACCGGTACCATAAAATTATTGAAAACCACAATAGACCAATACATAAATATTCCAATATTCCACGATACTATATACAACATTATTTTGGAATCCCATTACATAAACACATAATAATTCCACCACATCATTGTCATATTCAACATCACCAATGGTGATCACATTTGACTTCCCTTTATACTTTTCCTTAAGTGGTTTCTCATGTTGATCATCACTAACCCTTGGATTAGGCCATTTATTAGCATAATGCCCCATTTCCTTGCACTTGAAGCATTGAAGTGTAATAGGTTCATTCGGTGTATCCCTTCCTTTGTTTGCATCATTAGACATCTTCTTCCCATCATTGCGGCATTCAAATGCCCGATGACCTTCCTTTCTACATTTGAAACATTTACTTGTCCCTTTAAGACAATCTCCACCGTGCTTCTTTCCACACTTTTAGTATAAGGAAACATTCATCTTCTTTTCACCATTATTCTGAGATTTCTCCTTGAACTCCATCTTTCGTTTCTTGTCAAAACAATGAGATGGATAAGTAACACAAACTTCCATTTCTTCCTTGATAGCACAACACAAAATTTATTCATTGCTACTGAAGTCTCTTATAGCTAATGCCCTTTTGAAGATTTGGTTTTAATCCACTGAAGAATCGATCAACTTTACCTTCAGGTTGGATGATAAATCCAGATGCATACCTTGCAAGTATTTTAAAATTCCCTTCGTATATACCAACAGATTCATCATCCTTTTTCTTTGGTTCAAGAAACTCCTTCTCCATCTTTGTTCTAAGAATAGAAGGGAAGTACTTATTGAAAAAATAAGTTCTTGAACTCGTTCCATTCCATGGACTCAATTTCATCTCTTGGCCACATATTATTGATAAGATTCCACCATTGATCAGCATCATCTTCCAAGCGATACACTGCTAAGATGACTTTATCACGTTCAGAACATTGAAGAACTGAAAATATTTTTTCAGTAGTACTGATCCATTGTTCAGCAACAAGTGGATCAGAAGACCCACAGAAAGAAGGTGGACGTTGCCTCATGAAGGACTCAATAGAATATTGTTCCCTTCTCTGCTCATTTGGAAGTCCAGAATGATTCATAGCTTGTGTAAGTATAGCAATAAGATTTTTCACTCCATCTCCCATAAAATTTGTTTGATCAGGAGGACAATCATTGCATTGTCCATTACATTGATCAGCATGGTTCCTTCGGGTTCCAGCCATCGTCTAAAACCCAAAAAGAATACTGTGAGAGGCAAAAATCATACTAGGGAAAACAACACAATAAAGGAGGAGTACCTTCAATATCTAACATCATGGGTTACCGTAATTTTAGTACTATAACCTATACTTAGACTTAACCTTAGGTACATCCATAGACATACCTTAGAAATATCTCTAGGGATCTCACTAAAGTTCTCACATCCAAGATTCTAAAGGTTGACTAAACCTTTCCTCTAATACCAACTGTAGAGACCCGAAGCCTAACATGCATGGACATTACATTAATTTTGCGGAATACTTAGTACATAACAAAAACACAGACACACAAGGACCATAATAGTTTAGTGTCTTTGGAAACTCGTAATATAATCTTCTAATCGTGGTGAAAGATCTTCAACATCTCCCATAATGATCTTCCCCTTTTTTTACCTAAAACCTTTCTTTATATCCTGGGGAAAAGAAAACATAAAAGGGTGAGCTCAAATGCTCAGTAAGGGTAAACAAAAGAAATATCAACCACATAATATTCATAAGAACATAACATTTTGGAAATCTTAACCTTCAAAAGAGATCATAATATCATAACATGGGATAAATCATAGTAGTGAAATATAATCCCAATAATCATAACGTAAAACATGAAACATTATGGAATACACACATAATCATCGAGAATCATTTTTTATTAGTCAAGACTCATTTCCAAGACTATCTTAGTGGACAAAGTCCATTTCTGAATTGAGTTTACTCCTCATTTTAGTCCTGTTTCACTGAACCGGTTTAACCTGCCGTTCGAGCCATGTCTATCTCATGAGATATAAAATCTTTACCCAATGCATTGGAGGGAGATATAGGTCCCACCCATCTTATAATGAAATCATTCTTACTTGTGCCACAAAATAAACATACATCATTCATAAAAACCCAATAAATAAAATTGGTTTCATAAACATCATCCCATCATCACATAATCCATATAAAGGAAATGGATATCATTTCATAATAAGAGAAGTGAAACCATATAAATCATTAAAACATTATACTTAAAACATACAAATATGAAATAATGTCATCTTAAATGAAAAATGCTTTTGATAATACACTTGAAATGAATTCTTGAGGAAAATATCCCTTTTTCTTCAAGAAACATTTTCTTTTCACAAAATGTCATGAAATTTTAAAAGAAAAGGATTTTGTTGAAAGTAGTCATGAAATATTTTGGAGGAAGCTTCATGAAAATAAGGCTTTATAAAATCGTAAAAATCCTTTCGTGCTGTAAAAGTTAAAAAAACATTCTTCTCGTACTTTTGCCGGAAAAGTCAAAAAAGTACCTCGTAACGTAAAAAAAAGAATGATTCCTTCCATACCATGTAGTAAAAGTCAAAAATAAGTAAAAAGGACTTTAAACAAACATGAAAACACTTTTATAAAACATGTAAAAGGATGATAGAAATAACCCCACTAAGTACTTACGAATAAGAAATCTCTGATAAAAATGAGATTTGCAAAATTATCCCTTACCTTAGGTCTGATTTACTTCGTAAGTGTCCGAACCTCCTTTAATTTTGGTAACTTTCATTGGTTTGAACCAAAATGACTTCTTGGAGAGTCGTCTGGCTAATGTAAGGCTTCAAGGGGAAGGGGAGGGATGTAGGGAGATTAGTTGGGCTGAGTTTGGACGAGCCAAAAGGCTTGAGAGGTGTGAGGAAGTTCACAGAAGTGGTCTCCTTTTATAAGGGAGTGGAGGGGCTCTTTAGGAAAGTGTGAAAACATTATTTTATTATAAACTTATCATCGGTTTAAAGTGGTCCAAAACACATTAATGTCAAATATAAGATGACTCATATTCGAAATAAAATCATCCAATTTGAATCAGACGGGTTTTGGATGATTTTTTAATCATTATATTCTTATTTATTTAAATCATTTATTAATGTGGTAAACACTACATCTTTATTGTGTCATAAATAATTTAATTCATTTGATGTCTAAAAATTATGAAAAAAATACTATGATGTAGGGAATCTTTTAGCTTTCCAAATAATATTTATAGTCGAAAATATAACTTATATAACCCCTTATAAAAATTAATTACTAAAAGAGTTTTGTTAAAGTCAATTTTGTCTTTACATTAAATTAATTAATCCAAATTGTCATTTTCACTACCAAGTGGCTCATTGGGGTCCCAAAATCGGCCCAAGGATTACCATGGTCGGCCACTACTCATACAATAAGGTTAGGACAAGTTTCAAGGTAATTTTGAATTATTATAATATTATTTTAACCTAGAATTACCATATTTACCTTTAACCGCAGTAAATAAAAATTACCATAGTTACTATTCATAATGCCTAAAAGTAAAAAGTAGCTTATTAACATAATTTGGACCCACTGATTCCAAATATTGAATCCATTTTTCCAAATTCAATACATAAGAGTTGCAGAAATTAAATTAAAATTAATCCCATTGTTGAAAGAAAATAGGTTTTTGTTTAAAACATTTCAAAATATTGAATCGATTTAACCTACGAATTCAAGGTAAAATAAATGCTAATGTCATACATTATTTTAAAAGGTAAAAATATATTCTATTTATACTTTAAAAACATTCAAAATTATAATTTAACCACATAAATTATTATGATGAAAAAATTTGTTTTTAATTAAAATATAGCGTGTTTTTACTATTCATTAAAATATGAAAGTTATCAGAAAAATATCAAAACTTTATCCAATTTAATTTTTATATCCTGATTCAAAATAAGAATTTTATTCTGTTAAATTGAACTTATAAACATGTAAAAAACTAGATTTAATATGGGTGTGCCATCAAAAGGCGGCAAAACTGCATTTTTTTAAAAATACTTATTTTACCCGAAAAATTTATTTTGTTCTCTTACCATGTTCTAGAAAATATGTAAGATTAATAATAATGCTATAAAATTAAAAATTTAGTTAATAGTATTCATAATGGCTTGTTCATAATAATATTAAAATAATATATCGTTGTTTAGTAATACTCAGTATTGCGTACAACACACGCCATCGAGGAAGGTCGTGACTGCATGAAATGCAAGCCAAGTCAGGGTTGTGTGTTGTGCAAGAATCCTTCGTTGTTTCATATAACAGAATCCAACCATATTTTATTTATACATTGAATATATATATATATATATATATATATATATATATAAACACACTCAATGTTGCATAGAATGACTATTATAAAATGAACTTGAAATTGTGTGTAACACGATCCAAGAATAGCGTTGCGTATACTGCAAGCTAATACAGTGTTGCGTATAGTACAAGCTAAACTTGGGGTGGAGTATAATAGAAGACATCAATGAAATTAAAAGAATATTTTTCATAAAATCTCGGGGTGTTACAATATACATATATTTCATCATTTTAGACTAATATTCGAAATATTAAATTGGTAAATTCATATGTAATACAATAGTTTGGTGTCTTTGGATATTTGGGAACGTAATCGTTTATATTGGGGAAAGATCATCGAAATCTCCCTCAAAATTCTTCCCAATTAGTAATCAAACTTAAAACATTTTTTATATGATATGGAAATTAAACACAAGAAATGGGTGATCTTGGATTCTAATTAAGAGAAATCAATGGAGATACGTAAGTATAAAATGAAATTATGGGTATGAAAAAATGATCATAAAATAAGAAGATCATATTTTTGATATCAAATATCATAATAAAGAGTTATGAAATAATGGATGGTAGTTCATAAGAAATGAATCTTATGTTAATAAGGAGAAAATTCCATGAAGTCATAACATATTAACAATATTTATAAATTTTCATACACAAAACAATATAAAATCCTATGTCAAGGATACCTATCATGGCCCATATACCATGTAAGGATTTGGATAAGCACACATTCACCTTCTTTAGGATTGGTATGGCCTCCAATATACCATATTTTTTTAACCTTGGGATAACCTATCATTGACATTCATGTTTCAAGAATTTTATGCCCTTCTGTTCACAGACTTGGTAAGGGCTTGGGATTCCCTCTCATATACCCTCTTTTTAAAGGCTTGGGATTCCCTCCAATATTCCATGTTGTTATGGTATTGGGATTCCTTGTAATATACCCACTTTTTACTAGCTTGGGATTCCCACTCAGATACCCTCTTATTATAGTCTTGGAATTCCCTCTTATATACCCTCTTATTACGGGCTTGTTATTCCCTCTAATGTAACCACTAGTTGCATGATTATGATTCCCTATATTGTACCATTTTAGATCATAGATAATTTACCATTACTCAATGTATTGGATAAATATACAAGTCTTACCCATCACATTATAAAATCATGTATACATGTTCCATGAAATAATAATACCCTTATTATATCATAACCCACAAAAGATGATGTTTTTCATAAACATCATTTCATAAACCATGAAATTAAATATGTAACATAAATATTCCATCATATAATAGCATATTCAAAAGAGATAATTTTCAAAATAATTTCAATATATAATATTCAATAAAAAGAAACTTGTTTCACAATCATTGTAAAATGGTATATTATATGTAATGGAGAATGTTTTCTTAGGAAAACAACTCATCTTAAACAAAAAACATTTTGAGTATGAATAAGATTGGTATCCTTGGATCATAACCATAATAAAAAATAGGAAACATAAATTGATGTCATATTTTATAGAGATTTGTTCTAAAAGATCATTAAAATTATATTATGAGTAAAACTATGTTTTCACATTTAAAAATTATTTTTATAATATAAATCATTTAAAAATATTTATCTAAAAATAACATTGAATATTTATAAAGGATGCTTTGAAACATTATTTTAATCACTATTTATAAAAAAATATAAATCATTTTATTAAAATGATCTTAAAATGTCATTAAATACATTATGAAAATTTATTTATAAAACATGGTTCTGAAATAATAAATATTTTTGAACAAATAATGTGATATAGTCGGAATCCCATAGAAAATATCATAAATGTATTAACAACCAAAGAGTGGAAAATTTGTTTCATTTAGTGAAGATATAATTAATAACCAGTGTATAATAAACTTCATGGGTATTCTGGTGAACTAGATTATAATATTTCATCAATAGAAGCCTAATAATAAACAATCCCGATAAATAGTGATATTGTTGACATATACTATTACCACTTTGGAATATTTGAATCCTAATGACCAAGAAATAATAATATTAAATGAAGTTATATAAATCATTAAATTCAATATATTAATGATATAAATATTAAATTATGCAGTATATAGACTTCATAAAATGATATAGGTGCATATCATAGCGCAGAAGTCAAATAATGACAATTGAGACAGAGGCCCTTTACCGATTTGATTTTTTTGAACCATAAACCACATGAATGAAAATTGATGACATGGATTCGTAAATACCAAAATTATAAGGATAAAAATGATAAAATACATACATGGGATATATATAGATCACATAAAAGGAATTTTTTGTTAACATGTCTTATGTCTCATATAAAATAAAAGTGAGACTAGAAACCCCTTATTACTTAATTTACTTTTGAATCATGACACCCTTGAAAGAATAACATCAATTTAAACTATTAATATAATAAAATAATTTAAATTCATTATATAAAATTTCACAGGTTATTATATAAACCAAACAACATGAATAACAGGTGAATATAACATATATCTTACATAAATAAAAGTAAAATGAGAAAACCCTTACCTTAAGTCTTCTCATTCATCATACATGTTCAGAACTCATCTATAATAACTATAATTTTATTATAAATATAAAAAATAACCATATAATTATATATCATACCATATATGATTTTATTATGACATTATATTACCCATTTATTAACAATTTCATATTAAAGTTATGTTTCATGTAACAACATCTTTGTTTTTTTAATATGTTTTGACCCATTATTATTGAACCTATAAATTAGATCTTGTTTTTATTATTTAATCAAATTATATAATGATATTAAAAACATATATATTCAGTATATACATATATTTATTAATCTATAAAATATATAAATACTAAATGAAATAAAACCTTCATGGAGATGCTAGGTCGTGGGTATGCATGAAAACAATTATCGTTTATTGCGCTACTAAATGAAAGAAATAAAATGACCGATATATATATATTATAATTAAATTTAATTATTATTTATTATACTTCATATATTTATACTAATACCTTTTTATTACATTCCATGTAAAATTTGAACTAATTACAACACTTTGAGGAGGTGGTGGTAAAAAAATCCACAATTGATGTTATTGAATTTCCATAAAATTGAAATATTGAATGTATGGTTGACATATTAGTTCAAGAATAATAAATAAACAATAAATATCATAATTATCCAACAAAAATAGTAACTCGATCATTATTTCCATCATAAAAACATGGTAATAGAAAAAACAAATGACATCGGTTCACGAGGTGGTATTCCACAGTACACACATATTAATTGTGTATCCCAGTTGATTGAAGTTTGTGTAAGTGTCAATAGAACCATTAAAAAAATATTTATATTGACGATACTGAGGATAATATGAAATATTTTAAAAATAATTTATGAGGGAGGGAGAATGAGACAAAAAAAGTGGTTCTTGAAGGATATTACCTCTTCTTTGGGTAATTACAATTACTTACCACCAAAGGAAAAACTCGGTTTACATTCTTCCCAAATAAAGGATTCAAGGATGATATGAGGTATTTTGGGAGCTTAATTTGGAATGTATGGAATTTTCCAAAGGTATTTTTATGTTTTAATATGTGTGGGGGAGGGGTTGGCTTCCCTTTTATAGTGGAGGAGGAGAAGCATTCTTGTAAATATAAAAAGGTAAAAACTATTTAGAGGTGTCCCTTATATAATTCAACTACAATAATGATTTATTTTAGATATAAGTGATTATATGGTAAACATATGGCCATAAAATATTTTTTTTACACGTTTATAGGTTATTTGAAAATTTAAGTTAATGTTTAACCCCTAGGTAAACTCATTTTTTACATTAATCGTTGTAATTAATTTAAATTACTTTTAATAATCACTATGGTAAAAAATTATGTTGTCCTTATTATAAACTAAAATTTATTATTATTTAAAATTTGGAAACAACTATTACAAATTATTATTCCACAAGTGGTAGAAATTAATTTGATACTAATATCGCACCAAGGATGAGATGTTGAGTTTTTAAAGTGAAAAATATCAAATGTTTGAAATGTTTTTATATAAAAAATCAATCTAAAATTTGTTATAATAACATATGAAGGAATAATTAAATAATAATTATTCTTAATATATTTGAAAAAAATAAAAAATAATTTTACTATAAAAATTTACTATATTAAAAATCAATTTCAATTAAAATAATGTATTTTTATTATTCATTAAAAATGAAACTTTTCCGAAAAATAAAAAAATCCATCCAATGTAAATTTTGATAATAAAATTTGAAAAATGATGTCTATGTTGTGAAATAAAATCTATACAGTATTAAAAAATTATTTTTAAAAATTTTATGCCATTAAAAGGTGGTAATATAACTTTTTAGGAAAATATATATCTTTATGAATAAGATTTGATTTAATCTTATCTATTGTCAAGAAAACACAAAAGATAAAATTTAAATTTTATAATTATATATATAATTATGTCATTAAAATACTTTATCAGATATGTTTTTTAAAATAGATTGTGGTAAATAATTTTTGATTGCATAAATCAATTTTTCAATCCAAATATTTCCTATATTTAAAAAAGGGACTTATTTTAATTTCTCATTATTTGGTAACCATACAATTTTAATTATATACATGTGTAAAGCATGTTTTCAGAATTTTTTAATGTTATTCATAATCATCATTAGATTAACTACATGAAAACTATAATAATATTTTAATAATAACATTAATAGTATATTGTAGAATGGTATAATTATGTCTCCCGTTCCATGCAAGTTATCAAATGAACTCAACATTGATTGTAAAATAAGCCAGACATAGTGTTTTATGTTCAAAAAAAACTTATATATGTGTTAACCATAGCATAAAATGGTAATTTTATTGGATAAAAACAATTAATAAAATTTATCTTATATTTAACAGAAGCTATTAATAGTGTGGCGTGAAATGAAAAATTCTTACTAGATTAAATAAATTCGAAAAAAATACTTCCCAAAATCTAGGGGTGTTAATGTATACCCATTGAAAGTGGTGTCCTAAAATGTATATTAATATAATCATAAATTTTAGTATAACAATTATAAAATACATTTATGGTAAGTACATTCACCACATAGAATAAAGTGGTGGTGATTATAGGATGCTCTTGATAAATGACAAATGTGAGGTGAAAATACCTTTTCTATAGTCTCGAATTCTGATATACTCATTAAATTATAAATTTTAATAAATTTAAATTTATTATAAATGTATTAAACTACCATATTAATTTATCTAGCACCACATATTATTTTCTTATGATCTTTTATTACATTTTTATAAATAATTCCATATTAAAGTTTCAATTTAGATAATAAAATCTTTGTTTTCATATATGTTTTGATTTGATAAGATTTAGGTCTAGTCATTTTAGTCACGTTTTAATAATCTCAAGAATTATACATATGATATAATATATATATATAGTGTAATATATAAAAGATAGAAATACGAAATGAAAAACACCATTCTTAGAGATGGTTGGTTGTACATATTCTTGATTGTTGTATCCATTTTCTTATCAGATTTAAATAAAGAAAGGTATATGAAATATTATCATTAAAGAATTATTTTTATTTCATATGTTTCAAATTTTCTTATTAATCACATCCCTAATACATTCTACAAAAATCATGAATGAATCATATCACTTCACGAGATGGTTGCCCGTCAAACACATGAAAGACGTTATCATATTCCCATAAAATGGAATCCATGATGATATGAATGACATAAAAATTCCAGAATAAAAATTACTGAAGAAATAATATAGTATATATTCTATAATTCAAACATTATTCCAATCCTTGAATAGTATGAATGAATGAATGAATGACATCAGTTCATGAGGCGGTAGTCTACCATACTCATGACCAATAATTGTGTATCCCATTTGATGGATGGTTAGGAATTTGTAATTAATTACCTTCACATAAAAACATATAATAATATTTGTGATACCAATGTTAATATATAGTCTTGATATAAGAATAATTAATGTTATTTGAAGAATAAGAAGTATAAAACATTTATTGAGGAATGATGATGTTTTTAAGGTACCTCTATTTTGTTTTCAGAAAAGGAATTCCATTGGTCATATCCATTCCCAAAAAAATGATTTTAGAACTAAAGGAGGTAATTTTGGAGTTATTAGGATAGTTATTTAGTGATCCAATGTTTTTTATATGTGTGGAGAGAGGGGGATATGTGGTTTCTTTTTATATGGAAGGTGAGTGGAAAACATGTCAACAAAAAATATATACACAATTGGGAGGTCATCCTTTCCTCATGTGTCTTAAATAATGAATTAAATTAGGCCCCATATGAGAGATTCATTAATTGTGTCCATTTAATTGTTTTTGGACACGTTTATATGCCATCTTTCCCATAATGTTTATGTTTTTGTCCCATTGTCAACTTTTTTTCTCTTAATTTTGGTGATTAATTTTATCTATTATCAATGATAATTTTAGTAAAAAATTATATTGGACTTATTAAAAGGTATGAATTATTACTATTCCAAATATGTAATAATTTTTTCTAAGTTCAAACTAAATAACAGTAGCAATTAATTTAATAATAATCATATAGATGAGATGAGACAACATGTTTGAAAGTAAAATAGTTTAAAATTTTGAAATGTTTTTATATCCTATATCAATGTGAATTTTATTACAATAACCTAAATTGGATTGATTTATGAATAATTTAAATATTCATACATTAATAAAAAATTAAAATATATCTTTGTAAATTAATTGGATAAAAAAGATTTTTTGAATTAAAATTTAGTATTTTAATTATTCAATTAAAACTCAAATATTTTCAAAAAATCCAATGAATTAACAATAAGATAATTTTGAAATTACAAACTAAAAAATTAAATTGATTTTCTTTAATTAAATTTATAAAATTATTAAAATTTAATTTTCTTATTATTCACAAAAACGCATAAAATGTATTTTGTTGTGAAAATAGTACACTCAAATCATATAAAGACTTCCAAATATTTTTTATTTTATTAAAAATATACTTCCCTTACATAATTTTTTTTTTAAATTTTTTAAATGTACTTATTAATATTCAATTTGATAATTTTAACTGATAGGTTATTGACCTAAACCGTCATTGAAGTCCATCAAATTTTAAAATTTATATTCCTATAAACTATCTACTGTATATGTGACAAGCAAGGTCATACCAACAGTGAATGTAATCATCAAAAAACATTGGAAAACTCCACTGTTGGTAGTAGTGGGGTGATTTTTCTATTTTTCACTTTTAATATATATAGATATATTTTTATATGCATTTTATTGACACAACACTGAAAAACATGTCTAAAAACAAAATTGAAGCTAGGGATAGTTGAAAACAAAGGAGAACTAAGAAATAAAAGCACTGATAAACAAACAATATATTTAAAATTACCGGGGAATAATCTTCATTCTATTGGTTTTAGAGGTTTTTCCATTAACTTAAAGGTTATTTCATAGTTCCATCATGATAGTATGAATTAACTACCTCGCCAGGTGTTAATTCACACAAGCCAATCTATACTAGAGTTCACCACCCTAAAATAAATCAACTATGAATAGTTTGAAATTTAACATCAAGACAAAATCACCATAAGTCCCAAAGTATTCTGAGCTTATCATCTTATGAAAAGTTTTTACATGATCAATCTTTCCAATTGATTTTAAAATTCTGAAAATTAAATTTGGTTGGCACAAACAATTGAGTGAACTCAGTATCATTCTCACCGATCAATACTGAATACATTAAAATGATAAAGTGGAATGAGAATTTAATGATAACCAGTGGAAAATCAATATATCCCCAAACTAATGATTTATCTAGGCGTCATCTCAATTACTTATACTAAAACAATTCCATTACAATGTAGAAGAATTGAAAGAAAATAGAGGATGGAAACTTCCTCTTCTTGCATGAATTGATGTTGTTCTAGGCCTCGTCCAGCTCCAGGAAGTGTTTCCTGAGTCTCTCTATGGTATATATATACACTAAACTTGATCCTTATGATGTTTGAATGTATATGTCTCCCCTACCAAAATGAATCATCCCCCATTTTTTAATATGTTGCTTTCTCTTCTTAAGTTTTCACTATCTTCTGCTGCTTGTCACTAATCATTTTCCACTGACTTCAAAATCCTTTAACAAATGCACCGCACAACATGCATTTTTCCACGACTTGCACTTCGCGCTAACTTTTCCCAAGTAACTAACACCTGGTGAGTTAGTTAAGTGAATCTTGAACATATACTTGTCTCTTGAATGAACCTACATAATTAGAACCGAAAAATAAATGAATGAAACAATATTTAAATGTTATATTTTATAAAAAAAAGTATCATTAAATAATGATTAGATGATATTAAATTTAAATGAATAACTATTAGTTTTTATTTTATTTGTTAATTAGATTATTTAATTAATATTATTACATGTTATCGTTTATATAATTAATTTATAAAGTTTATTAATTAGATTAAATTATACTATTAAATTTTAGTTAGTTTTATATTTTTTTTGAAAAATCATTATTACAATTTATAGAATTATATATAGTTATTATATTTTGTAACTATTAAATTCATAAAGGAGTATAATTTACTATATTCATTAAAAAAATAAATTTATTTATATTAGTTTTATTAATAAGTTTATAATTTATATTTTAGTTTTCATTTATTTTAATCAAATAGCTTAAAAGTTGTTATTATTTATTCCTTAGTTATTTTTAGTAATTTATTTATAATATTCTATATCTGTATTATTATTATTTTAATTATATATTTTATATTATTCTATTTTTATTTGTTTATCTTTATTGTGTTTAATTTTTTGTCTTCTTCCCCAATCCCTCGGCTCTACCTCAGTGTGGGGATACTGATTGTGAGTATGGAATAAGAGAATTAAAGGATGGATGTAGTGTGTCTGAGTAGCAGTGAGAAAAAGGTTTGTGAGAAAATTCTAGAAGGAAAATAATGTATCATGGGTCAGTGATTTATCTGCATCGGAGAGGTGCAACGAGAGGTAGCCTAGCGGTGAGGTGCATCGGCAGAGCGGTGAAATAGAGGGGTGAAACAGTGATGAGCAGGGTATGTGCATGAACAGAATGATGAGGTTCAGGGTCACTGTTTGTTAAAAAAATGAGGATCGTTGGTAGGGGTAAATGTTATGCTAAAATCAAAGGGGAGCAGTACAGTGCAAGGTCACCGATATACTTAAAATTCATTTTTCCCAATAAAAAAGTGTCACCATTAAAACCAAAATAAATAACTAATGGTGATCTTCAAAAATTTTAAATGCAATAATTTATCTTCAAATTAATATTTACGTAAATTAAATACAAATATAAAATTAATAAATTAAAAGAATTTAAAACACCATTATTTTAAAACGAAATTTTTGTTAAACATAAAACAAAAAAATTATAATAAAGAGTATTAATTTATAACACTTAAATTATAAAATAGATAATTGAAATAGTAAATTAATTAAAGGCTTAAATTAAATTTACAATATAACTAATTACAAGGTAGCAGCGAATAAAGATGAAGGGCATTGATGACCTAATAGGTTACTAATTGCTCTTGTGTACCTCACCGTTAGACTAAGATCAATAGAAAACGAATATATATATTAACTTCATACATAAGATTAAATAATTAATGTTTTAAAACACTTATTTAATTAATTAATCAACTAACTGGATACATAAAATTAAAACATAACTGATTTAATTAATTTAAACTAAAATTCATTACTTAATTAGCTATCAGGATGATTAAACATATTATTTAAGATTATTAATTTATCCTAATGATACTAAATTAGAGGATAAAATATTAAAATAAAGACTAAGTTAATTAAATATAATTATAATGATTAAATAATTGTTTAAAAAAGTCAGTTTATTAAAAAGTCATGCATATTTATATTAACCAAACTAATAAGGACATAATTAAATTAAAAAATTAAAGTAAGAATAAAAATATTAGTTTTAATACAAAAAACAGGTAATTAATTATAAATATTGATTAATTGTGAAAGTTAACTATAAAAATAAAAAAGTACAATTATTTATTAAAAAGTGATTAAATAATTAATTATGTTATTAAATAGTAAGTAAAAAAGATGTGGCAAAAATATGAAAAAATAGAGCCACATAAAATTTCCCCACACTTAAGCATTGTTTGTCGTCAAACAATTCTAGGTTCCATCATCTTTGAAAAATATTAACAAGTATTTATGATTTTTCTCAAATTGTAACTTGTCCAATAATTAAGAAAAAAATAAAAACATGTCATTATGATTTTATATATGCATCTTGCCTAGAACAAATACTCATAGGGTAATCTTGAAAAATATGAATCATTAAGAAATGAAGATGTCATGCCTCATA
The DNA here is from genome assembly GCA_963277665.1 of Viscum album. Lineage (NCBI taxonomy): Eukaryota > Viridiplantae > Streptophyta > Magnoliopsida > Santalales > Viscaceae > Viscum > Viscum album. Next base: position 82,127,038 of record OY728142.1, on the reverse strand, counting down.
TGTGAAACTGCTTAGTGACTCATTTCAATCCAAACTTCTAGTTCTAATTTCAACATTTACAATAGGTAAAATATTAGTGGAATCAGAACTTAATAGTGGAACCTTGTACTATGACTCAATCCTAGGTACCCAAAAATAAATATATTTTTTTTGAATAACATTATTGATACAACCTAAATGACTCCCATATAAACCAATAGACCCCTTCTTCATCAAGTGTCCATCATTCCCCTCACCTTAATGAACTCATTTTTGACCATAGACACTTTTTTCCAAAGCCATGTATCATGCGTTAAGCACTATGAAATGCACTTATTCAAAGTGAATAGAGGGATTAATATTAACAAAAATGCACCTAGTATATAGGGTCTTAGTGACTCACCATGGTATCCTAGAGTCCAAAATTACTTTAGTTTCAAATGATTTATATTGAAACCATTTACATTGGCTCATTAAAGAAATTGATTTAATAAATAAAAGGTTATGAATACCCTGGGATCAATTCAGTATTCTAGTTCAAGGGGTTATGATCATAACTCCACTAACAGTTTCCCTTATCACTCTCAAAAATAGACTCTAAATCTTGGTATCCATTCAATCATTATTTAAAACCACTCAGAAATCATTTTTTATCATTAATTTCAGACACAAAACAAATCTTAACTACCTCCATGGTACTTGTCCTAAGGAAAGCCCCAAATGAGTATAATGTAAAGCCTAAAATAGTTCATGAATTTTTAACAATTTTAACCAATTTGTTACAAAATTTTTGAAGTGAAGTGGGAATTGATGGGCATTCATTAAAACACAGTTTATCACAATCAAGAATTGACCCGCTCCCCCACACATAAAACCCAACATTGTCCCCAAAGATAACTTCCATATATGGAGAAGAACTATTTAACAAATAAGGCTCAAAACATATTTTCAATAGAGTAGATTTATGTAATGTATAAAGGGTCTCAATGAAGATCAAAAATATTTCTCTCCACAATTAATAACTTATAAGAAGGTTAATTAGCTAGTATACACATTAACATTTATGTCTAAGGACAATTATTTTCAATATAGCTCAACAGAAGCATATAATCTGAGGGTGCACAATTAATTGGGGAAACAAAAAATTCTATACTAAACATTCCCACATTATTCAGATTTAAAAGGCCAGAAGCATGTACCCCCCACCCATAGTTTCATGTAGTGGATGATTTTAATAATAATGAAATTCAGTTTTTAGCAATGAAGTACATGCATAATATTTTAATACAAGCATACTTTTGTAGTGGAAACAAAAAAGTAATAGAATTTAATTCATTTCATGTCATGCAATTGAATTTTCAATACCCATATAGAGGAATTATATAATGCAAGAAGATTTCTTCATTGAGCAGAATTTTATTAGAAAAAAATGAGCATAAAAATGAAATAAAATCTAATGAATAGAATACTTTCCTGAATTGGTTTATCATTAGTCTTCAGGATTGGAATTCTACCCCATTGATTGTAAAGGACCCGAAGCTTTATGTACATGGAAATTAAAATACGTTAGAGGAATACATAATACATAACAAAAACAGACACACATGGATCGTAATAGTTTTGTGTTTTTGGAAACTCGGAATATAATCTTCTAATCATGGTGAGAGATCTTCAACATCTCCCATAAGATCTTCCCCTTTTTGTTGTCTTACCTAAAACCTTTCACTAAATCATGGGGAAATGAAAACATGTAACGGGTGAGCTCAAATGCTCAGTAGGGGTAAGCATGGATAAAATAAAACAAATCATATACATATGAACATCAAAACATGAACACAATATTTAAACATCAGAATCTTGAGCAATGACATAAATCATGGAAGTACGTAAGGAATAGATCATAAAGAATCATTAATCATGATAAAATAGCATGGTAATTAAACATGTAATTGTGGAAAACCATTCAAAACATGATATGATTTCCATAGTAACCAAGGCATTGCTTCCAAGACCATCTTAGTGGACAAAGTCCCTTTCTGAATTGAGTTCACTCTTCATTCCAGTCCTGTATTACTGAACCAGTTTAACATGTCGTTCCAGCCATGTCTATCTCATGAGATATAAATCTTTACCCAATGCATTGGAGGGAGATATAGGTCCCACCCATCGCATAATGATATCATTCTTTCGTGTGCCACAAAATCATAAATCATACATCATAGCATAACCCATGTAATAAAATGGGATTCTTAAATATCATGACATCATAACATAATCCATAAACATTTGATATCATTTCATCATAAGAAAATTGAAACCATTTAAATCATAGAGACATTTTACTTGAAACATACACATATGAAATAATGTCATCTTAGATTGAAAATAGTTTTGAAAAAACACATGAAATTAATTCTTGAGGAAAATATCCATTCTTCTTTAAAATCATTTTCTTTTCACAAAATTGCATGAAATTTTAAAAGATAAGGGTTTTTTTGAAAATAATCATGCAATATTGTAGAGGAAGATTCTTGAAAATGAGGCGTTATGAAACCGTAAAAATCAGTTCACGCCGTATAAGTTAAAAATAACATTCTCCTCGTACTTTTGTCGGAAAAGTCAAAAAGTACCTTATATGGTAACCAAAGGAAAGATTCCATTCATACAATGTGGTAAAAATCCAATAAAGGGTAAAAATGACTTTAAACATTCATGGACGTATGGTAAACATTTTATGAAATCATTTTTAGAAAACATGTTCATGGATGATAAACGTAACCCCAGTAAATACTTACGTATAAGCAATCTCAGATAAAAATGAGATTGAAAATTTATCCCTTACCTTAGGACCGATATGCTTCGTACGTATCCGAACCTCGAGTATAATGATTTAAATAATGTCATTGACTTATTATAGAATCATATTCATTGTTATGATATCATATATGTTTCACTTATGACTTTATATTACCCGTTCTTTTGTAAATTCCTTGTTAAAGCAGCGTTTTGGGTAAAATCATTTCATTTATCGTATGTGTTTCGAATTGTCATTCATGATATTATTACATATATCCTGATTTACATAATTGCAGAATGTATAAAATTATTTATATATAATATATATTCATCATATACATATATATATTATAGATCGATAAAAGGAATGAAATACACCGTTCATGGAGACGGTAGGCCGTAAGTACGCATGAACGTTGTTGTCGTTTCCTTATTGAATTGAATGAAACTAAATAGATGACATAAATATATATATAAATAAATCCAATAGAATTATTATTTCATATATTTCATTATTATTCATTATATAAACTTTATGATCATTCATGTATGGTTAACATGGAGAATGAATCACATCGCGTCGCGGAGACGGTAGTCCGTATGTACGCACGAGCGATGATATCATTCCCATAATTATAGAATAGAATTGGAGTGGATGGTATAATATATCAGAATCAGTATGATGTTATAATAACCATATATTGTTATTATTTACACGACTATACCCATCCATGTAAGGTGTTGGTTGAAAAACAGATTTCACCACGGCGTGGAGACGGTATTCCGTACGTACGCACGCGGGGTGATTTCGTTTTCCATAGGATGTATAGATGGTGAAATTGGGTTGTTTCATACTTATAATAACATATCAGTATATTTTTTATATTTATGTTATGACTTCATAATTAAACAACTAATGAAGAATAAGTGGAAGAAGAAATAGAGTTGAAAGAATTGGTAACGGACACTACCACTTCTTTAAAGCGCCTCTTTGAGACCTCCACTTAGGGCACTAAAATTGGTCTTTGAAGAAGAACAGAACCTCTAGGATGTTTATATGGAAGTGGAGAACAGAATTTGGTATGGTTTGTCTGAGCTTGAAGTCTCAAAGTGGTGTGAGAAAGAGAGGGAGGAGGTTCCCTTTTATAAGGGAGGAGAGGGGCACCTTTGAAAAAACAAAAAATATTATTTTATTATAAAGTGATATTCAATTTTTAATAGCTCCAAATTGATTTATTTCAAAGATAATGTGCGGATGCATCGAAATCCTCTCATTAAATAGAATTTAGACAAGTTTAGGTTTCTATTTTAAGCTTATCATTTAGATTTATCCTTAAGTTAAACAATTTTACTTTTACCGGGTCTTCTTGTTTTCTTACACTATATGTTTAATAAACATACTATAAAAAGCCAAAATAATCCCAAGTTGTTTATTATTAATATATATGACCTTATCTAAGTCATTTTTACGAACATTAGATTTTTATGAATAAAATAACAATTAATAATATAATATTTGTTTTAAAAACACTTTTATGTCAATTTTGACACTATTTGGTAATTGATTTTTGTGAAAATCATAACAGAATTATTAGTTTAAAAAACGTTAATTAAATCAATAATAAAATGTCCTATTAACCTATAAAATTAGTGAAATTCATAAAAAGCCTCCAATTAAATTTATTTGGGTATTTATAACATCCATTATGTCAATATTTCATTAATAAGATAATTACTGCATCATTTCTGTGTCATAAATAAATTAAATTATTTATTGATTAAAAATACTAAATAAAAAACCATTATGTAGGAAATATTTTTATATTTCTAATGAATATTTATATTTGAATTTATCTTATGTATAACCCTATATTAAAAATTATTTACTTATAAAACATTGATTTTAACTATTTTAACCCTTCTTTAAATAAATTAATATTAAATGTCCTAATCTAATCCAAGTGGACCTAAATGGTCATATTTTATTCCTAATGTTGTTTTTGGTCGAATTACACTAATCCAATAGAATTAGGACATGTGTTTGGGTAATAATAATATCATTTTTACCATTAATTACCCTATTTACTTTTAACCATGGTAAAAAAAGTAAAAAGTTACTATTCACCAAAAATTATTTTCATCTCATTGACCCACATTTTAGTCCTTGATATTATCAGTGTCTCTCGAATTTTCGAAATTCCACTCACAGAAGCGGTAAAATTATGTTCTATGAAAAATTCAATTTTTTAACTACCACTTAGTGGTTTCACTATTCATCAAAAAATGAAAGTTTCCAGAAAAATATTAAAAATTAGGCCTAAGCTATATTTTATATTATGAATTCAAAAATGATGGGTATTTTACTGAATTCAAAACATATCAGTTGCATTAATTAATTTAAATATTAATTCTCGTCGTCAAAACAAATCACGTGTTTTTAAGAAACAATAACTATCAAAAGATTGATACTTGTTTATATCAAATTTCAAAGTGAAATTAATTCCAATGACCAACATTGGATTAAATGGTAAAAATATATTCTAATTACATTTTAAAACCAATTAAAAATATAATCTATCCATATAAATTATTACGGTGAAAAAAGTTTTTTTCAATTAAAATATAGCGTTTTTTTACTATTCATTAAAATATAAAAGTTATCAGAATAATATGATAAATTTATCCAAAGTAAAAGTTTATACCCTGATTACAACGAAGAATTTTATTTTGTCAAATTGAACTTATGGACATGTCAAAAATGAGATTTAAGGTGGGTGCGCCATCAAAAGGCGGCAAAACCACATTTTTTTAAAAATACTTATTTTACTCGAAAAATTGATTTTGTTCTCATACCATGTTCTAGAAAATGTGTAATATGAATAATAATGTTATAAAATTTAAAATGTAGTTGATACTATTCATAACAGCTAGTTCATAATAATATTATAACCATATATCATTTTTAGTGAAACCTGGTATTGCGTACAACACACGCTATCGAGGAAAGTCGTGATTACGTGTAATGAAAGCCAAGTAAGGGTTGCATGTTGTGCAAGACTCCTCCATTGTTTCGTATATGAGAATCCAAACATACTTCATTTATACATTGAATATATATATATATTTAATATATACACTCAATGTTTTGTATAATAACTACTATCAAAATTGTGTGTAACATGATCCAAGAATAGTGTTGTGTATACTGCAAGCTCATACAGTTTTGCGTGTAGTGCAAGGTAATCTTATTGTACCATACAACACAAGACATCAATGATATTAAAATAATATTTTTCATAAAATCTCAGGGTGTTACATTCTACCCCCTTAAAATGAATTTCCCCCGCGAAATTCATCGGGGTTATAAATGGTTTAATACTCGAAAGTTTGTTTAATAGAACCCCACATCGTAAAAAGGAATACCAAAAATGGATTTAAAAACTAAAGTATGAAATGTAACGGTTACCCAAATTAACTCATCACTGGGTTTCCACGTAGGAGAACATAGGTGAAAATATGGATATGGAAGAAAATTCTAACCATCAAGTTCTGATGGAGAGTGGTAGAGAACATGGCTATGAAAAATCCATCAATCACAAAGCCATAGATTTGTGATGATCTAAGGTACCATCTGATTCATCGGATATAAGAGCACTATGACAACATTTTTGGTTTTCAAGATCATTTCCCTAAAGTTGCTGAAATTGGAAATAGAATAAATACTTTCGTGATTTTGCTATAGTGTCACCGTTGTTCGTTCTTTGGAAAATTTTCACATCATCTCTTAAAGAAATGAAGTTGAATTTGTCATTTGTGAATTGTTAGTGGATCATGTGATAGAATGATGGTTCATTCCATCAATCTCAAACAAAACGTTATAAAATTAATCAAAAATACATAAGTCCATCTATAGTGAGATTAATCATATATGGTTCCTAAAATGGACTTATACATCATATATCATACTGCTTAATATAATAATACTAGATCCTACTAAACATGGACTTCATGTAGGGCAGTGGTAGGCGTTAATGGTCAGTCGCACTTTGGTTTTGGGTTCGATTCCCACAGCCTTGTCCGACAAGATGGGTTGTCACCAGTCCTGCAGGTTGTCCTTTTTCTAAAACTACATTACTATAACATCCCATCAGTAATATCGAAAAAAGTTTTATCCTTAAACAATACTAACTTATGTCCAACATAATCCATTCCAATATTTTGGCTTATCTAAAATACTTCGGTCCAAGCTGATAGTATAAAGAAAATGATTACTTGAAATGTCATCAACCAAGCATGTGAATACCATCATTTATCCCCCATATATCTTGTTTGTCACATTCCAATCATGTGAATACCTTAATCATGTATTCTCTTGAAAAATAAATACCCATTAAACCATAGAGAAAACATGAATGCTATCAAAAGTTATCTCTTTCCACATACCAAAATCCAAAAATTCTATGTACTCAAACCATGATATAACCTACTCCTTATATCATTCATAAGATCAAGAATATTATCATACATTTAATTTTCTCCTTATCCCTTCATTATGCACATATCATCTACATTCCAAAAATATCTGAATAACCTTTCATGGTTACTGTTACCATTAATCATACACTTTCAAAACTTAAGGAACGTTAACAGTGTAACAATCCTTAGATGTCTCTTTATTCAATAGTACAACGAGATTACTTATACAACATTACACTTGATAAACATGTAATCATTCCACTACCTTCTTAAACCATTGACCGAGCTTCAACAATTTTTTAATCTCACATATCATTTGTAGTCTCTTCATCATCATCAACAGAAATACTACCCATACGATCGTACTAATTCTCTTCATGAGACTTTCCCTTAGGGCATTGGTTTGCATAATGCTCGTACATTCCACATTTAAAACTTTTAACCATTTTAGATGTCGTAGTAATACCATTATCCTCATCCATGGTGTAAACTGAACCTTTTCTTTTGCACTTACTGGCTTTGTGTCCTTCTTTTCCACACCCAAAGCATCTTCCATTTCCCTTGAAACAATCTCCCCGATGCCTCTTCCCACATGATTTACATGAGGGAAATTGAACTTTCTTTCTCTATGATCATCTTGAAACTCAATCTTTCTCTTATTATCTGAGTCGGGAAACTTTCCAAAGTTGAGATTATTGATCCTATTATGAGATTGCTGATTAGGCATAATAACGTTGTCTGGACTTCCAAATCCCGTTTCATTTGGTTTCTCATGAAGAATATCATTCCATTGTCAGTCATATCCTCCATTATCATGAATCTTCCTGTTTCCAGCCATTTTCTAAAACCCAAAAAGAATAGTTTGAGAGGAAAAAATTATGCTAGGGAAAATAACATAGTAAAGGGGGATCACCCTCAATATCTAACATCTTAGGTTAAATTCTATGATCGTTACAGTAGTTCTAGGACTATATCCTATACTTATACTTATCCTTAGGGACATACCAAGACATACCTTAGAAATATCTCTAGGGATCTCATTAACGTTTTCGCATCATAGTTTCCAAAGGTTGACTGAACCTTTCCTCTGATACCAACTGTAACGGACCTGAAGCATGAGGTACATGGACATTACATTACTTTAGAGGAATACTTAATACATAATAAAAACAGATACACAAGGTTCGTAATAGTTTAGTGTCTTTGGAAACTCAGAATATAATCTTCTAATCGTGGTGATAGATCTTCAACATCTCCCATAAGATCTTCCCCTTTTTGTTTTCTTACCTAAAACCTTTCTTTAAATAATGGGGAAAAGAAAACATATAAAGGGTGAGCTCAAATTCTCAGTAAGGGTAAGCATGGATAAAATAAAACAAATCATATACATTTGAACATCAAAACATGAACATAATATTTAAACATCAGAATCTTGAGAAATGACATAAATCATGGAAGTACGTAAGGAATAGATCATAAAGAAACATTAATCATGATAAAATATCATGGGAACTAAACATGTAATTGTGGTAAACCATTAAGCACATGATATGATTTCCATAGTAGCCAAGGCATTGCTGCCAAGACCATCTTAGTGGACAAAGTCCCTTTCTGAATCGAGGTAACTCCTCGTTCCAGTCTTGTATTAGTGAATCGGTTTAACTTTCCATTCCAGCCATGTCTATCTCATGAGATATAAATATTTACCCAATGCATTGGAGGGATATATAGGTCCTACCCATCTCATAATGAAATCATTATTTCGTGTGCCACAAAATCATAAATCATACATCACAGCATAACCCATGTAATAAAATGGGATTCTTAAACATCATGCCCTCATAACATAATCCATAAAAAATTGATATCATTTCATCATAAGAAAATTGAAACTATTTAAATCATAGATAAATTTTACTTTAAACATACACATATGAAATAATGTAATCTTAGATGGAAAATAGTTTTGACAAGACACTTGAAATGAATTCTTGAGGAAAATATCCTTTCTTCTTTAAAATCATTTTCTTTTCACATAATTACATTCAATTTTAAAAGATAGGGGTTTTGTTGAAAATAATCATGAAATCTTGTAGAGGAAGATTCATGAAAATGAGGCATTATGAAACTGTAGAAATCCTTTCACGCCATATAAGTTAAAAATAACATTCTCCTCGTACTTCTGTCAGAAAAGTCAAAAAGTACCTTATATGGTAACCAAATGAAAGATTCCATTCATAAAATGTGGTAAAAAGTCAATAAAGGGTAAAAATGACTTCAAATATTCATTAAAGAATGGTAAAAATTTTATGAAAACATTTTTAGAAAACATGGTCATGGATGATAAATGTGACCCCATTAAATACTTACGTATAAGCAGTCTTGGATAAAAATGAGATTGAAAAATTATCCCTTACCTTAGGTCCGATATGATTTGAACATATCCGAAACAACTGTATAATGATTTAAATAATGTCATTGACTTATTATAGAATCATATTCATTGTTATGATATCATATATGTTTCATTTATAACTTTATATTACACATTCTTTTGTAAATTCCATGTTAAAGCTGCATTTTGGGTAAAATCATTTCATTTATCGTATGTGTTTTGACTTGTCGTTGTTGATATTATTACTTATATCCTGATATACATAATTCCAGAATTTAAAACATGATTTATTTATATTATATATTCATCATATACATATATATATTATAGATCTATAAAAGAAATGAAATACACCGTTCATGGAGACGGTAGGCCGTACGTACGCATGAACGCTGTTTTCGTTTCATTATTGAATTGAATGAAACTAAATAGATGACATAAATATATATATACATAAATCCAGTAGCATTATTATTTCATATATTTCATTATTATTAAATATATAAACTATATGATCATTCATGTATGGTTAACATGGAGAATGAATCTCATCGCGTCGTGGAGACGGTAGTCCGTACGTACGCACGAGCGATGATATCATTCTCATAATTATTGAATAGAATTGGAGTGGATGGTATAATATATCATAATCAGTATGATTTTATAATAACCATATATAGTTATTATTTACATGACTATACCCATCCATGTAAGGTGTTGGTGGAAAAACAGATTTCACCACGGCGTGGAGACGGTATTCCGTACATACGCATGCGTGGTGATTTCGTTTTCCGTAGGATGGATAGATGGTGAAATAGGGTTGTTTCATACTTGTAATAACATATCATTATATGAGTTATACTTATGTTATTACTTCATAATGAAACAACTAAAGAAGAATAAGAAGTGGAAGAAGAAATAGGGTTGAAAGAATCGGTAACGGACATTACCTCTTCTTTGAAGCGCCTCTTTGAGACATCCTTTTAGGGCACTAAAATTGGTCTTTGAACAGGACCAGAACCTCTAGGATGATTATATGGAAGTGGATAATAGAATTTGGTTTGGTTTATCTGATCTTTAAGGCTCAATGTGGTGTGAGGAAGAGAGGGAGGAGGTGCCCTTTTATAAGGGAGGAGAGGGGCACCTTTGAAAAAACTAAAAATATTATTTTATTATAATGTCATATTCGGTTTTTAATAGCTCCAAATTGATTTATTTCGAATATAATGTGGGGATGGGTCGAAATAATATCATCCAATAGAATTTAAACAAGTTTAGGTTTCTATTTTAACCTTATCATTTAGATTTAACCTTAAGTTAAATAAATTTATTTTTACAGTGTCTTCTTGTTTTCTTACACTATAAGGTTAATAAACATACAATAAAATGACAAAAGAACCCCAAGTTGTTTATTATTAAAATATATAACCTTATTTAAGTAATTTGTCAGAACCTTATATTTCTATGAATAAAATGAAAATTAATAATATATTAGTTTTTTAAAAACTATTTTATGTAAATTTTGACATTATTTGGTAATTGATTTTTGTGAAAATTATAACAGAATGATTAGTTAGAAAAACATTAATTAAATCAATAATAAAATGTCATATTAACCTATAAAATTATTGTAATTAATAAAAATCCTCAAATTAAATTTATTTGGGTATTTATAACATCAATTATGTCAATATTTCATTAATAAGATAATTATTGCATCATCTTTGTGTCATAAATAAATTAAATTATATAATGTCTAAAAATTATAAATAAATTACCACTATGTATGAAATATTCTTATCTTTCTAACGAATATTAATAGTCGAATTTATCTTATGTATAACCCTATATTAAAAATTATTTACTTATAAAACATTGATTTTAACTATTTTAACCCTTATTTAAATAAATTAAGAATAAATGTCCTAATCTAATCCAAGTGGACCTAAATGGTCATATTTTATTCCTATGGTTGTTTTTTGTCGAATTAAAATTATCCAATAGAATGAGGACATGTGTTAGGGTATTAATAATATCATTTTTTCCCTTAATTACCCTATTTACTTTTAACCATGGTAAAAAATAGTAAACAGTTACTATTCACCAATAATAATTTCATCTCATTGAACCACATTTTAGTCCTTGATATTAACTGTGTCTCTCATATTTTCGAAATTCGACTCACAGAAGCGGTAAAATTATGTTTTATGATAAATTCAGTTTTTTAACTTTCACTTAGTGGTTTCACTATTCATCAAAAAATGAACGTTTCCATAAAAATACCAAAACTTAGACCTAAGATATATTTGATATTATGAATTCAAAAATTATGTCTATTTTACCAAATTCAAAACATATTGGTTGCATTAATTAATTTAAAAATTAATTCCTGTCGTGAAAACAAATCACGTGTTTTTAAGAAACAATAACTATCAAAAGATTGATACTTATTTATATCCAATTTCAAAGTGAAATTAATTCCAATGACCAACGTTGGATTAAATGAAAAAATATATTATAATTACACTTTAAAACCAATTAAAAAGATAATCTAACCATATAAATTATTGCGATGAAAAAATTTGTTTTTAATTAAAATATAGGGTGTTTTTACTATTCATTAAAATATGAAAGTTATCAAAATAATATGAAAAATTTATCCAAAGTAAATTTTTATACCCTGATTCCAAAGAAGAATTTTATTTTGTAAAATTAAACTTATATACATGTCAAAAACAATATTTAAGGTTGTTGCGCCATCAAAAGGCGGCAAAACTACTTTTTTTGAAAAATACTTATTTTACTCGAAAAATTGAATTTGTTCTCAAACCATGTTCTAGAAAATGTGTAAGATGAATAATAATGTTATAAAATTCAAAATTTAGTTTATACTCCTCATAATGTCTTGTTCATAATAATATTATAACCATATATCGTTGTTTAGTGAAACCTGGTATTGCGTACAACATACGCTATCGAGGAAAGTCGTGATTGCGTGTAATGCAAGCCAGGTCAGGGTTGCGTGTTGTGAAAGACTCCTCTGTTGTTTCGTATAACAGAATCCAACAATATTTCATTTATATATTGAATATATATATATACACTCAATGTTTTTTATAATAACTACTATCAAAATTGTGTGTAACATGATCCAAGAATAGTGTTGTGTATACTGCAAGATCATACAGTGTTGGGTGTAGCGCAAGGTAATCTTGATGTAGCATACAACACAAGACATCAATGATATTAAAAGAATATTTTTCATAAAATCTTGGGGTGTTACATTCTACCCCCCTTAAAATGAATTTTCCCCTCGAAATTCGTCAGGGTTATAAATGGTTTAAAACTCGAAAGTTTGTTTAGTAGAAACCCACATTGTAAAAAGGAATACCAAAACTTGCTTTAAAAACTAAAGTATGAAATGTAACGGTTACCCAAATTAACTCATCACTAGGTTTCCACGTAGGAGAACATTGGTGAAAATATGGATATGGAAGAAAAATCTAACCATCAAGTTCTATTGGAGAGTGGTAGAGAACATGGCTATGAAAAAGACATCATTGACAAAGCCATAGATTTGTGATGATCTAATGTACCATATGATTATTTGGATATAAGGGCACCAGGAAAACATTTTTGGTTTTCAAGATCATTTCCCTAAATTTGATGAAATTGGAAATAGAAGAAATACTTTTGTGATTTTGGTACAGTCTCACCGTTGTTCGTTATTTGGACAATTTCCACTTCATCTCTTAAAGAAATGAAGTTGAATTTGTCATTCGTGAAGTGTTAGCAGATCATGTGATAGAATGATGGTTCATTCCATCTATCTCAATCAAAAGGTTATAAAAGTTATCAAAAATACATAAGTCCATCTATAGTGAGATTAATCATATATGGTTCCTAAAATGGACTTGTACTTCATATATCATACTTCTTAATATAATAAATCGTGTTCCTACTAAACAGGGACTTCCTGTAGGCCAGTGGTAGGCTATAAAAGTCAGTGGAACATCGGTTGTGGGTTCGATTCCCATAGCCTTGTCCGACGTGATGGGTTGTCTCCCATCCTGCAGGTTGTCCTTTTTCTAAAACTAAATTACTATAACATCCCATCAATAATATCGAAAAAAGTTCTATCCTTAAACAATACGAACTTATGTCCAACATAATCCATTCCAATCATTAGGCTTATCTAAAATACTTCAGTCCAAGATCATAGTATAAAGAAAACTATTACATGAAATGTCATCAACCAAGCATGTGAATACCATTATTTATCCCCCATATATCTTGTTGGTCACATTCCAATCATGTTAATACCTTAATCATGTATTCTATAGAAAAATGAATACCCATTAAACCTTTGTGAAATCATGAATGCTGTCCAAAGTTAACTCTTTCCACATACCCAAATCCAAAAATTCTATATACTCAAACCATGATATAACTTTCTCCTTATATCAGTCATGAGCTCATGAATATTATCAAACATTTAATTTTCTCTTTATCCCATCATTATGTGGATATCGTCTAATTTCCAAAAATATCTGAATAACATTTCATGGTTACTGGTACCATTAATCATACACTTTCAAAACTTAAGGAAAGACAACAGTGTAACAATCCTTAGATGTCTCTTTATTCCATAGTACCATGAGATTACTTATACAACATTACACTTGATAAAAATGTAATCATTCCACTACCTTCTTAAACCATTGACCGAGCTTCATCAATTTTTTCATCTCACATATCATTTGTAGTCTCTTCATCATCATCAACATAAATACTACCCATACGACCGCACTGATTCTCTTCATGAGACTTTCCCTTAGGGCATTGATTTGCATAATGCCCGTACATTCCATATTTAAAACATTTAACCATTTTTGATGTCATAGAAATACCATTATCCTCATCCAAGGTGTTAACTAAACCTTTTCCTTTGCACTTACTGGATTTGTGTCCTTCTTTTCCACACCAAAATCATCTTCCAATTCCCTTGAAAGAATCTCCCTGATGCCTCTTCCCACATGATTTACATGAGGGAAATTGAACTTTCTTTCCTCTATGATCATCATGAAACTCCATCTTTCTCTTATTATCTGAGTCAGGAAACATACCAAAGTTGAGATTATTGATCATATTATGATATTTCTTATTAGGCATAATAATGATGTTTGGACTTCCAAATCCCATTTCATTTTGTTTCTCATGAAGAATATCATTCCATTTTCCGTCATATCCTCTATTATCATGAATCTTCCTGTTTCCAGCCATTTTCTAAAACCCAGAAAAAATAGTTTGAGAAGCAAAAATCATGCTAGGGAAAATAACATAGTAAAGGGAGAGCACCCTCAATATCTAACATCTTAGGTTAAATTCTAAGATCGTTACCGTAGTTCTAGGACTATATCCTATACGTATACTTATCCTCAGGAACATTCCTATACATACCATAGAAATATCTCTAGGGATCTCACTAACGGTATCACATCCTAGTTTCCAAAGGTTGACTAAACCTTTCCTTTGATACACACTATAACGGACCCGAATCTTGATGTACATGGACATTACATTACTTTAGCGGAATACTTAATACATAACAAAAACCGACACAAAAGGTTCGTAATAGTTTAGTGTCTTTGGAAACTCGGAATATAATCTTCTAATCGTGGTGAGAGATCTTCAACATCTCCCATAAGATCTTCCCCTTTTTGATTTCATACCTAAAACATTTCTTTAAATCCTGGTGAAAAGAAAACAAATAAAGGGTGAGGTCAAATGCTCAGTAAGGGTAAGCATGGATAAAATAAAACAAATAATATACATTTGAACATTAAAACATGAACATAATATTTAAACATCAGAATCTTGTGAAATGACATAAATCATGGATGTAAAAAAGGCATAGATCATAAAGAAACATTAATCATGATAAAATATCATTGGAACTAAACATGTAATTGTGGAAAACCATTAAGCACATGATATGATTTCCATAGTATCCAAGGCATTGCTGCCAAAACCATCTTAGTGGACAAAGTCCCTTTCTGAATCGAGTTAACTCCTCGTTCCAGTCCAGTATTACTGAACCGGTTTAACTTTCCGTTCCATCCATGTCTATCTCATGAGATATAAATATTTACCCAATGCATTCGAGGGAGATATGGGTCCCACCCATCCCATAATGAAATCATTCTTTCGTGTGCCACAAAATCATAAATCGTACAATATAGCATAACCCATGTAATAAAATGGGATTCTTAAACAGCATTCCCTCATAACATAATCCATAAACATTTGATATCATTTCATCATAAGATAATTGAAACCATTTAAATCATATAGAAATTTTACTTGAAACATACACATATGAAATAATGTCATCTTAGATGGAAAATAGTTTTGACAAAACACTTGAAATGAATTCTTGAGGAAAATATCCTTTCTTCTTTAAAATCATTTTCTTTTCACAAAATTCCATGCAATTTTAAAAGATTAGGGTTTTGTTGAAAACAATCATGCAATATTGTAGAGGATGCTTCTTGAAAATGAGGCGTTATGAAACATTAAATTTCCGTTCACGCCGTATAAGTTAAAAATAACATTCTCCTCGTACTTTTGTTGGAAAAGTCAAAAAGTACCTTATATGGTACCAAAGGAAAGATTCCATTCATACAATGTGGTGAAAAATCAATAAAGGGTAAAAATTACATTAACCATTAATGGAAGAATGTTAAACATTTTATGAAAACATTTTTAGAAAATGTGGTCATGGATTATAAACGTAACCCCGGTAAATACTTACATATAAGCAATCTCGGATAAAAATGAGTTTGAAAATTTATACCTTACCTTAGGTCTGATATGATTCATACGTATCCAAAATTCATGTATAATGATTTAAATAATATCATTGACTTATTACAGAATCATATTCATTGTTATGATATCATATATGTTTCACTTATGACTTTATATTACCCTTTCTTTTGTAAATTCCATGTTAAA
Source organism: Viscum album (assembly GCA_963277665.1). Taxonomy (NCBI): domain Eukaryota; kingdom Viridiplantae; phylum Streptophyta; class Magnoliopsida; order Santalales; family Viscaceae; genus Viscum; species Viscum album. The sequence goes on along the minus strand of OY728142.1, from coordinate 82,110,375 downwards.
GCAGCGTTTTGGGTATAATCATTTCATTTATCGTATGTGTTTCGACATGTCGTTGTTGATATTATTACTTATATCCTGATTTAAATAATTCCAGAATGTAAAACATGATTTATATATAATATATATTCATCATATACATACATATATTATAGATCGATAAAAGGAATGAAATACACCGTTCATGGAGACGGTAAGCCGTACGTACACATGAATACTGTTATCGTTTCTTTATTGAATTGAATGAAACAAAATAGATGACATAAATATATATATATATACATAAATCTAGTATCATTATTATTTCATATATTTCATTATTATTAATTATATAAACTTTATGATCATTCATGTATGGTTAACATGGAGAATGAATCTCATCGCGTCGTGGAGATGGTAGTCCGTACGTACGCACGAGCGATGATATCGTTCCAATAATTATTGAATAGAATTGGAGTGGATGGTATAATATATCAGAATCAGTATTATGTTATAATAACCATATATAGTTTTTCTTTACACCACTATACCCATCCATGTAAGGTGTTGGTGGAAAAACAGATTTCACCACGGCGTGGAGACGATATTCCGTACGTACGCACGCGTGGTGATTTTGTTTTCTGTAGGATGGATAGATTGTGAAATATGGTTGTTTTATACTTATAATAACATATCATTATATTAGTTATACTGATGTTATTACTTCATAATGAAACAACTAAAGAAGAAGAAGTGGAAGAAGAAATAGAGTTGAAGGAATCGGTAACAGACATTACCTCTTCTTTGAAGCACCTCTTTGAGACCTCCTCTTATGGAACTAAAATTGGTCTATGAAGAAGACCAGAACCTCTAGTATGTTTCTATGGAAGTGTATAAGAGAATTTGGCAGTGGTTTTCCATGCTTTAAAGCTCAAAGTGGTGTGAGGAAGAGAGGGAGGAGGTGCCCTTTTATAAGGGAAGAGAGGGGCACCTTTTGGAAAACTAACAATATTATTTTATTATAAAGTCTTATTCGGTTTTTAATAGCTATAAATTGATTTATTTCGAAGATAACGTGGGGATGGGTCTAAATCCTCTCATCCAATAGAATTTAGACAAGTTTAGGGTTCGATTTTAACTTTATCATTTAGATTTAACCATAAGTTAAATAAATTTACTTTTACCGTGTCTTCTTGTTTTCTTACAATATATGGTTAATAAACATACAATAAAAAGCCAAACGAACCCCAAGTTGTTTATTATTAATATATATAACCATATATAAGTCATTTGGCGAAACCTTAGATTTTTGTGAATAAAATTACAATTAATAATATAATATTTCTTTTAAAAACTATTTTATGTCAATTTTGACACTATTTGGTAATTGATTTTTTGTGAAAATCATAACAGAATTATTAGATCAAAAAAAAGTTATTTAAATCAATAATAACATGTCATATTAACCTAGAAAATTAGTGGAATTAATAAAAAGCCGCAAATTAAATTTATTTGGGTATTTATAACATCAATTATGTCAATATTTCATTAATAAGATAATTACTTCATCATCTTTGTGTCATAAATAAATTTAATTATTTAATGTCTAAAAATTATAAATAAAATACCACTATGTAGGAAATCTTTTTACCTTTCTAATGTATATTTATAGTCTAATTTATCTTATGTATAACTCTATATTAAAAATTATTTACTTATAAAACATTGATTTTAACTATTTTAACCATTCTTTAAATAAATTAATAATAAATGTCCTAATCTAATCCAAGTGGACCTAAATGGTCATATTTTATTCCTAAGGTTTTTGTTGGTCGAATTACACTTATCCAATAGAATTAGGACATGTGTTAGGGTAATAATAATATAATTTTTACCCTTTATTGCCCTATTTACTTTTAACCGTGGTAAAAAAGTAAAAAGTTACTATTCACCAAAAATTATTTTTATCTCATTGAACCACATTTTAGTCCTTGATATTAACCGTGTCTCTAAGATTTTCGAAATTCCACTCACAGAAGCGGTAAAATTATGTTTTATGAAAAATTCAGTTTGTTAACTACCACTTAGTGGTTTTATTATTCATCAAAAAATGAAAGTTTCTAGAAAATACAAAAAATTAGGCCTAAGCTATATTTGATATTATGAATTCAAAAATGATGTCTATTTTACCAAATTCAAAACATATCAGTTGCATTATTTTATTTAAAAATTAATTCCCGTCGTCAAAACAAATCGCGTGTTTTTAAAAAACAATAACTATCAAAAGATTGATACGTGTTTATATCCAATTTCAATGTGAAATTAATTCCAATGACCAACATTGGATTAAATGGAAAAAATATATTCTAATTACACTTTAAAACCAATTAAGAAGATAATCTAACTATATAAATTATTGCGATGAAAAAAGTTATTTTTAATTAAAATAAAGCATGTTTTTACAATTCATTAAAATATGAAAGTTTTCAGAATAATAATAAAATTTTATCCAAAGTAAATTTTTATACCCTGACTCCAAATAAGAATTTTATTTTGTCAAATTGAACTTATAGACATGTATAAAGTAATATTTAAGGTGGGTGCGCCATCAAAAGGCGGCAAAACCACATTTTTTTGAAAAATACTTATTTTACTCGAAAAATTGATTGTGTTCTCATACCATGTTCTAGAAAATGTGTAAGATGAATAATGATGTTATAAAATTCAAAATTTAGTTGATTATATTCATAACGGCTAGTTCATAATAATATTATAACCATATATCGTTGTTTAATGAAACCTGGTATTGCGTACAACACATGCTATCGAGGAAAGTCGTGATTGCGTGTAATGCAAGCCAAGTCAGGGTTGCGTGTTGTGAAAGACTCTTATGTTGTTGTGTATAACAGAATCCAACCATATTTCATTTATACATTGAATATATATATATATTTATATATATACACTCAAAGTTTCGTAGAATAACTACTATCAAAATTGTGTGTAACATTATCCAAGAATAGTGTTGTGTATACTGCAAGCTCATACGGTGTTGCGTGTAGCGCAAGCTAATCTTTTTGTAGTATACAACACAAGACCTCAATGATATTAAAAGAATATTTTTCATAAAATCTTAGGGTGTTACATTAATGATACACGACACATCCTGAGACAGAACCAGGATACCATGAACAATAAGTAACAAGTATTTAACCAAAACTGAACACTAAAGAAGCACATTATTCATTGTTAAAAAGAGACAACACAATAAAAAAATGAACCATGGGTTTCCTCCCAAGCAATGCTTTGTTTTATAGTTTTCAGCCAGACATTATTCAAGATCAGTTTTCAAGCACTGTGATGGAAATCAAGGTTGTCAATTGTCTTTCAAAATAAATTTTCACATTCATCCCATAAACTAACATGGGTTTATTTTCTTCAACTACTATTTCTAAATATCCATTATTTAGAACTATATAAATTGTAAAATGACAAAAATATTTGTACACCAGCTTTCCAGGAAATAGTTTATGTCTAGAGTTCAAAAGAAGGACCATCTTTCCTAGTTAGAATTACTTGTTTTAAATGATAGAATCATGAAAGATTTTACTCATATCTTTATAAATTCATGAATTATCATAACTCTCTCTCGTAATCTCATCAAGTTCACTCAACTCAATTAATCCCCTCTCACCAGCACTCTTAAAGTCAATTTTTAGAACTTCAACTACCCAATAGGACTTGTTTTGCAACTCTATAGTTAAATGAAATATTTTCCCAAACAACAGCCTATAAAGAGACATTTCTTTTGGGGTATTGAAAGGAATTCTCCATGCCCATAAAGCTTCATCCAATTTATGTAGCCAGTCATTCCTAGAGTTTGACACAATTTTCTCAAGTATTTTTTTATGTTCCATGTTTGAAATTTCCACCTGTCCACTGGTCTTGTGGATGATAAGGGGTACCAGTTTTATGGACACGACCATATTTATCCATCAAAGATTTAAATTTATAATTTTTAAAATCTGTTCCATTATCATTTGTAAAATCTCTCGGGACTCCTAATGATGTAAATATGTTCTTCTTGAAAAAGTTTATTACAGAGTTATCTTGATTGTTGGGCAGTGCCACTACCTCAACCTGTTTCAAAATATAGTCAACAGCAAGAAGAATATATGCATTCACATGTGGTGATGGAAATGGACATATGAAATCTAAACCCTAGACATCAAAAAATTCAACTTCCAGAATTCCATTTTGGGGTAACTCAAGCTTCCTACCCACATTACCTAGCCTATGATACCTATCACATCTAACCACAAATCTCCTAGAATCCTTAAAAAGATCGGGCCAATAAAAAGCAGACTGTAAAACATTCTATGCAGTTATTTCACCACGATGGTGTTCTCCCCAAGGTGAGGAGTGACAACTCTCTATGATACACAACATTTCTTCCTCAGGTAAACACCATATAATAATACCAAAAGCACATCTGGTTAACAAAAATGGATCATCCCAAAAGATAATATTTAAGTTTAGAAATAAAATTTTTTCTTTGGTTATTGGAAGATTTTTTGGGAAAAACACCTACTGCCAGGAAGTTGGAAAAATCTGAAAACCATGCAGATTTCCTAATTGACACAGTAAGCAGCTTCTCATTAGGAAAGAAAGATTTTATCACCATAGAATCTTCGTATTTATATTGAGTAAGAGATAGCCTAGATAAGTAGTCAACAACTAAATTCTCAGCTCTTTTCTTATCCTTAATATCTTGATCAAACTCTTATAGCAATAGAATACATCTAATCATCCTGGGTTTAGTTTTCTCCTTAGACATTAAGTACTTTAGAGTACAATGTTCAGTGAAAACAATGACTTTTGAACCTAACAAGTGCTGTCTAAACTTATCAAGAGCAGACACAGTAGCTAAAAAATATTTTTCAGTAGTTTCATAATTCTTTTGGGTATCATCTAGCAGACTACTAGCATAATACAACACATCTAACTTCCTATATTTCCTCTATCAAAGGACAGCTCCTACAACCATGTCACTAGCATCACGCATAAGTTCAAAAGGTAGGTTGCAGTCTAGTGTAGTGATAATGGGTGATGTAGTGAGTTTCTCTTTAATCGGAATAAATTATTTCAAACATTTTTCATCAAAATTGAACGGTGCATCCTTGACCAGAAAAGAACACAAGGGTTTAGTAAATTTAGAAAAGTCTTTTATGAATCTCCAGTAGAAACTGGAATTCCTTATAAAACTACTTACACCATTGACATTAACAGGAGGAGGCAGTTTTTGAATAACATCAATCTTAGCAGTATCAACTTCTAGACCTCTCATTCAGACCTTATGACCAAGCATTATTCCTTCTGTGATCATAAATTGACATTTCTCCCTATTAAAAACACGGTTGGTTTAAATGCATCTCTCTAAGAGTAACTAATGATTTATAAGATAGGTATCAAAGGTACTTCACACAATTGAGAAATAATCCCTGAAAACCTCAATGATTCTCTCAATAATATATGAAAAGATAGCCATCATACACCTTGGAAAGGTTACTGGAGCTCCGCACAACCCAAAGGGAATCCTCCTGTAGGCAAATGTCCCAATGGGGCATGTGAATGTGATCTTTTCCTGATCCTCTAGAGCAACAAGAATCTGGTTGTAATTAGAATACCCATCCATAGAATAGAAAAACTCATTACCAGTAAGCCTCTCACACATTTGATTAAAAAAGGGAATTGGAACATGGTCTTTCTAATGGTGGAATTATTCTTCCAGTAATCAATATAGACTCTCCATTTTGTGGCTTTTCATTCATTTAATTCTTCATTTTTTTCCTTTTTTACTACAGTAAATCCTCTCTTCTTGGGAACAACCTAGACAGGTTTGACCCTAGAACTATCAGAAATGGGATATATCATTCCATTATCCAGTAGTTTAATCACTTCTTCTCTTAAAACTTCTTTCATGTTTGGATTTAACCTTCTTTGACACTATACCCAAGGCTTAGGATCAGGCTCCAAAGGTATTTTATGCATACTGAATGAGGGACTAATACAGTTGATATAATCTATTTTCTAGAAAATGGAATATTTAAAATTTTTCAAAACATTCAACATTTATTCATCTTGGTTTCCATTTAATTCAGTAGAAATTATTATAGGAAATGTGGAGTTCTCACCCAGAAATGAATATTTAAGATGAATAGGGATTGGTTTTACCTCATGAGCGAGTGGTTCAAAACAAGAAGGAAGACTCTTAGGCCTGGGAGGTCCAAGATAATCAACATTTCTCTTGTAAGGAGTATCTAATGATGAAAGATTCTCAATTTCATGTTAATATTCAGAAGTAACAGTGATGTTGTCCAAAGTGGTCATCACACTATCCAAACCATCCAGATCAAAATTCAACAAATTTATCATATAAGTATCATATAATTGTCTTATAAGTTCCACCTAATTATCAACAATGATTTCATCAAGGTTGGTGTTAACCTAAACATCCTCAAATTCACTCAAAAATATCCATTGTTCAAAAATAGTGGACTCTTCAACAACAGAAACTAGATGGTTTTCTAGTTCGGGAAAATTTACCTGATTTGGTGTTTGAACAATATTTTAAACTTTTATAATAGATTTAACCATATTTTCATATTTAAAATTATTTTCTTAAACATAGGATTGATTTTCAGATTCTTTAGAGTTTCCAATTGAGTTCTCATCTTCTAAAGACTCTACCCTAGAAATGTTTTCAGAAAAAATGGTCATTTAACATTTGTAAACACATTGAACTATTCTTGTTGTTGTCCTATTTTAAAGATTAATTGACCCTTAGAAACATCAATGACAGCACCACATGTGGCCATGTAGGGCCTAACCAAGATGATGGGAAACTCTTGGTCATACTCTATATCCAAGAATAAACAGTCAGCAGGCAGAAATAGCTTCCCATCCTCAACTAGTAAATCATCTACCATACCCACAAGATGAGTGAAAGATCTATCAGCTAACTATGTTATGACTGTGGTGGGTTGAAGATCACCCAAACTCCACTATTGAAATAGTGAGTATGGGAGACTATTAATGCTAGGACCTAAATCACACAAATAGTTGAGCTGATTAGAGTTTCCTAGTGTACAAGGTATGACCAAACTACATGGGTCATTCAATTTAGGTGGGATTTTCTTTTGTAGTAATGTATTGCACACTTCAGTGTGGCTGTAAGTAGAAAATTCTTCTAGAGTTTTTTGTTTGAGACAATTTTTTCAAGAGATTTTAAATAAGATGGAATTGGAATTAAAGCTTCAATGAAACGAATGTTCACATGACATTTAGAAAGAAGACGATGGAACTAAATAAGATCAGCCTTGGTGTTACTTTGAGGTTTCAGCTTCTCAGGGAAAGGGATGGGTGGTGAAAAAATTTAAGGACAATAGGCATATCCCTCACCTATTCCAAAACTTTTTTCTTTTCCTTTATTATTTTGATTTTTAGATGAAGTTTCAGCTTGAGTTTTAGGTGGAAAATTCATATTTTGATCATTTTCAATACTTTTATATGAATTTCCAGCATATGAACAAAGAAGATTTTTATTACAAGATTGTAGTAGATTATCATTTTTGGCATTTTAATGGTCTTTTCTAGCATCAACATGAGTATTAAGACCACATATAGTGACAATGTCCATGGAATTATCCCTAGGTTAATGTTCAGTGGTATTAGGAAGTCTACCTTTTTACCTAGATGAGAAATCCTTAGCAATTTGGCCAAGTTGATTTTTCATATTCTGCATTCTAGCATTAGTTTTCATTTTATCAGAGTCATATTGTTTTTGATTTTTGGTTAGATGAGTCAAGTATCTTTCCTCTTGAGAGTTAATTTTGTTCAAACTTAGATCAAGCATAGAAGAGATGTGACTATCATTGTTTCCTTGTTCATTTGAAGACTCACCCCATTGTTGATTCTGAAAATTTGTTCTTGGTTGATTAGAGTAATTAGGGGTAATAGATTGTTTAATTAAGCCTTGATCTTTCCAGGAAATATTTGGATGGTACTTATAGCCTCGGTTATAATTGTTTGAAAAAGGTTCTTCTTTAGGAGGAATTTTAGGACCATAGTTAACAATGTTTGAGTTTTATTATTGTTTGGATGGAACATAAATTTTAGGATAGAAGTTTTCAGTATTGCCACACATACCACACTGGAAACAATGTTCCCTTAAATATTGGTTGGTATTTTGATAGACACGTTGTTTAACAGTTTTTTTTGAATTCTGGTTCATTAATGATTGATGTAGGTTGGTGATTTCACCAAGTTGAGCAGGAGTTTCATTTATTGAACCAGTGTTTGGGTTAACATTTGTTTTGACTCTTTTAATTCTTGAATTTTTATGTTGTGAATTCAGTAAAATATTATTAAAAAAATTTCTATGTTCTTCATCTGTTTTATCATTGTAGCTACCCCCAACAGCCTGGTCAACTAGATTCTATACAGAGGATGAAAACCCTTCATAGTAAGTTTCCATAATAAGGTGTGATGGGAGTTAATAATGGGGACACTGCCTAAGAAGATCTCTAAATCTATCCCATGATTTGGGAAATTCTTCTCCATTATATTTATTGAAACTAGTGATTTTTGTTCTTAGTTAACCTTTCAGTCTTTGAGGGTAAAATTTCATAATGAAAGAGTTATACAGTTGATCCCAGTTTTCTAAAATGTTCTCATCTAGACCGAGAAACCAATTTCTAGAATTCCCTTAAGTCAAAAGGGAAAAAACTCACTCTTAGTTCATTCTCTATGAGTCTTAGAAGAGGTAATTGCTACATAGGGTTGTAGGAGTATCCAATGAAGTCTAGAGAGTCCTCATTAGAGATTCCATTAAAAGTAGGAAATAATGAAATATGAGACTGTTTTGATTCATAATTTCTGGCTCTAAGAGATAACCAAATGGATGATGGATTTCTTGAAACTCAAGGAAGTTGAAACTCCCTTATCCTAGGCATTTCATTTTATTCTAAGAGTTATGGTTGGTTTTGAATGTTATTATTAGGTAATCTATTATCTATGTTTTCCATTTCAATTTGGTTCTTATTTCATAGAGTCGTGATATGTTTATCTAATTCAATGTTTAGGAGCTCTAATCTAACACCAAAAGTTCTTATGGTCATGCAAACAACAATAGACAGTAATCAAAAGTAAAGAAAACAACAGCAATTTAACAAGGAATGAAGCAGTTTATTTAGAAAAATTTTCAATTTTTCATATTTTTAATATTTTTATATATGTGATTTTTATAGTTTTTTTTAGTAATGGACCATGCCTTCCCCAGAAATGGCACCAAAAACATGACCTAATCATTTGTTGAAGTCGTTCAAAGTTTAAAATTTATATTCCTACAAACTTTATACTATATATGTTGTAAGCAGGGTCGAACCCAAAGTGATGGTAAATTTGGCCACTAATCTTCTAAAAACATTGGAAAACAGCACTGTTGTCAGCAGTGGAGTGATTTTTCAATTTTTTACATTATATATATTTATTTATAAAAGGTAGAGTGACATAACATTGGAAAGCATGTTTAAAAACTAAATTGAAGTAAGATACAGTTGAAAACAAAGGAGAACTATGAAATAAAGGCACTGATAAACGAAAATCGATTTAAAATGACCAATGAATAATCTTCATTCTTCTGGTTATAGAGGTGTTTCAATTCAAATAAAGGTTATTGAATAGTTCCATCATGATAGTATGAATTATCTACCTCTCCAGAAGTTAATTCAGACAAGACAATCTATTCTAGAGTTCTCCACCCTAAAAAATCAACTGTGAACAGTTTGAAATTTAACATCAGGACGAAATCACCATAAGTCCTAATGTATTTTGAGTTTATCTTATTTTGAAAAGTGTTACCATAATAAATCTCACCAATCGATTGTGAAAGTTTGAAAATTAAATTTAACTTGCACAAAAAACCAAATGAACTCTGTATCAATATCTCCGATCAATACTGAATACAATAAAATGATAAAGTGAAATGAAAATTTAATGATAACCAGTGGAACATAAATATAATCAAAAACTAATTATTTTTCTAAAAATCATCTCTATTATTTACTATAAAAAAATTCAATTAAAAAGGCGAAGAATTGAAAGAAAATAGAGGAAGGAACTCCCTCTTTTTGTGTGAATTGTTGTTGTTCTTAGCCTCCTCCAGCTCTAGGAAGTGGATCCAGAGTCGCCATTGGGTCTATCTATTCTTTGAATTTGATCCTTCCTATGTGTGAATGTATCTGTCTCCACTCCCCAAATGAATCACCCCCTTTTCTAAATCTGCTTCTTGCTCTGCATAAGTAGTCACTGTCCTCTGCTGGTTTTCACCAAACATTTACACTGACATCAAAAGCCCTTAAGAAATGCACAACATAACCTGCATTTTACCATGACTGGCACGTCGCGCTATCTTTCCTCACGTACTTAACTCTCGGTGAGTTATTTGAGTGAATCTTGGATATATACAAGTCTCTTGAATGAACTATCATAGTTAGAATAGAAAAATAAATGATTGAAACAGTATTAAAATGGTAACTTTTAAAAAATTACCATTAAAGAGTGATTAGATGTTATGAAAATTAAGTTAATAACTGTTAGTTTTTATTGTATTTGTAAATCAACTTATTTTAATTAATATGTTTACGTGTTATCATTTATATAATTAATTTATGAAGGTGATTAATTATATTAAATAAGACTATTAATGTTTTGTTAGTTATATATATATATATATATTGAAAATTAATTTTTACATTTCATAGAATTATATATAGTTATCTTATTTTATAACTATTTAATTCATAAATGAGTATAATTTACTATATTCATTAAAATATGAAATTTATTTATATTAGTTTTATTAATAAGTTTAGCATTTATATTTTAGTGTTAATATATTTTAATTAATTAGTTTTAATGTTGATATTAGTTATCTATTAGTTATTTTTAGTTTTTTAGTTATAATTTTATACGATTTTATTATTATTTTAATTATCTATTATCTATTATTCTATTATTATTATTTTAACTTTTTTAAATATATTTTTTTATTTGTTTTTGTTCTTCTTCATCAATCACATAGCTCCTCCTCAGTGTAGTGATGCTGACTATGAGTATAGAATAGGTGAAGCGGAGGATGAATGCAGAATCTGTGAGTAGCATTGAGAAAAATGGTTGTGAGACCCCAGTTGCCAGAAACAAGCACAGCGTGGGTCGGTGATTGATCTGCATCTGTGAGGTGTTGCAAGAGGTAGGCTAATTGTGAGGCGTAGTGGTAGAGAGGTGAAAGGAAAGTGGTGCAATAGTGAGGTGCATGGTATGTTAGTGAACTAAACGGTGAGGTGCACGGTCACTGTTAGTTAAAAAAATGAGGAGCATCAGCAGGTTGTCACTATTTGGCTAAAATCAAAGAGGAGTAGTACAACGCAAGGTCACCGATATACTTAAAAGTCATCATTTCCCATTAAAAAAAGGTTCACCGTTGGAACAAAAATAAATAACTAATGGGGACCTTCAACAATTTTTAATGCAATAATTGATGTTAAAATTAATACATATGTAAACTAAACAAAATGATTGAAAATAATAAATAAAAAGAATGCTAAACACCCTTAATTAAATATATGGTTTTTTTAAAAAACACTAAAATTATAAAAAAGAGTAATTAATTGATAACACATAAATTATAAGATGGATAATTGATATACTAAAATAATAAATGACTTAAATTAAATATACTATAAAATTAATTACAAGGTATCAGCGAATAAAAAAGAAGAGCATCGGTGACCCAATAGGTTACCGATAGCTCCTGTCTACCTCACTATTAGACTAAGATCAATAGAAAATGAATATATATTATAACTGCATACATAAGATTAAATAATTAATGTTTTAAAACTCTTAATTAATTAATTAATCAATTGAGTGAATACAAAAAATTAAAAGCGAACTAATTTTTTTAATTTAAACTAAAATTCTTATCTTAATTAGATGGCAAGATGATTAGACATATTATGTAACATTATTAACCTATTCTAATGAAACTAAATTAGAGGATAAAACAGTAAAATAAATACTAAGTTAATTAAATAGAATTATAATGAATAAATAATTGTTTAAAAAAAGTTATTATATTAAATAGTCAAGAATTATTAAATTAACCCAACTAATTAAGACATAATTAAATTGGAAAAGTAAAGTAAGTATAAAATTACTATTTTTAATAATAAAAATGTATAGTTATTTATAAAAACAGATTAATTGACAAAGTTAACTATAGAAATACCAAAGTACAATTTTTTATTAAAAAGTGATTAAATAATTAATTAAATCAATAAAAATTATGTAAAAATATTTGAAAAAACTATGAAAAAATAGAGCCACGTCAGTTATAACTGTCACATATAAATAACTCTATTAATAATTTTATTTTTTATAACCCATTATCATGTGAAATAGAAGCTAAGATAGTGAATCAAGTTTCCCAAAGTTATCATCATGTAGATTATAAAGAATGATTAATTTTGAGTATCATGAATCAACATTAATTTAAAATATTTAATTTAATTGGAAAAGGTCAATACAAAAAAGCAACATTACATATGAACAGTCATTTCCATACCTAATACTGTGAGCATAGAATGAATCGACCATACTCATGCAACAACACATGAACCTATCTATTCATAATCATTCCCAAAAATATCCCCATAATATCACAAGGTATCTATATAACAATAACTTATTCATTAGAGGGATACCTATCACCCAACCATCACATAATCATAATTTGTTCATATATTTGAAACAATGACCTAAAAACACTTATGACTTTATCACAACATAATCAGTGGAAAATAAAATGGGTTTCATTAAGATTTAATAATAATAATCACTTACCTTATTAATAACTAATAATGATGGTATCATTTTACAATGAATATAATGAATGATATGAAAAATAAATGTTTTTTATTGATAATAATACATTTAAAAGATCATAAAACATTTATTGATTAATATAACCTATTCAATATTAAATCACATATTTAATGATTAAAAATTTCAATAATATTTGAAATAAAATTTAATTTAAAAATAAACTTTAGGCAATCTAATATAATACTCAATGAAAATATTAGTCCTTGTGATGGGAATATACATCAGAGTGGAATATGCTAAAACAAAAATTTCTATCCCTAAATTCGGTAAAAAACTGATCATTTGGAAAATGAAAATTGTATTAATTGTAAAAATGTTTTATGAAAATAACATAAGGTTAAAAATTATATTAAAAAATATTTTTATAATATTACAAACATTCTGGAAATTTTTTAAATGAATATATGAATATAAAAGGAAATAATTCTAGACTGAGGAGGAAATAATGTCATCTTTTAATAAAAATATTATCTCTAACATTTTTTATATCAATTTAATGAGTATTAAAAGAAAAAACAAGTAATATTTTTAAAAAAATGAATAATATATATTGTTTTTATACTACTATGATAATCAAAATTATCAAATTAAAAATTCAACATAAACAGTCTAGAAAATTAATGAGATTGTATAACAATTCCCTTACATAATATCTCATATATCATTTTACAAAAAGATAAATCATATAAAATAAATATATCTTTAATATAAATATATCATAGATCCAAATCAGCACATTAATATATTTGTACAACTTTATTATAATTTCTTATGATTCTACTTCAACAATTCTTCCATAAAATGGATATTCGGTTGAAAACAGGCCTTTTTTCAATTCATGTTATGGTTTGATGGTTCTGGTACTTCCACCTTGGTCATAGTTTCATCATATATAGAATATTATTCATGAAAAAGTAATCACATTTTTCATTATGTTCAATTGGTTTACCATAAAATGTTGAAGGTAATGGAAAATTAATTACATCAATTCATGGAGATGGTAGTCCGCCCATACACATTAGTGATGTTTCAAAATTTTGATGTGCGGGGGGAAATAAAATAAAATTATAATTATCATTTTAAATATAATTATTATATTCTAACTATCATATATATAATAATTAAATCATTCATTTTACCGTATTTGTAATGTAGAAATGAATAAAATGAATCACATTGCATCATTGCGGTGTCCATCCACATGTACGCACAGTCCACACTATCATTTTACAATATATGGGAAGGTTAGAAGGATGATCAAATATTATAATTATAATGAATCATTATTTCAAAAGTTTCATATATAGAAATTTAATCTATCATAATAATAATTTCTTACATATGGTGATGGAAAATAAAATATCTCACTTGATTGAGGCTAAAATCTACATGTACGTACATGAAATGATTTAATATCCCACTTGAGGAAGATAATGTAAAGGCTCAATATGTTCATACATAAAAATTACTAATTTTTAAATTAATATTGATTATATTATATGAAAATAAGAATGAGCATCATAATGGTATATTACGTTCTGAAGCATAGACTCATAAATGACTTGTACATAAGATTTGTACATAATATCCCATATAGATCTTAATAAATAGAACAATTATTAGAAATATTTGATCTGAAAATATCATAAAAACCCATAGAAAATAACCATAATAATGAGTGGTTTTATTTTCTCTTTATGGTAAAACAAGGGATATTTCTTAACGTACTGTAAGCATAAGGATATTAGAAAATGACCATAGTATATAAAAACCAAACACTTTATATCAATGATCAAAATCTTGAGTCATGGAATAAATATTTGAAATTCCTAATACATGACACATAAATAAATAAAATAACAAGATTCAAAAGACAACAACATTAGAATAATGCATAAAATCATGGAATAGACAAATGTATTGAAAATAATTCACATAGTGTCACGAATCAATTGAAGGATATCATGATGGAGTAAGTTCAATCTCAAAACAATATTAGTTTTCAAGATTCACTCACAAGACATTCATAGTGTACAATGACCCTTACTGAACTGGGTTCAATATCTATTTTAATCCTATTTATCTCATGAGATATCAATCATTAAAAAATGTTTTGGAGGGAGATAAGGGCCAAACCTGTTACATAATTGAAATCATACATACATGTGCTACCAGAGTATAATACATTCATCATCTAAAAACCCATGAAAATAAATGGGAATCCAAAATCATTTATCATAGCATAACCTATGAAAATAAATGGGATAGATAAAATTTTCATCATAGTATAGCATGGGAAAAATAAAGAGGTTTTATAAACATCTTTTTTTCAAAAACACAAAGCATCTTGAGCATGAATAATTATGGTATCATTAGATCTTATCCAAATAAATGGTCATATAACATCAATGGATTTCACCTGTCACGAACTATACTGGGGTTTCATCCAAATCGACACCCAACTAAGGCCATGGAAAGGCCCGAAGGGAGCTCCCAATTTCCATGCTCTAGAAACTAGTTCCTGGAAATCAACAATACACATTGGTAATGATTTCACCAACAAATATAAAAAAAACAACCCACAGGAATAAGAAATCACAAAACTGATAAACACAACCAGATAAGATGCAACAATTTTTAGATTAAATGTTCATAAATAGTAACCAAAAACATAAATTACCACAATGGAAGTGTAACGACTAAAAAATCCCATAAAATATTCACATAAAAAAAGTGATATCACACTCAATATAGCACCACCAACAATTTTACGATGTGTAACACTTGAAACCAAATCCATAATCACTACCATGATACATCCTTCTTCTACTTGGGTCATACGTAATTTAGTCTACAGACACCCAATTTTATATTCACCGTGATATCGAAATCCTAGTTGGATTCCACCCAAAGAAATATTTATTTCAATAACACTATATGAAAAATAAGCATTCACATTTTTATAATAAAATTTATATCATTTTCATGGATCATTTGGAAGGAAACATTTTCTTGAAATCTATTTTAATGAAAAACGTTTCTAAAAATATATTCATTGATATAACAATGCAAACAATTTCCATCGTATGCTATTGGTTTGAATCACATTAAAAAATCACCTTGTCATAAGATAGAATAAAAAAATACCTATAGGAAATAATAATAAGTGGGACCCTTTGAACCACATACATCATTGATCAATGTCCTCTAACCAAAACCACTAGTGTTCTCGTGCATGATCCATTAGAGGGAAACACATCCTAAGGTCATGTTGTCTCCCTATCATATTCCAAAATCAATATATTAACCATGAATAACCCACTATATGGGACCAATTGGATGGTATTGTTGTATCTATTCATTTCACATGTTTTGTTAGAGTTATAACATCAATATTGATAGAAATATATGGGCCTCAGACTCTTTCAAACCATCTAGTGTACTAGTTCTAGTTCAGACACATAGAAACCTGGGATTCCCTTTGAAACCATATTCCATTTTACATAGCATATAAATCATCACATTCACATACAGATTCCCAGAATCATGAAGACAAGACTAAATCACCATTTTCACAATTCACATTGATACAATGATAAAAACTCACATGGGAACCTCCATTTTCCATAAAGAAAACTAATTTTATTTTACACACATATCAAAACCCTTTGGAAACAATTTTTAAATAATATTCATTGTTCAAAAATACCATTTATAAATGTTACATGAGAATAACACATAAAATATGACCATTTCAATGGGAAAACACCCTTTCAAATTCATACACAAAACCAATCTATTTTTTATACATGCTTCACATCACATTGAAAATTTATAAAATATAGTTAAAGTGCATAAAAAATCCAACACATAATGAAAATACTTTTCATTCATAATACCGAATATCAACACATTTTGACCACAAATACATTAGAAAAAACATTCTACACCTTTTACAAATTGTTAAAACGCATTCCAGAAGAACCAAAATGAAAAACACAATAAACATAATAATTTTCCTTTAAAAACCTTAATTTTTTAACATATGTATCTTAAAACCATTATGAAAACATGGTTTTAAGCACAAAATTAACATATAGAATAATATTAAACAACCATGTAAGAAAAAAAATCAACTAATAATATAAAATCATGGAACCGCCTCCTTTTAAATAAAAATTTTCAAAAATTGAATGAAAACCACAATTGCACCACCACAAGACCTAAAAAAAAGTTCGTATAATTACCATTAATATTTCATTCAAAAAAACAATAGAAATTATTTTATTGGAAAAAAACATATTGGGAATTAAAAAAAATACGATATAAGAAATAAAACCCATATAATTTAAAAGAATACAAAATAAATGAGACTTATATAATTATTTATTAATGTTACCACAAAAAAACCACCCAATGATTGATGCCAAATTTCTCCATTATGAATTCGAGGAAGCTAAAAAGTCTAAAAATCTCCTAGAATTTTGATAATAGGTGTTTTAGGGTAAAATATGAAGAGTTAAGGCATGAAATTTTCTAAATTTTAATGAAATTGATATGTCAGACAATTATATAGCACCATTTTCCAAACAATTTGGAAACCAGGCATTCCTCTCTGTTTATGAGGAAGGAGGAGACACAGTTTCCTAGGGAATGGAACAGGGCTATCTGGCATGTCAGGTGGAATGGAAAGTTCCATTATCCAAGGAACACAATTTTCTTTTGGGATGGCACATGGTTTCACTTAAATGTGTGAAGGTCATGCAGTACTGACTTTCCATCCAAAAAACTCCATTTTTCACAAAAAATCCAAAGAAAACCAAGGTTCCAAGGAAATATAATTTTTTAAAAAATAGAATATAGAAAAAAAAAATCATTGATGTGGCAATTATCCCCACCATGAAAACAATCATCCCCCGAAATTTCATTCAGATGTCTGATCAGAGAAAAATATAGACATTCTGCATCATCCATATAATTCCACTGCCATTTAATATGTTCATCACTAACATGTTACCATAGATTGATAACCAATGATATGAAATTTCAATGATGTAAATTTTCACAAGAATCCACAATACCTACTGTTCCCTTAAACACATTCATGTTGGGTTCTAATTCCATCTCTTCTCAATACATCACATGAGTTGAACCCAAATTCAATATTTTCATCTTAAAAATATTGAAAACTTCACGAATATAAATAAACTAGGGAGGAAATCAAACTGATATTCCACCATAACAAATCAATTTGTGATATCAAAAGGCCCATCATACCTAGACATTATCATCCCATACTTACACAATCAATGATGACCCAAACAAAGTGACCCTTTTAGGAACACTCATTCGCCCATGGAAAACTCCAAAGATCAGTACCTCTAATTACCATAAAATGTATGATAGAAGTATTCTGTCAAAAAAGTATACCTAACAATCTTAAAATTATCATACATTAAGCTCACAAGTCTCAGTCACAATAATGAGGCCTCACCTACCTTAGACCTACATAAAGGTGACCAACAAGACCAACCATAAAGCACCTCAATATGATCCATTTAAATCGATTATTGGTATCTATTATTATATGTAAACTTGACCTACCCCCAATGATTACCCCATGAACCTATAAATTCCAAACCACGTGGACAAAGCATGAATTCCAAAATCTTATTTTCTTTCTCTGTTTGATCATCCGTTTAAGGGTGGTATTCCATACTCAACTTATCATATAACCTAATCCCCTTATTAAGACCTTAACAACAATATGAGTTAATGTGAGGTTCCCTATCTAAAAAAATATCCAATGGAACACTCTGATGCCTCACAATTTCTTGAACATACAACCATGCCAACTCATCAACCCTAATTGAATCTCATATTATAAAGAAATGAGTTTATTAGGTAAGATGGTCCATCACTACACAAATGGAATTCCATCACCCTACTTTATGAGGTAAAATAATAATAAAATCAATGTTGATTATTCCCTTTTCAAGGTAGTATTAGTTAGTTCTTGAATAAAACAAGGGGACCTTTGGTTCTATAAATTAACATACTTATATGTATAACACCACGACACTATGTCCTATATGTCTCACGTCCTACCAAACCACTAGAAATTCTACACAAATCATGAAACATATTGGTGGTACCATGATGAATGTACAACTAATATTGGTGGTTATCCTACATCGCCACTTTCTACAATTAAAATCATATCACAAAGGTACCTCTAAATAAAAAAGCTCCCTCAAAAGTCATCAACAACTCATAAGAAACCTCCCCACCATTTTGGAACAACATTGAATTATGGAACAACACAACACTCAGATTCTCTTACCCAATCAACTATATAAGGGAAGGTGTCAAAAAAACAATAGAAAAAACAAATCTCCTCATCGTTCTCTGGTCTCCAAATGCATATGGGAAAAAAGTACAATCAAATCCCACTTACCACTAGTCAATTTCAACGCTTATTCTGGAACAATCATACATAAGCAAACAAAAACCAAATTACCTTTCCTGGGGTTTAAATGAAATAAAAATCCAACCTCTGAAGGTATTAAACACTATGAATCTGCCTCAAATTCAGACATATCTTGTAGAAAAAATATGGTAAGGTATTATGATCATAATGATTTATAATATTTCCCCAAAAAAGATATTGGTTCCATGTATTCAAGTCATTAATTATACTGCTAACTCTAGGTGATGGTTCAGGTAATCCTTTCAATGTTGTTTAATTTAGAGGGAACCATATTCAACCATATGCTCATCATGGATCATCACACATCTAAGAACCATACTAGAAGCAACACATTATTCAACATGTCCCATTGTTGATTATAAAAAAATAAAATAAAAATATGGGATGTAGTCGACTGCTTCTTAATATCCTGATGGGACTCTTGAAATTCTATGCTCCATTCAATCACAAACACTATCCAGCTGGGGGTCATCATTTGTGGAGAAAACGGAGAAAAGTCCTAAAAAATAGCATGTAATACCATTTAAATCCCTTAAAGAATCTGATCTAGAAAAAAATCTTCACATGTTGTAATTACATCACTGAACTGCTCATATTGGGGTCCACTAAAACCCTGTGGTCCTAAACAACTTTACCCAAAAACATCAACTGCTAGATCAAGATGGTGCATGCAAAAAATTTCACACAAAGTGGTTGACCTTAGAGGGTTCCTACTACAATTCTCAAATACTAATCATGATCATCCTCAGTATTAATGTATTCCAAGAACACATCTAATAATACCACAAAAAAGTATAGATATTGATGAAACAACAAGTTCATAAATTCCATAAAGACCTCTAGATCATTCTTCAATATGAAGGGTAAAACCAAATGTCCAAAAATTTTGTATATGATTTGGAAGGGTGTATTAAGAACACACATCTCAATAAATCTTACATGGTGATATTGATGATGCAGATAGATCATAGATAACCCCCTTAACCCTTGTGGTGATCAGATAGGACATCAATGTAGGGGATATGATACTTATTCCTGATCATCACAATATCTAGATTTTAGTAATCAATACCGACTTGGTGAGATACATCATCCATTTTTTCATACAGCATTATTTAGGAACAATAAAATATTCTCAAGAAAATGAATCCTTTGGATTCATAATTGTCCGAATATATATTTAAATCCATGAACTCAGTGGAGGCCATGTGATACGATGTTAGATACATCACATGTTTTCCCTACACCAAATATATGGTGAAATCAACATTTCAATCGTAGGGGAAACCTTTGAAATCATTTGGAAATACCTATTGAATATAATCCACAATAGGATGAAATCTACCTTCAGTGAACTATATTCTTCCTCTAATAAGAGTGACATGTTCGGAAAAACTGGGGTTGCCAACTTCAGAGTTGGAGGTCCAACATGTCCCAACCAAGGATACTATTCTCCCTGAAAAAACTCGGTACTTCTGTCTGGTCTCATGACACATACTCACCGATAATAAAAATAAATGTTCATGGAAGCACATCGTTCAATAAATAATAATAATTACAGAAAATATCATCATTTCTAATACTAGATAACTCCACCCAACTCAAACCTTGGGATGGTGAGCATGTAAGAAAGTCACAAGAAACTCCTACTCCCACATCATAACAAGTGGTGTCACCAACACTATGGAATATGGGATTTCCATATATGAAACATTTAATTAATTAGTGTGATAGAAAGGAACAAAATAAATATAGTCACTATTATAAAAAATAACAATAGGTAATGGTGATGAAATATGATTCGTACATCTAATTGTCAAAAACCATAAATCTAATTCGATTGGTTCTTGATTGCTAAAATAAAGTTGCATCATATATTCCTGAGACTGAGGAAGAACAATAACCTGGATCTCTTCTCTAAACTGATTATTCCGAGAAAAAGATATATCCCACCCACCATGTCCACTGAATAGAGAACCTACTATCTGGAATGGTTCTACCCGGGATGACATCCCATTAAATAACGTATATCCTACACCACTCTGATAGAGGAATTACAACATATGAAATCATTTCATGTTCCCAATAGATCCACACATATGGTAAGGTATTGGAGGGGATGAACATATAGATCAATTGTGTCTTACCTTCCCACACTATAGGTACACAAATTACCCAGCACCTAAAGTCACAAACAAAAAAAGTCAAGGAGAAAGGCCTAAACCACAACCACCCCCACCTCCATTTCATCCTAGTTCCTCTTCCACTTAAACAAACTGCAACTTTCTAGAATTGAAACTATTCCAAAGAAACCTTAAAATCATCTATAATCAATTCCTACCATCATGGAATGAATGAACTATTCAATAAAGTTTATTGGCTAAAATTGGGAGACCTAAAATTGGGGTTTTAGTCGGAGACCCATATCAAACATTTGAGCATTAAGAAACTGACTGTAAGACACATTGGGTTCGAACCAAACAAATTTAGTAAATTAGTTAGCATACCCCACCACATTCTTGTATTCCTATTGAATATCCATAATCTCTTTGGTATTAGAGAAGGCTAAAATTTCATGAAAATACTCCACATTATGGAAAATGCTGAAATCATTCCAACTCATCAGCATATGCTTTCCAGCTTGAACCACTGAGTCCCACCACTTATAAAGAGAGAATTCCAACATGAATGAAGCACACGTTATCTTGACCACATCAGGAGGTTTAAGAAACTCAAACATCATTTCTATCTTCTCAAGACACTCCTTTGGTTCCATAGGTTCCATTCTACACTATGATGATGGAGGCTTGTTAATGAGGGACTCCTATGCTTTGTCCTTTCCATGACCTGGTTTGGATTCTATGACCTGTGTAGGACGATAGCCCTATACTTGACCCAAAGCATAGAATACCCAAACTGAGGTAAAACACTCTCTGACCTCTTCTCGTGGCTGCACAAGAGCTCTCTGGGGAGCCATTTTTCAATAATATGAAATAACCACAAAGAGGAAACTATTTATAAAATTAGTAACACAACATTCTGAAAAGTTTCAGCAACAAAAAAAATTACCCAAAACTACAATAAATTAAAACTAAACCACATCCCACTAAATAACAATCCATACTAAACAAATCCACCTACACCTAGTGTCCATATGAAGTCTGCAGACTTTATGTCATAATTCGAGGAGATGTCAAACCAAATTTCCCCACATCACTTGGAAACATATTATCTATCTAATGTTGTGATGGAAAGACACCTCACTCGCAACAAAAACCCCAAGACGAGACAATCCTAGCTCCACTAAATCCATAATCTCACATACATGTTAAACCAATGAAAGGAAAAAAACTCCCATGATACCATTTTTTCTTGAACCAAGCCACGGTTCAATCCAAACCGACACCGGTGTTGACCCCTGTAAATGCCCTAAAGGGTGTCCCCTATCGCCATGGGCTAGAAACCAGTGCATGGGCATCAAGAATACACTTTGGAAATGATTTTTAAAAATAATATTATAATAAATAACCCATGAGAATAAAAAATAACATTACTCATAAACTTACCCAAATGAGATACAATGATTTTTAGATTCAAATTTTAACAACATTAACCAAAAAAGTTGGACCATAATTGATTGGGAATAAATAAAAAATCCCAATAACATCTTTGTAACAAGAGAGACATCAACCCCAAGCTATAAAAAGAAACACTTTAAAGAATAGGAACATTAGAATCTGTATCCACCATCACGAACATGATGCATCTTTCCCTTACCTGGGTCATATATAACAAATTATACAAATACCCAAATGTGTCTGTTGGGTGTGAGACGAAGCCAAGTGTAATTACACCAAAATGAATATTCCATGATATAAAATTAGAAGTGAATTATACCTGGACATTTTCATATGAACTATAAAAACATTTTGAAGTATCATTTAAATGGAAACATTTTTAGGAACAATATTATGAAAAACATTTTCCCAGAAGAAACATTTTTTAACCCTCAATGTATAGAAGGTCACTGTATAAAAATGGTTGGGAACACATCAAAAATGAATAATGTGACAAGAGAGTTCCATGTAAATTACGTATTTTTAACTATAACAAATGGGACCCAACGAACATAGTGTATCCATAATAAAAATCCTCAAACCAAAACCAAGAATACTCATATGCTTGAGAAACTCGAGTGAAATGCATCCCAATGTCTAGTGGACTTCATATCATAAGAGAAATCCAACAATGTTCACAAGAATTAGCCACTAGAGGGGATATAATCCTACGTTCTTGTGGTCTCCTATCATATCCCATATTTATTTTGTGTTGTACCATCAATCCTAAAAAAATTATATGTGACATAGACTCTTCTAAATCAACTATTGTAAATGTTCTAATTCTCCCTCACATAATCATGAAATTTACTATGTCATCAAATTCCATTTCACATATCTCATAAACCATCAATGTCATCATGTATTAATTTATTGGAAAAGGAAAGGTACAAGGATATAAAAATTCAAGGAAATGAAGGATCCATGGGTCAGGAATAGTGTTTTAGGAGGGAATTCCCTCTAATAAGATTAACCCCCTCAGACTCCAAAATGTTTTTGTATTAAAAGTAGGAACCAATGGACCCTTGAGCCACAAGAGAATCCATTTGATCCATAACTTTATTTCCCTCATGCTGGGGGTTTACCATACGTATGTTGATATATATATTGACTATGCATTTCATAGAAATGTATGAAATCAACCATAGAGACAGGGGAGAGTGGAATGAGTGGAATTTAGATGAATCATCGAATCAATTTTAGCTTCTAAATTTAGGATGTTCCTCTATTGCCTAAGGAGAGGCCAATGGGATGAGCATGGAAATCCTCCGGGATAGAGGACCCATAAATAAGGTATGCTATAAACTCTAGGATGAGTGAGCCTTAGGAGTCTCTGACACCCCCTTTCATAATACCCGAGTTATAGTACTCGTTAAGGGTGGCTACCATCAGAACCAGTGGACACACATAGAAATACAACCAGGTTACAGGACAAGAATGCTTGACTGAATAGGTGCAATGAAGGAGCCTCCCAACATTTACTGGTGAATCTATCCAAGTCAAGGATAAGAATATTATTTCTATCAATAATAACTCTCCCAGATGAAAGAGACACCTCATACCTCACTTTTTTCTGATCTTTCTAGAAGTACCAGCACCCAGCGAGTAGGATGATAATGTAAACCACTCTCTCCATGCCCCTATCACCCAGGCCATGAAACCATTATTCAATGAATGGGGCATCTGGAAGCTCTTTTGTGAAAATATATATAAACACACCAATGATGGTCTATGCAACACATGCCAAATATCCCTCCAAGAAGAGGTGACTGGTACTATCCTCCATGTGGGAGCTACAGTAAGTGCATCAAGAGAATCTATTAAAGCATCATCTTTAATGTTATCATTCATGGGTACCTCATTGTTCCTGATTTTCCATGTAAGTAACCTAAGATTGTTTTAGTAACTTTCACCATAGGGTCTTGTTCCAGCTATCTATAAAGTCTTGGGGGGCAACAGATTGACAGAATTCCTTAGTAGTGAAAGACCCTATGTAGGGGAGGGTGAAAACGCTTATATCTAGATCTAAGATGATATTGATAAAGTTGAAAATTTCTTGTTATTCATTATCAAACACAACCATTATGATGTTTGGGGAACCACTGGCCTCCAAAAATATAATGATTATTTCTGCGCACCTAGTGAACCCAAGGACCATACCTACCCAATTTGGATTCCAGAATGGAAAAACACCATCCTAAATGATACATCGGGTGAAAGGAGGAATATCTTAGCTAATGGATAAATTCATAGATACAAAGGGAGAAGCATTGGTTCCCCAAAGCTCTAAAAAAACATTGCAGGTGAATTGCATGAATTTCTTTCAAGGGGTTCCAAATTCATGAATCTCATAATATAGCTTTGAGTGCATGAAGTGGAAACTATCAGTATGATTACATACATTTTGTTACCCCTTCTTGAACCGGTCTCACCATCATGATCTAGGAATCCTAATGGTGCTTACATTTAGAAATTGAATAAAAAAACGTGAAAGGATGATGTTGAAACTGTTGATGAAACCCTTCAAAACATTAATAGGAGAAAGGGAATTAATCTTAGAGGCTAGGAGCATGCTGTTAATCAGGGAAATCTAACCCCAAATTATTGGAATCTATTTTTCCAGTTGAGTTTCCATTCTGTTATTTTCATTATGATATGATTGAAGTCACAAACATGTAGTATAGCTAAATAAAGAGGGTCTCCTAGATATTCCATAGGAAAATTAACTCGTTTCATGTACAGAAGGTGACATAAGGAGGAGACCCAGAAGGAGGATCATCTACTTTAGTTATAATGACTTATCTTTGAACATTTGATAGACTTTCAACACCAATTGAAATATTAATCTAACACCATGATCCATCCATAAAAGGACCTACTAATTCCATAATTTATGATTAAGGTGTCATATGCACACATGAGATTGTAAATAGATGTGGGATTCATCCTTATTTTGAACAGGATGATTGATAAAATTTTTATTCTTTTGAGAATGAGGGGACTTTGAATTTATTGTGTGAGGATAAAGAGACCTGAAGAAAGTGAATCACATTTCTTGAGACCACTTGTAACATTGAAAAAACCATCGGACTTCCCCATGAAGATAACATCCATGCAAGGGGAGATAAAACATATAAAGATGAGATGAAATTATCAAAACATACATTGAAACCACCATTTTCCAAAAACCAAACCACTTTTATTTCACATGCACACCAAAACCATTTGGATTGATTTTAAAATCGAAACATTTCAATGTGAAAATCCCATTTTAAACAGATAAACACACCAAGTCAATTTTATAAAATACTTCACATTAGTTTCAAAATTTACATTCCAAACATAAGGTTCACAAAAATAAATCTAACATGAAACAAAATTATATTTCTTTTGGAATAACATCTTCAAAAAAAATAACTCAAATTTCATTGAAAAAACATTTCTTGTATCTCACAATAAGGAGAAAACACATTCAAGAACCCCCTCAATGATACATACATGGAACAAACCCATTTTCCTTTAGAGTACAAAATTTTATCACATATATGTCTCAAAAACATTTTCAAAACATTCATTTTAACACAAAAATAATCCCAAAAACAATTTTAAACAACCATGAATACAAGATAAAATCATCTAATACTATAAAATAACAGAACCACATAACTCATACATGGAATCTTAAAGAAACTGTTGGAAAAACACAATCGCACGACCAAATAAATTCATGTTCGAACCAAAACCATCAATACGTTAACCGATTACACATGATCATACCCTATTTATGTCCAAAACTTTTGAAAAATGATGAACCAAGAAATAGGGAAAACGAACCACAGAAGGATGAAGAAACTGATATAAACAAGACTTAAAAATTGATTCTTAATGTTCCCACACCAAAACTCCTAATGATTAATGCTCAATGGTTACAATAAGGTTTAGAGGATATACCAATGGATGAAAATCTTATAGTGTTTAAATTATATGAGTTTTATGGTAAAACATTAAGAGGCAAAGAAGATAAATTTCCACTTTATAATGACATGAATAGGTCATATTGTTAGGCTATATAGTTTTCCAATACTTTTTGTAACCATGAATCCCTATATCTTGATGAAGAATAAGGTCATACTATTTCCTAGGGAATAGAACACAGCCCTTTGGAAAGTTGTGTGGCATGGACACTACTAATTTCCAATGGACATTTTTTTCTTTGGGCTGGTGAATAGTTTCCCCTAGCAATTTTCCAAATGTGTTCCACCATTTTTTTTGTCCTAAAAATGATTTTTCTCTAAATAACTTTATAGAACACTAAAAAACCAAGATAAGACCCAATGTAAACCAAAGAATACCTCAAAATAATGTCAGAGATGTTACATAATCCTAAATGGAAAAGGATATTAAAATATCAAATAGATCATTTCTTGAGGAAAGTGTCCTTTTTTCATTGAAAATTTCTATTTCAAACATAATTAAAATTTAGTATTTTTTATTAAAAATATACATTAAAACATTAAAAAATAATTCAAAATAATTTGAAACACTTCATGAGGAATATAGCATATTAACACAGAAAATTACTATATGAAATATAAAATAATTTCGAAATAATTTTTTAAAATGAAATTGTAAAATAATAAAGGATGTTCAAATGATTATTTAAAACCATTCATGAGGAAAATAACATTTAACTGAAAATAACCTTTTTTAAAAAACATGAAATCATAAAAATATTTTGGAAATCCATTGATTTGAAAATAAAATTTTAAATTTTTAAAAGAATATTTCCATCACTAAGTTTTCATGATGGCCGAAAACAATACTCATATTATTGAAATTAATAACAAAAATTCCATTCACATTTACACGAAAAGAAAAAATGAATTTATTTGGAAAATGACATGATAATTCAAAAAACACAATTTTTTAATATTTAAATATGGGTAAACATTTCTTTAAATATTAATTAGTGAATTGTATAAATTTTATTTAAATAATTTAAAAAATAAAATAAAATTTAAGAAAAGATTTATCATCCAAAGAGATAATTAATGATAGTTTTTTTATTAAATTTCTTATTAATCATTAGTACAAAAAAATGAAAATGAAATCAAAACATGGATTTTCCTAAAATATACAATGAAGAACATCATACATTAGTTTCCTGATATATTTATCATATGATTTCATCATAGTAATCGTAATGATAAATTATCCCAATAAACAAAGAGATTGTAACATAAAAACGTTATAATAGTGGTAACATTGAATCATAATACCAATGAAATAATAGAATTAAATGAAACTCGTAATATCATGAGAATAAATAAATTCATCATATTACATATTAATGGGTTCGTATATACAATTTATTAAATAATATAAGTTCCTAACATAACATATGTCACAAAGAAGCAAAATTGAGATCAAAATCCCAAAATACATTCGAAATCTATTGAATTGTAATACACAATAGATAATAACAAAAAATGAAAGTGTTAATATAATAAAATGTTACATATTTATGATTTCACATGTCAATTTGATAGTTTATATACCACAAAAAATGAACGAGCTCTAGATTTTGAATAAGCCTCTTAGAAATAGAAGTGAGACTCGAAATCTATTTCCTAATATATAAAACTCCTTCATGAAAAAAAATATTCTTATAGATATAAGTTTATTATAAATCTATGACATAAAAATAATTATAAAAATCATACCTTATATGGTTACATATGACTTTTTATTACCATTTTATTAATATTTCCTTGTTAAAATCGTGTTTCGTGTAATAACAGCATTGTTTTTCATGTACGTTTTGATTTGGAATTTCCAATCCATTTACATTGACTAAGTTTACATAATTTTATTAATTTTATGAATGAAATAAATTACATATAAATTCATCAGATATTTATTTACAATGATCTATATATGTTAGATATATAAAATGAATTACAATGTTCATTGAGAGGACCTGCTGTAAAAACACATGGACACTATTCAAATTAATTTAACACATGAATAAATAAAGGTAAAAAAATAAACAATAAATATTAATTATTATTATTTATATAAAATATATTTTTACTAACATTATCCTTATCATCATCCATGAAATGTGTAGGATAAAAAACAAATAACATCACTCCAAATTGCATTAGTCTGTTATACTCTCGAGTGACGATTCTGCGTCCCCCGTAGAATGGAAAAGATGAATATATATGATAAAAGACAATTAATAAAATTATAAAATGATAAATATATGATATAAATTAATTTAAAATATCTCAATTATCACCCAAGTAATGAAAAATGAAAAATACATCACATTAGTTCACGAGTTTGTAGTCTGTCGTACACACGTGTGACATTACTATTTTCCAACAGGATTCAATATAAAATTTTATGTGAGATATAATAATTCCAAATATATAATAATATAATAAAATATTACGTAAAATTTAATTCTAATAGTATATCTAGTTGTGAGATGTGGTGCGGAAAACAAATTACATCAGTTCGCATGGTGGTACTTTGTCGTACACACGATCAATGATTTCGTTCCCCATTTAAATGAAGACGAGACCCATATAAGTTAATAAAATATCATAATAACATATAATAATATGGTATATACTGGTGTTATTATATATATGTATTTTATGAATATTTAAATGCGGTATAGGATGAAATAAAAATAAGACACATGTTTAAGGACTGTAAATATTATTCGGAGAACCTCTTTTGATTTATAAATAACGACATAATATGAGGCATTAATATAAAAAATAAGGCCTCTAGAATGAGGGTATTAAAATAAGAAATAAATTTGTGTAGTTATTGGATGATCCAATGTTTTTTGGATGTTTTATGAGGGGATAAGTGGGGGTGGCCTTTTATAAGTGGGGGAGAGGGAACACATGGAATTTTTTAAAAATCGGGATTACCCTTCATAAAACAATGAATAGGAATAAAAAATCATCCATTATATCATATTATTTGTAATATTGTTAAATTATGGCTATAAAATGATTATTGGACAAGGTTCTATCCATTTTTACCACTTATCTTTTTGGTTTAACCACCAGTAAACCCATATAAATGTTAACAATAATAATTATATTTTACATTTTTTAATATTCATTATGGTAAAAAATGTTCACACTACTATATTAAAAAATTTATTTATAATAAAATTATTGAATTTTTCATTCAAAATTAAATTCATAAATGTTTTATAATTTATTTTACAAATTCATTCACAGATGTGATGGAAATTTCATTTTTCCAAAGATCAAATTTTCAAAAGGTTAAAAGGATTTTATATCAAAATAAAATAATAAATATATTCAAATTAATTAAATAAAATAATTAATTAATTAATCAACCTAATATTACGATTAAAATCGTATGAAAATAAAATGAATCTTTTTAAATTCATTGAATGAAATGGAAGTATTTAATAAAAACCAGTTTTTGTCAGTACTCACTAAAATGTTTATCTTTTTCAATAAATGTGTAAATCACTACAATATTATTTATACATTAAGATTTCAAAAATGAATGTTAATTTTTAAAATAATTATTCTAAATGAATGAAAAATAAATTTTAAATATTTATGAAAAATATGATAAAAGTGTTTTTTCTAAATACAGTTTCCAAGAGAAAATGTAAAGACCTATAAATTTCAAGGATTTGTTTTTCTTAAATTCCATGAAATTTTACGAGTTCGCAGTTTCTGACGGTGCCTGATTCCGATGCACAGTGTGCTCAGAATCAATTTCTGATGTTTTGTTTGGGTATGTTTAGTAAACGTACGTGCGGGTTTTTCTATCTTTCATACCGGTGCTTGGAATTGAAATCTGAGGACACCGATGAACTCATAGCATTGGTATTCGGATAAGGGGACCTTTACCGCAGTTGGGTTTATCAGGAGGAGAAGTTAATTTTGGGGGTTTGTTTTTAAATTAAAAATTATGAGTGACATAATTTTTAGGTGGTGGTTAAATCCACCAAAGGGATGTTGGGAGTGGGGAAACCCACCTCATAACCTCCCTTGGGAGGATAATGTGTTTTGGGCCCCAAACTAACATCAACTCTTCAACTCCCCCTTTAAACCCTTGGAACCCCCACATTAATGAGGGTTAAACTCTCCACCTCCCACTTCTCTAATTAATATGCCAACACCATCAATTTAACTAATTAATCTCAGTCAATTAATTAGTTAATTTGAATTTATTTTAAATGGGTGGAATTATTAAATTGAGAAGCCTTTTATTTTATTTTCATTGGAAAATATTCTATTGGAGAGGCTCTGAAGAATTAGAAGGAAAGTGTTCCTCTCCACAAAGAACATCTTTAATGAATATTGACATCTTCCTCTTGACGAAGAACGTTATCTACACTTCTTCAACCGAGGTAAGAACGTGAGACGAATCCCACGAGGAACACCGTCTTCCTCCCTCTTCCTCCGGGTCAAGAGAGAAGACGCTGCAAACGAACAATGATTCTTCCTCCTCGGATGCACCCCAACATCAACAAATCGACGTCGTCGTCAAAAAATGAACTTTGAATCAAGGTAGCGGTTTTTGTATAATTTTAATTGAATAAAATTATACACTTTTACTTGGATCAATATACATTGGATAATTTTTTGAGCTTCTAATGCAGAGGGCATAGGCTAAAGAACAAGTCTAGAACCACCTCCATTTCATTCTTGATGCGCGGTTTGTTGGAAAATGGATGAATGGAAGTGCATCTTTGTTTTGAGGACGCCGTAGAGAAGAGAAGGACCCAAGGAGACCATAGGCTCAGACGAGAGGCAAAACGGACCAAAGGAACGACATCAGTGGCCCGTGGAAGAGCGCAGTGGAGTGGGTGGCTGGCACGGCGGCGTCGGCGACTGGAAGTCGTCGCTGCCACCGGCCGGCCCCCTAGGGGAAGTGGCGCCCCTCGAGCACTGCTGGCGGAAGCCCGCTGCATCCCCAGCCGCGACGGTGGAGCGGACCCCGCCTCACGGGTTTCGGCAGGAGAAACGGGCGGCGCCATCTGGGGCCACCGTTACAACCCCCCCCCCCCCCCACTGCGCGCTCCGCTAGCTGGTCTATCTGCGGCTAGGCCACCTGCTGTGTGGGCCGGACCCAGACCCGGTATGGGTCGACCCGGTTCGTGCTCACCCAGGGCGGGTTGGGCGGGGTCGGACCGGACCCAGACCCCCCCACTTCAGACCAATTTTGGATTTTCGACCATAACATGAGCTACAAACCTCTGATCCATGCACCTTCATTTGAGTAGTATTACATGGATCGAGACAGTCGTTTTGTTAAATTACACTAAATGTTTTGGAGATGTTTTGGTATGTCCATGTTGGTTCGAACTCGAAACCAACCAGGCCCTCGGAGCGGAAACAATTATAACTTAAGGACTCGATGTCTGATTGACATGCCTTCAATGAAAATGGATTCCTTTTGATTATATGTTTATTTTGTCATAATACACGTAGGATTCAGATGAGGTTGGAGAATTTCCGGGTTGGATTGTACCCAAAATACAACTGGCCCCTCGGAGTGGAAACACTTATAACTCTCAGACCGGACGTCCGATTGTCGCACCGTCTGTCGCTTTGGGTTCCTTATGATGACATGGAAATACTGGAGACATCAACATAGGACTTCACAATATTTGATGTATAGACACTTGGCTTGAGGATTGGACCCTCCAATAAATGAGCATGTTGTGTATGGGAACCCTAGGGCTGGTTGCGGCTGAGATAACTTCTATACCAGGATCCTACATGGGTTCGACAGTGACTTCTATACCAGGATCCTACATGGGTTCGACTATGATGACTACTATATCAGAATCCCATGTGGGTTCAATATTTATGACTTCTATACAGGGATCCTATGTGGGTTTGACAACAGTGACTTCTATACAAGGATCCTACGTGGGTTCAACAGGGACTTCTATACCAGGATCCTATGTGGGTTCGACAATGATGACTACTATATCGGAACCCTACGTGGGTTCGAGAGAGATGGCTTTTGTTCCAGGATCCAACGTGGGTTCGACAGCACTGATATTGTTCAGGATCCTGCGTGGGTTCGACAGATAAGATGATTCAGAGGCCACATCTAATCATCTGAACCCCTCTTTGTGAGTTGTATACCTGTGTGAGCTGATTCATTTATTTCAAACATTATCGTTGTGGTTATTGAATTTACTTCTTTTGTGGAATTGGTTTGTGCTTGGGCTCATGATTTGGAGCCGGACTGAGATTGGTAACTTAGGTATATGTAAGGGAATATTCTTATGTAGGGTTGGTTGATAGTTCGTGATTGTATCATTCTTATTTTGTCTATCCTTAGTGGATGTTGTGAGACCTTTTGGGTCTCAGGGTCTTTATTGAGTATTGTTATACTCACCCCTTCACGGGCTGTGCCTGCACCTCGTTGTGTTGGATGCAGATGACGGACAACGCTGATAGAGGCCGAGAGGACCACGACTAGACGGTAAGTGAAGGTGGACCTTGCGACTAGTCGGCACTCGGAGGATACTGATGGACGTGAGTGCTGAGGTGGCCATTTATACCTACCCTACAGGTAGGAATCCCCATAGGACGATCCAGGAGCTGCTATTTACTTTCAGTTATTTTTCCCTTTCACTTGTACTTGTTGTTCAGTTGGGTTTGTATACTAGCCCATTTACTTTCCAACACACTCTTTTGTATTCAGTTTTACTTAATGTTTACTTCATGTTGTGCACTCTGTTGTGTTTGTTTACTTTTATAAATGAAATTCCTTCTTAGCTTATGGATTGATGCCTTTGGTGCTAGTTTCCAGCACATGGTTTAAGAACCCGGTTCTTATTTTTGTGGTATGATATTTTTTTTCTCATTTCCTTAAGTGTTTTTGAAAAAAAATAGGAAAATGAGGAAAAATCATAGATTTTGGGACTACACACCATTTAATTTTCCACACACCGTGTACTTTGGCCGTGTTGGATGAGTACATAGGGCGTGTAGCCCTGTCGGCGATGAAAGGTGTAAAAATCGACTACACACCGTGTAGTGGGTATTTACACGCCATGTAGTCAGTCAGTAGGAAAACGGTAAGGCGGTGGCCAACTGTGCTGCAGTACACGCCATGTACTCACCTTTCACACACCATGTACTCATGTCGACAGATGAACAGTGCCACACTGGCGAGAAGCCACCGATTGAACCGTTAAAAAATGAAAACTACACACCATGTACCGAATAGTACATGCCGTG
Source organism: Viscum album (assembly GCA_963277665.1). Classification (NCBI taxonomy): domain Eukaryota; kingdom Viridiplantae; phylum Streptophyta; class Magnoliopsida; order Santalales; family Viscaceae; genus Viscum; species Viscum album. Next base: position 82,076,008 of record OY728142.1, on the reverse strand, counting down.
TAGTATGTTTTTTGCTTAAAATGGGCAGTAGCCTCCCCTGTTCAGAGTGAAGGGTTAGAACTTGAGTAGAACTCGAGAGGGATGGCTGGAGCATTGGAGATCCCCTGATCAAGTACTGAGAATACGTTTTCAGCACTGTTGATCTCCCTGGAACCGCGCGAATGAGTTCTTCTTCCTCCAAGAGTAGTTCTTACCATTTCTTTCCTGCGGGAAAGTTATTTGAGTTTGAACGAGGTTTTCTTTCACCTCAGATCTACATCTTACTTGGATGATTTGAGGATCGTCATTTTCATATATCGATTAGGGGCGTTTAATGTAGGTGTCTTAGTGTTTAAATTCTAACTGTTGTGCGTTTTTGGGTACCGTTGTGCTATGAACCCTTTTTGTGGTGTCGTGTGGCTGAGGCCTTGGCTGTTTTAAATACCAAGAATTGTAAAGGTAATTTAATGTGATAATAAACTACTGTTTGGGATCAATGCTTGGATCCAGGACCACACCGTGGGTGCGTTCCTCTGTTTAGCCGTCTGGCCAGGATACCCGAGGGCATGCCATTTAATAATGTTTATTGAATTTCATTCAGATTAATTTTATGTGAATTTCTTGTTCACCTGTTGGGCAAGGCCTAGTTACTTGCGCCTGAGGGCAGTGTTATTTTTAGGCTGAGGGCATTTTTTGTTTAGCCTGAGGGAAGGTACTGTTTAGCCTGAGGGAAGCGTTCTATTTCACCTGAGGGAAACATTTCATATGCCTAGGGGTGTCAATTTTTATGCCTGAGGGAAACATCTATTATGCTGAGGGTAATGCCTAAGGGCAAGATTCTGATTACCTGTGGGTTGTGATTATGATTACCTGAGGGTAAGGGTTAGCATGTGTGAGGACACTGACTGTTTACAGAGAAATTCACTGTGGTGGTTTCCTTTTAATGAATGATTAAATGAATATTAGAATGAAAATATAAATGGTAAATTTAGTTACTTTTGAGTACTTCTTATTTTATTACATTTAGTTTTGCACATTTTTGTTTCATGTTTACACATAGTTGAGCATGATCCTTTGGGGGTGCCTACTGGGATTTATTTATCACAACCTATTTGGGTCATGTCTTCAGCCCAAATAGACTATGTTTCTACAGGTATGGATAAGGGAAAGGGTCCCTATACAGGTACATGATTGTTGTTGAGGATTAGGGGAGCATGTGACCGGGCTTAGGTTTGCGATGCTGCCAGCTGTTTTGTTTTGTTCTATTGTACCTGTACTTTCTATTGTATCATATTGTACTACTGTGTACCTTGTTATGGTTGTTTTCTTAGAATTTGAGACATGTAGCATCATTATATATATAACAATTGGTTATCTTTTACTGTAGTTGTTTATTTTTAAGGTGAATGGTTTATTTCTTCCACTGTTGTTGTATGTAGTATATTTTATTCTGCTGTGCTACACTTTGACAAATGAAGGCATAGTTTCCCCACTATCAGACCTAGGACCTTGCTTCTAGTCGGTAGCCTTTGGCATTTGGGGAAATGTTCTTGAGGTCTGTGACCAACTGGGTTCAGGGAACCCGTTGAGTGGCACCCAGATCTAGGACGTTACAATGTGTTTTCAGAGGAGTTCTTTTCTTTCACTTACTATTTGGAGCCTTATTCAGGGATAGGACGAGAATGGTAGTTGGTAATAAGTTGTTCTCGGGCGTAGCTAACCCATGTACACGGAAAAGCTATTCTACCTCGTATTTTTGCAATTCTTCTGATTTTTCAAATTTATAGTTGATTGGTTTTCACCATTGGGTGACACACTTTTGATTATGCTGTTTATATTTTATCCATGTGTCATATTTAGTTACAACCCAATGAGATGAAGGTATTCCATATCATGCATCATTTAGTCACATGCTAGAAGTCACATGCCATTCATAGTTCCATGCCACGTATGTACATTAGAAATTGCATGTTGTTGTGATAGTGTTGTGCTAGAAAAATCATGTTGTTGTGATAGCTTCTTTGATAAATAAATATTATGTGATATGGTGTTTTTGTGTGAACTTGTTGATAGAATGGACGCCAAACTTTGGTTTTTTGGGAGTGTGGGCCCTCATTGACCAGAATTTGGTTGATTATTAACTATTTATCTTTGTATAACAAAGATAATATTCCAAACAATGATTCGCGGGGAGTATGGTCCCTCACGGATCAGGATTTGGCACTTAGGAGTTGTTTTCAGTATTTTCTGGGATCCATAGTAGTTTCAGAGGCGTATTGTCCGGAAAACCTAGTATACACACCATGTAGTTCCTTGGACACACGCTGAGTGATCTTCTATTCGGGAAGAAAAGAATTTTTTTTATGTACACACCATGTGCCCTATTTACACGCCGCGTAGTTTCTTCCCATGTCATGGACCATGTTGGCAGGTACATGAGGAAGGGAAATGCTTGGGGAAAACACGATGTGTACCGGATGTACACGCCGTGTAGTGTTAACCCACAGTCTGCCCGTGTAACTAACAACACGGACAGAGGAGACCTTAAGACATACATGTCGTGTCCATCTTGAACACACCGTGTAGTCTGGCCTGGGATCTGGCCATGTAACTAACAACATGGGTCGGTGTAATCCTTTTATGTACACACTGTGTGTATATAGAACATGCCCTATAGTGTCAGCCATGTATCTGACCATGTAACTAACAACACGGGTTGACGAAGCACATCTAGTACATGTCGAGTACCCCTGGGACACGCCGTGTAGTCTTGTCAGAGGATAGACCCTGTGTTTTTAGCCGTATGGCTGGGAAACGGGGTGGTGTACATGCCGTGGGTAGGTGTAACCCACCGTGTAGTCTTAGCCGAGTAGTCGTCTGTATCACAAATGACACAGGTAGTTGGAAATTAAAACATACACACTGTGTAGATGTTATACATTCCGGGTAGTTCGTTCAAGTGAGACGTGTGGCTTAGCCATGTAGAAGGACTCAGGCAGGGAAGAAGGATTCAAGTACACACCGTGTAGTTATAAGGCACGTTGTGTGTTTGGGGTGTTACACGGCCAGTTTAAGCTGGAGTACACACCCATGTCAATGGCTTTCGGGAACATTCCGTGTATTTTTATACATGTCATGTTGTCCTGTTTTGTAAAAATTGAAAACCTTCCTTCTCTTTCACCTTGTTTTCAGTCTATGATAATCATGATATAAGGTGTGTGTTTGACCTTGTAGAGTCATGCCACCTAGATGACCACATGTTGTTCTCCAGGAGAGTGGAAAATATTATTCTCTAGAGATAGTGGGCCATAGGCTACCAGTGGATCCTCCAGTAGAGCCAGATGTGGTGCCATCTGTTATACCGGACACAGGTGCGGAGGCACAGTTCCGTGAAGGCTTTATGTGGTTCATGAAGACCTTCCAGGGAGCACTTCCGGCTACCACATATATGGCTGAGATGACTCGTATATTCCAGCACCAGCATCCACCAACATTTTCAGGGGATGGAAAACCACAGGCTGTGAAGTCTTGGTTGTAGTCTATGAAGACTATTTTCGAGCATCTTGAGATGCCTCCAGGGTGGAGGGTCAAGATCGCGACTTATATGTCGTGTGATTCCACCAAAAGGTGGTGGGATGTTACCACTCAGACAGAGCATCATAGAGACATAGAGTGTGAAGATTTTCAGATAGCCTTCTATGACTTCTTCTTCCCAGAGACGCTGAGGGAACATAGAGCCCAAGAGTTCATGAATCTGCAGTAGGGCGCTATGTTGGTGATGGGTTATTCTGCTTGTTTCACCGAGCTTCAGCGTTTTTCACCCGTACTGGTGGGTGATGAGAGTTTGAGGGTCGGAAAATTTGAGGATGGTCTTCGTTATGACATCTGAGCGCTGGTAAATGATTTCAGGTTGCCTTCAGTAAATGATACTGTGAATCAGGCCCTGATTACAGAGAGGAAACTTCAGGTGGCTAGTGGTGCAGGCCATGGAGGTTCGACACCTGTTTCAGGTACTATTTCTACCAAAAAAGAGAAGCAACATATGAGTTTCTCTCACTGTGGAAGTACTAGACAGGAAGTTTATTTGGGTGTCCCGGTCTTTTCCTACCAGTGTGGTAGAGAGGGGCACAAGAGACCGCAGTTTCCACGTGACCCAGTGGAGTGCTGAGATTGTGGCAAGATGGGTCCTCTGCAGTGCTTTTACAAGGAATTTCCATCAGTGTCTAGTGAGAGAGGTTCTGTGTAGACTCTGCGTGCGGGAGAAGGACCAGTGGCTTCTTACCAGTCGGGGAACTGGAATACGTCAATGTTCCGAGGCTGAGATAGTGGTCGTGGCCATGGTATGCAGACACAAGGATCTCAGAGGCATCAGTACGGGACAACTCAAGGTAGCCAAGCTATGTCGCAGGGCCACAACACTGGGCAGACATATGCAGTTCCATAGACCCAACAGGATTAGGATCCTGGACCTTCTACTGTTAGAGGTTCTATTCTAGTAGCTTCTTCCTTATCTTTTGTACTTTTCGATATAGGTGCTACACATAGTTTCATATATGTGGCCACTGTGGAGAGCCTTGGTCTCTGTGTTTCTTCTTCTTCTGCTGTTATGATGCAAGATACTCCGTTGGGGACTAGAATGGATGGTGTGTGTTAGTACAAGGAGTGCCCCCTTGAGGTTGGTGGGTGTCACTGTCTTTTGGACCGATATGTCTTAGAGATGGAAGCTTATGATGTTATTCTTGGGATGGACTGGATGGTTCCCTATCGAGCCTTTGTAGACTGCTATAGTCGCAGGGTGAGTTTGATGTCACCAGAGGGTGGGTAGTTTCTATAAAAAGGTGAATGGGATGTTCAGGCGAGTCGAGCTGGACCAGAGAATTGTGGTCAAGGTGGAGTCACAACCCATATTGCATGTTTATATCTGGATGATTAGGGGACTTTTCATATGGATTACCCTCTAGAGGTTGATCATTTTAGGGATGTCTTTCCGAACGAATTTTTGGGTCTTCCTTCAGAGAGAGAGGTGGATTTATCTATTGAGCTTGTTCCAGGAGAATCACCAGTGTCCATTCCTCCTTATAGGATGGATACACCAGAGTTTCAAGAGCTCAAGATGCAGTTAGAGGAGTTACAAGAAAAGGGTTTCATCTGACCCAATACTTCTCCTTGGGGTTCACCGGTCCTTTTTGCGAAAAGGTAGATGGTACCCTCAGAATCTATGTGGATTATCGGAAGCTGAACTAGTTGATGGTTAAAAACTGTTATCCCTTTCTGAGGATTGATGATATTTTTGATCAACTTTGTGGAGAATTAGTGGTATCGAAGATTAACTTGAGCTTCGGATATCATCAGTTGCACATGAGACCATCGGATATACCGCTTACAGCTTTTCAGAGAATATATGGTCTCTACGAGTACATGGTTATGTCGTTCGGACTCAAAAACGTGCCATCAGTTTTCATTCCTCTGATGAATCATGTGTTCCATCCATACCTGGATTCTTTTGTGGAAGTATTCATGGACGACATCTTAGTGTACTCTCAAACACGACACGATCATTCCACCCATCTTGAGTTCGTACTAAGTACACTGTGAGAGCATAATATATATGCTAAGCTCTCAAAGTTCCACTTTTGGATGGACCAGATTAACATTCTAGGTCATATAATCTTGGAGGCAGGAGTTGCAGTAGACCTAGAGAAGGTGAGAGCAGTAGTTTCTGGGGAGTAACCTAAGATCGTGTTTGAGATATGGAGTTTTTTGGGGCTGGCTGGTTACTACAGACACTTCATCCAGGACTTCTCCCACTTTGCAGCACCATTGAAGGGTTTGACTAAGAAGGGTGTGATGTTAGATTGGTCGGAAGCTTGGGAGATAGCCATTCAGGACATAAAAGGAAGGTTGACATCAGCATCAGTCTTGATACTTCCAGAACAAGGGAAGAGCTATACAGTTTACAATGATGCATTAGGTATTGAGCTGGGAGCTGTGTTGATGCAGGTCGATCAAGTTGTTGTTTACGATTCTTGGAATTTGATACCACATGATATGAATTAACCGATTCATGATCTCGAGTTGGCCACAGTTGTTCATGCATTGCGCTGTTGGAGACATTATCTCTTGGGAGAGCATTTTATGGTTTTCACCGACCACAAAAGTCTCATGTATATCTTTACTCAGTGTGAATTTAATTTGAGGCAACGAAGGTGGGTTGAATACCTTCAGTCCATCGATTTTGAGAATTCCTATAAACCTGGTAAGGGTAATGCGGCTGCTGATGCATTGAATAGGAAGACTCAAGCATAGGAGGTACATGAGGCTAGTTGTGAATGGAAGCTTATGGGTTTTTTCTATGAGATTCACTTGCAGGTGCATGATAGATAGGAGCAGACATATATTTCATCTTTAGCTATGACTTCTACCCTTCTGGATAGAGTGGGGATGAGACATCTATCTGATTCAGAAGGCCTAGTTCTATGAGAGTCGGTGGAAAGTGAGGACTCTCCTCCTGGTTGGATGATAGGCGATGATGAAATTATGTGTTTCCATGGATGAGTGTGGGTTCTACGGGATATACATGTGGATTTGATGTGGGAGTTTCATGCTTTAGCTTGGGAAGTTCATCCCGAGGTTACCAAGATGTAACGATACTTGAGACGTCAGTACTAGTGGCCGGGAATGAAGAGAGATGTAGCTGGTTTTGTTAAGAGATGTACCACCTGTCAGGTGGTGAAGGTGGAGCATCATAGGCTAGCCAAACTATTACAGTAGTTACCCATCCCATAGTGGAAATGGGATGATGTCACGATGGACTTCGTGATAGGGTTTCTGAGGTCACCTCGAGGAAATGATGCAGTGTGGGTTGTTGTGGATAGACTCACGACGGTAGCTCACTTTTTACCGATCATAGAGTCCTTCGGTGTTGACCATCTCGGGAATTTGTATATACGAGAGGTCACACGTATTCATGGGGTTCCTCATTCAATCATTTCGGATAGGGACGCCCATTTTACGTCTCGTTTCTGGCAGAGTTTTCTGAGGGCACTGGTTACACAAGTGCTTCTGAGCACTGCTTACCACCCTCAGACCGATGCCCAGTCAGAGCGTACGATACAAGTGTTTGAGAACATGTTGCATGCATGCATCCTATAATTTGGGGGATCCTGGGAGAAACATATACCCCTAGTCGAGTTTTCCTATAATAACAGTTATTAGAAAACTATATAGATGGAACCATACAATCCTTTATATGGTAGGCCATGCCAATCTCCTTTGTGCTGGTTAGAGGAAGGTGAGGTAGCTTTACTGGGACCATGTATCATGCACGAGACTTCTGAGTAGGTCCAGTTGATTCAGAAGCGGAAGGCTACCGCACAGTCTCGTCAGAAATCTTATACTGATCGCCCCAGAAGACCCATGGAGTTCGTGGTCGGGGATCAGGTTTTCTTACGTGTTTTGTCGAGGTTGGGACACAGATGTATAAAGAGATAGTGTAAACTTTCACCGAGGTATGTTGGGCCATTTGATATTTTAGAGAGAGTCTAGCTGGTTGCCTATCGGTTTTAATTACTACAGAGGTACCGAGCGATGCAAGACATTTTCCGTGTATATCAGTTACACCGCTGTCATTCAGACTCGTCTCACATTTTTCTGCCATAGGAGGTTGAGATTCAGGTAGATACGCCCTTTGAGGAACATCTGATTCGTATCATGGATAAGATTATGAAGGTTCTCCAAGACTGGACATTTCCTCTCGTATGGGTGCTATGGCAGCATGGCCGAGTGCATGACGAAAAATGGGAGTGGGAGACCGACGTACGTTCTTAGTGGATAGATTTGTTATGAGATTTGTCTTTTCGACCCTTGGAAGGGAAATTCGGGGACGAATTTCTTTAAGGGGGGAAGATTGTAAGAACCTGGTTTTTATTTTTGAGGTACAAGTTTCTTATTTTCACTTTTTCTTAAGTGTTTTTAGGAAGATATGTAAAATGGGGGAAAATCCTAAATTTTGGGACTACACGCCGTGTACTTTGGCTGTGTGGGATGAGTACATAGGGTGTGTAGCCCTGTCGGCGACGAAAGGTGTAAAAATTGACTACACATCGGGTAGTGGGTATTTACACGCCATATAGTCAGTCGGCAGGAAAATAGTAAGGCAGTGGCCAGCTGTGCGACAGTACACGCCATGTACTCAGGTTTCACATGCCGTGTACTCATGTCAACAGATGAATAGTACCACACTGGCGAGAAGCCGCTAAAGGAACAGTTAAAAAATAAAAACTACATGTCGTGTACCCAATAGTACACACTGTGTAGTATGTTTTTGTCGCTCAAAATGGGCAGTAGCCTCCCCTATTCATAGGAAAGGGTTAGAACCGGAGGAGAACTCGGGAGGGATGACCTGAGCTTTGGAGATCCCTCGATTGAGTACCGGGAATCCATTTTATGCATCATCGATCTCCCTGGAACTGAGTGAGTGAGTTCTTCTTCCTCCTGGCATAGTTCTTACCAATTCATTCCCAAGGGAATGTTATTTGAGTTTGAACGTGGTTTCCTTTAACCTCAGATCTATGTTGTTCTTGGACAATTTGAGGATCGTCATTCATGTATATCGATCATGGGCGTTTAAGGTAGGTGCCTTAGTGTTTAAATTCTAACTATTGTGCATTTTTATTTACCGTTGAGCTACGAACCCATGTTGGGGTGTCATGTGGCTGAGGCCTTGGTTGTTTTAAATAACTATAATTTTATAGGTAATTAAATGTGATAATTAACTGCTGGTTGGGATCCCAGCTTGGATCTAGGACCACCCCGGGGGTGCGTTCCTCTGTTTAGCCGTTTGGATAGGATACTCGAGCGTATGCCATTATAATAACGTTTATTTAATTTACTTGAGAGGAATTTCATTGGAATTTCTAGTTTACCTGTTGGGTATGGCTCAGTTACTTTCGCCTGAGGGTAGTGTTCTTTTTAGCCTGAGGGCATTGTTTTCTTAGCCCGCGGGCAAGGTACAGCTTAGCCTGAGAGAAATGTTCTATTTTTCCTGAGGGAAACTTTTCGTATGCCTGAGGGCAGTGACATCTGTGCATGAGGGAGACACTTCATACACCTGAGGGAAATATCTATTATGCTTGAGGGAAATTCCTGAGGACCAGATTCTTATTACCTGAGGGTTGTTATTCTGATTTCCTGAGGGTAAGGGATTGCGTGTCTGAGGACACTAACTGTTTACCTAGAAAGTAACTGTGGTGGTTTCCTTATAATGGATGATTAAATGAATATAAAAATGGAAATATAACTAGTAAAGTTAGTTAAATTTGAGTACTTATTAGTTTAATTCATTTAATTTTTCACATTGTTGTTGCATGTTTACACACAGTTGAGCACGTGCCTTTGGTGGGTGCCTACTGGGATTTATTTCTCACACCCTGTTTGGTTCATGTCTTCGGCCCAAACAGACTATGTTGTTGTGGGAATGGATACGGTCAAGGTTCCCTATATAGGTACATGATTTTTTCTGAGGAGTAGGGGAGCATGGGACCGAGTGTAGGCTCGCGATTCTGCCGGCTATTTTGTTTTGTTCTGTGGTACATGTACTTTCTATTGTATCATATTGTACAGATGTGTAACATGTTATGGCTGTTTTCATTGAACATGAGACAAGTTGCATTATTATATATATATATATATAACGGTAGGTAATCATTTACTACAGTTGTTTAATTTTAATTTTAATGGTTTATTGCTTCCACTGTTGTTGTATGTAGAATATTTTATTCTACTGTGCTACACATTGACAAATGAGGGCATAGTTTCCCCACTATCAGACCCGGGCCCCCGCTGCTAGTCGGTAGCCTCTAGAGTTTAGAGAAATGTGCATGAGGTCATTTGACCAACCAGGTTCGGGGAACCCATTGAGTGGCACCCGGATCTGATATGTTACACATGGCCTATGAATGGTGGGTTTGGGGTAGTCACAGCATGGGCCCTGATGACAGGTCGTGACAGAAAAAAAGAAATTATTCTTATTCGAATTGTAGAAAACAAATAAGTTAAATGTAGAAACATTAATATAATATAGAATATATTTATTTTTTTAAAATAATTCACCAAAATTTATTAGTTTAATTTTTTAGGTAAAAGATTATTGTTCATGAGGAAATAGTTTTTCAGAAAAATAATTCCATTATTTTCAAATTGTTGTTATTTTTATTTCCAATTAATTAGTCACTAAAGAATTAATTTTATATACAAGTGTAATCCATATATTATCATTATTTAGATTATCATTTTCATACACATGATTATAATGACTAGTCGATTATGATCATATTAAATTACAATATTCCATTAGTTTGTTGTATTTCGTTAAAAAATGATTTTTTGTGGAGGACAAGCTATCGATGAAATTTAATTTAATTGAAATTTATCCGAAACCCTTTTATTGTTATAATGTACTCAAATAAAAAGAATTTCCCTTATAGATAACATCATATTAATACAACAAATTGAGGACACTTTTTTCCTTATTATATCATCAGGTTCACAAGTAGTTTCCCCAAGCTGGTGGTTTCTCCCCAAAACACTGACCATGTGAGTGGTATTGTTTCAAAAAAGTTGATCTGTATGATCAAGAATCTCGATCATTTATTCCTCATAAAAAAGAACAAATTTTAATGGTACAACCTTTATGGTTATTACATGTGATGGATCAGGTATGTACTTTCTCGGGTGAGATAGATGGAACACATAGTGAATCCACGAGAGGTTTAGTTGGAGTACCAAATGATATGATACCATCATAATAATATCAATAATTTAAAAGGGAATGAAAAATCCTAGGTATCAGTATTGTTATACTGCCTAACCATGTAATCCTATATAGGATTACATTTATGATTATCTTAGAATAATATTCAATGGATTTCATCCTAAAGGATGAAATAGTTTAGTAGTCTACGTAATCTAGATACACACATGAGTTTTACATGAAATTAGAATACAAATATTGATTTTTTTTAAAAAAAATAAATTCATTCCATCTAGAATAGATTATTCGTATCATCCATAGAATAATTCACGGATTCCTATTAAATTTGTCAAAATAAGGGTTAGCTCAAATTATCAGTAAGGGTTAATTTTAATAGAGTCTATCATTAATAAATAAGAATAATCAATATAAAAAGGTAAATAACTAAACACACATTCCATTTAAATAACTTCAATACATGAATAGATAAATAAAAATCAATATATAATAATAAGAAATTTAAAACACATTCTATTTAACAAATAAACTATGAATAAACAACTTCCATAGATAATTTGAATAAAAAAAATTCAATGAATGAAAAATGAATTTGAATGAATGGAATTATTAATTATTGTACATCATGTTATTTCAAGAACGTGATACCTTTACCATCAACATATATCACCATTATAGTTAGAAATAATATCAGTAAAATCCATTGGATTTTCTTCAAGATCGTTCAGAGGACACTACAATCATGATCTATACTCAAGACAACATTAAATAACATGGTTACAGACATGAAGGATTTTTTCCACTGATATCATCACATGAGACTTGAAAAGCATACACTGAAATACATTAAATGGTGCCCAATCTATTTCATACCATTCCATATCGTTCATAAAATATTTAATAATTTATTTTAACTTATATATAATGTGTTATATCAACTATCCATATTGAGCAACGGATAAAAATTTATCCATATTTTCCCAATTAATAAAAAATTATCAGAATAAATAACATAAGTTAAATAGATATCTATTTTAGGAAACAAATCTATCCTAGACAAGTAATATTGGCATTTAGGGTAAATTTAATGTCCACATGAAGGGGAATAATTAAATTAAAATTTGATGACAATGAAAATGAATCAAGGAAGTTGATGTGGATAAATTATTTTGTCAAAGTGTGCATAAAATATCCTGAGGGATATTAGAGATAATATTAAAAAAATATAAACCAATTTCGGTGTGAATAAGTAGTATTTGCAAATGATGAATATAATTTCCATAAAGGATCTTTAAATCAATTTTTGAGGAAAACATCAAATCATTGTTGAAAACATTGGGAAAATACATTTCATTGAGAAAATTGTTTAAAAAATAAAATTTCAGATGTTTATTGAAAATAAATTTCAGTTAATATAAAATTAAATCATATAAAATAAAATTGAAGAAATTTTTATGGTCATTATGGTTATGAATTTCCATCATGACGTATATCTTAATGCAACATATTCGTTACCATTTATAATAAAATTAAAGTATGAATTGTTTTGAAAATGAAATAAATATTCCATTAAAATAATTTTATAAATAGTAAAAATGGGTGAAAAGTACTTTAATAAATAATTTTTAAAAATTTAAAAATGTTTTGGAATCAAATTTTTATAAAAAATTATTTTAGATGAAAACCTATATCTAACCTTAGAGGGAAATGCAATTAGATTTTCCTAAAACAATTTCAAAAACATTTTATGTAAAAAAGAGTGTAAAATGTTTCTATTACATGAAATTGTTATTTAAATTCCGTATAATAATTAAATTGAATTTTTTATTATGAAATTTTCATGTTATTTCTTTCTACAAATATTCAATAATAAATAATCTCTATTGGAATGAGATTCTGGAATAAAACCTTAAAAAGATTATAATATTGAAGTGAGAATACATGAATTAATTCTTTTTATCCACTATATTTCCATATATAGAATGATTATATAAAATATAAGATAATGAGAAGTCATTAAACATATAATATTAGAACGATGTAATCAACTATGTAGAATTTTAACCCAATGAGTGGAAATTGTGTTCAAAATCTGTTACATCGTGCTTTCCTTTTGGTTATACATTATTTAGAATCTTATATAGTGTATTTTAACATGTTATTAACTTATAAAAGAATAATATTAATATTTATAATATCATATATGATCGGATTATAACATTTTATCAGCCATTTGTTAATAATCATTAATTATTTTCAATTATTTGGGTTTCAATTTCCCGATTATTATGTACGATTAGAATTTTTTATTTTTATTCCAAATAGTTCAATCAGGATTTAATAATAAAAATAATTTAAAGAGTGCAGTTAATATTATATATATTTAGATTAGTCTATAAAATTAAGTGATAGGAAATGAAATACATTGTTTATGGAGATGGTAGATCGTACGTACGCATGAACAATGTTTCCATTTTTTTGTAATAGTGAAAAAATATTAATATAAAATATATGTCTATATATGTTATCATTACCGTATAATATTTATGTAATATATAACATATATAATTAATAAATACATCCTTATTACATTCTATGTATATCGTGAACGAATCACATCGATTCGTGGGATGCTAGCCTGCTACATAAATGAGCAACGATATTGTAATCTCACAAAATAAAAAGAGTGAAGGAATATGTTATATAATAATTTTAGAATCATATTAAAATCATAAATATAATATATATTACTTTTAAACTATAAATCCATCCTTATTTCCTCCCATTAATTGAGGTAATAGAAAAAGGAATGACATTAGTTTTTGAGGTGGTAGTCCGCCGTACAAAAGAGTGACGATTTATTATCCATTTGATGGTAGTTTGAGAAGTTTTATATCATAAAATTTATGTATAAAAATCTTAGTGTATAATAGAAAAGTATTTTTATATAATCATGGTATAGTTTAAATTGATGGTGGTAGGTAAGTAAATATAATAAAAAAAATATTGAATAACATTGCAAGTTTCTCGAGTATCCTATTTAGGATAGAACTACAACATTAAATGGATTGATATTTTAAAAAATAAGGATTATAGGGTTAGGGGATGAAATTTGGTATGTGATTTTTTCATGTGTTGGTTGACAAAATTGTATTGATAAGCGATAATTAGGGGAAGGTTGAGTTACCTTTTATAGTTTATGAAGAGTGGAATTCTAGTCAATACTCAATCTTATTAATTATTTTCTTGTCACCCATTCTTCTTGTGCTATAAAAATTTATAATTAATGGTTTGGAAGGATTATAAGTTCTATGCATAACTCTACCACACAATTGAACACAAGTTTTATAAATTTTTTCTTTAACTTGGATGTTTCTTCATTTTAGCTATTTTGTTTATTCATTATGTTAACTAGTTTTCTAAAAAAATTATCATATAAGAGTCAAATAAAATGATAATTGCTCGGTAATTTGATCTTAATTATTATAAATAATAAATTTTACTTATAAAATAAAACCCTAATTGTGATGGAAATTAATTTTATCCCATGTTGAAGTAATGTTCAACAATATTATATTAATTGTAACAGTGATCATTGAGTTCTTTTTAAATTTATCGTCAACGTGGTCATTAAAATAGAAAAATTAGTAAATGAATGGATGATATTTTATATTTATTAATATTTAAAACTAAAAGTAATGATGATGTGTTTTTTTAGTAATTCTAAATCTATTAAAAAAATATCATTTATTAAAAAATATCCTTTATTTAAATTGGGTCATTATTTATTTTTTTGAAATTAAAAAATATTAGGAAAATGAAAGAATTAGAATCTATGATATTTACCAGTCTAAAAAATAATTTATATGAATAAAAAACATATTTAATAAAATAAATTATTCAATTTACTTCACCTTTATTGTTTTTAGAATCATTTAATTTATTTAATTATTAACTAAAAATTTCTTTTATTGGCATTTCCTATGAATTAAATATAATTATATATTCCCTAAAAAACAGAAAAATTAAAATGATTAAAAAAATAATGCATACTTCAAAAACACCATTTATACTTGAAGCTATGTATTTTTTCCCTATCCCAAATATTTATTGATATTAATTGCAAGGACGGTATATATTTTGTCTTTTTCATCACTTAACATATTATATGGATTTCATTCATGTAACTGTATCCCAAAAAATCATAAAATTAGAGCCTATAGTATTATATTTTGGAAATATTACCATCCAATAGATGTTGGACAAGTGTTTGGTAATTTGGACACATTATATTATATGTTTAACTAGTAGGTAAACTCATTTTTACATTAATAAATGAAATTAATTATAATTATTTTCACTAGTCATTTGAAAATAAATTTACTCAAAATAATTAAAAATAATTGTGATTCCATAAATTAAATCCATTTTTTCAAATCAAATGCAATGAAATCTTAATAAAAAATTTAAAATTAATCCTATAGACGAGATGAGAAAGTGGGGTTTTAAAATTAAAATATTCAAAATTTTACTATGTATTTATATCTTATCTGAATATAAAAACTTTTTCAATTAACTAAATTGGATTAATAGATATATAACTGACTGAATTCTTCTTTAAAACAATTTTTAAATATAATTTAACATTATAAAATATTTAGACAGAAATGCAGTTTTAAATTAAAATTCAGTATTGTTTAGTCTTCATAAAAAAATGACACTTCTTAGGAAAATAAATACAAATCACCCTATGATAAATTTGGAATTCCAATTTCAAAAATGTGTTTTAATTTTTGACATAAAATTTATAAACATTTAAAAAGATACTTTTAAAACAAGTGCACTAATAAAAGGTGTAACACCACTATTAGGAAAATACAATTTTTTATCCATAATCCCAGATTTGTTCTTATCATATGAATATAAAATATATTAGATGAATCTGAATAGATTTTATTTAATATTTAATACATAAATATCATTTCTATCATTAAATAAAATTAGTTAATTTTATTTTTTAGAATAAAAATCCAATGTGAACATAAAAATAGTTAAAAAAACATTTCATTTATATTCAATTGGTTTTTATTTTTATTATTAATTTATAGGTAAACAATGAATTCAACTATATATTTTCATAATTTAGTTAATTCTATCCTGTATTCTTATTATTTGGATAAGGGAGAATTTTCATTTTAAATAATAAATTAAATTATTTTCAATGAGACTCTTTATTTTCTATCACATAAGCTAGCTCAGTATTGAGTCATCAAATGCTATATCAAAGATTGAATTTATGTAAAATAATAAATAAATTTTAAATTATCAGGATGATATATTCCCTTCTATAATTTGGGTTTCATGTCATACAAGCTATTTAATAAAAGGTTATTCTCTTAGAATTTAATGGTGTTACATTTTCAACATATTTCTTCCATAATGTAATTTTATGAAATACATTATCACATAATTCAAAGAACATATCATTTCAATGCTTATACGATTTACATTTATGCCAATAATTTCTCTCGCTTTTGAGTTTCTAAATAGATATCACCTTCTATACTATTTCATGAGCTATTTCAAGTCTAAATATCATTCTTTATCCAACGTAATTTTTTCATTTTGAAGGTCTACACTTATTTCCATAGAGGTATTCATAAGAAGACCATTTTATTCATTGTGTTAACAATATTATTATTAGAAAAATCAAATGGTTGAAGTTTTTTATCACAAAAACCTTTCAAGTCCAATAATGTGATGGTAACATATCTTCTATGATGTGAATTTTTCTCATAGACACACCATCTATCTGAGGATGATACATAGTGTAGAATCTTAACTCTATATGAAGAGTTTTCTGAATAATTCCCCAAAACATCGAGTCAAATATCAAATCATGATTGGACATAATGGAATGGGGAACACTATGCAACCATACAACTTACATAACACATATCAGGAAATTCTAATCCATATTTAATTCTTATAGGATAAGGTTTAATTGTGATAAAATTATAACTTGATCAATTATAACCCCTATATAATTTTTCCATTTTTTATTAGTCAGATTCTGATGATGAAATTCTTGGTTGTATTTTACAATTTTCATTCTAGCATAGATAAGTGTTTAAGTGTCCCATTAAAAATTTGGCACCCAGACATAAATTAATGACATAAATGCACCAAGATACATAAATAGATATATCTCCCTTCATATCATCCCATAATAACTACACAATCACATAGTCTCGTGGTTGGCACTATACCCTTATAATCCTTTTTTTGTTTCATGACATGTGTATTTTCCCAAAGTGACATGTTATCACCCAACATGCGAGTTATCTTTTCTTGTAATAAATATTAATTTAATTACAATGGTATAATAACACATATTTACATCAACATAAATGTTATGATAATACATAAGGGTTACCAATACTTTGAATATAATTCCCAAAAAATGTAAATGCATTCCTCCACATATATTTTTTTGTACATAATTTATATAAAACCAATAAGATATATTTCAAAAATTGAATTCCAAAATATCCTTAATCTTGATAAAATTTAATCACATTAAACCTCAAATAGGGTTTCTAATTACTTAAAATTGTGATAAATTATAAAATCATAAATACATGAGGTAATCTATAACTCCTATGTAATTGTTACATAGATATGAATCTCTTTCCAAAAGGAAATCACTCTTTACTATTCAAATTAGCCCTAATCATATAGATAAAAATTTATTTTAGAATATTTGCTTCATTGTTTCACCGATTGAATATGGAATCCATTTTCAATATTCTATAATCCACATAAAAGGAGACAATAAGTTCAAATAAAAAATTACATTTCACTAAAGGAAGAATAATCATACTTTATATGGCTTGTTAACAAAAAAATCTAACATGAAAGTCTATACTAAAGAGTGAAATATAAGTCCCCCCAATCTATCATGAATTTCCTCGTCCTTTTTTGTTGAATAAGAATTCCCTTTATCCACTGTATTTAAATGTTTTTGTGAATAATAATTCCTCTTTGCTCTTGTATTGCGACATTCATCCACATAATTTTCAAACTCATTGCATATGATGAACTAGAGTGTGGCTGGTCCATTTTTTGGGTTTTTCTCTATATTTAAATTTTTATCTAACATATTACAAGAATTTTTTTTCCTTAAACTAAAAAATGACTATATTTTTCGTAGTTAAAAAAATTATAATTATTATTAAAACAACATCCATTATGTTTCATACCACACATTGAGGATGAATGTAAGCTCATCTTCATCTCTCCATGGTTCATAATGATTCCTTGAACAAAATTTTTTTCTTATTAAAACCATGATATTGAATGGTATTAATAATCTCTATTTACTCTTTGAGAGAACATCTAATGATTGATTTAGAAAGACTAATTTCCCTAAGGGTTAACTTCATTAATAAAATATTCTTTAAACCAATGAAGAATCGATCATCATTACTTTTAGTTTGGAAGATTCTTACATATGAATACCTCACAAGACATATAAAAAACTCATATTATATGAAAAAAATGATGTAAATTTATTATATTATTACCCAAAAAAATCAATAACACAAGATCGAACCATGTAATTCAATGGTGGGATAATATGTTCTAACTGTCCATCTGTTTGAAGACTATCTGGCATTCTAATTTTTAACTCATTTCTAAGAGAAATTTGAAAGTATGACCAAATTTGTGTGTTTTATCAAGGGTGTTGGTCATATAAAATATACTATTGATGTCCATTAAACTTAACCAATTCATAGATAAAAATCATTTCAATGTATTCTATAGAGTTGTAATCTCAAATAAGAGTTGAGTGTGTCGACTTATTGTGTTATTTCACAATTACATAAATAGTATCACGCTTCTAAAATTTCTAAGATATAATGATTGTAGAGACCCGAAGCTTGATGTACAGGGACATTACATTACTTTAGCGGTATACTTAATACATAACAAAAACAGACACACAAGGATCGTAATAGTTTAGTGTCTTTGGAAACTCGGAATATAATCTTCTAGTCGTGGTGAAAGATCTTCAAATCTCCCATAAGATCTTCCCCTTTTTGTTTTCTTACCTAAAACCTTTCTTTAAATCCTGGGGAAAAGAAAACATATAAAGTGTGAGCTCAAATTATCAGTAAGGGTAAGCACGGATAAAATAAAACAAATCATATACATTTGAACTTCAAAACATGAACATATTATTTAAACATCAGAATCTTGAGCAATGACATAAATCATGGAAGTACGTAAGGCATAGATCATAAAGAAACATTAATCATGATAAAATAGCATGGGAATTAAACATGTAATTTTGTAAAACCATTAAGCACGTGATATGATTTCCATAGTAGCCAAGGCATTGCTTCCAAGACCATCTTAGTGGACAAAGTCCCTTTCTAAATCAAGTTCACTCCTCGTTCCAGTCCTGTATTACTGAACCGGTTTAACATGCCATTCCAGCCATTTCTATCTCATGAGATATAAATCTTTACCCAATTCATTGGAGGGAGATATATGTCCCACCCATCTCATAATGAAATCATTCTTACTTGTGCCCCAAAATATACATACATCATTTATAATACCCCAATAAATAAAATGTGTTTCATAAACATCATACCATCATTACATAATCCAAATAAAAGAAATGGATATCATTTCATAATAAGTAATTTGATACTATTTAAATAATAGAGACATTTTATTTGAAACATACACATATGAAATAATTTCATCTTAGATGAAAAATGGTTTTGATAAAACAATTGAAATAAATTCTTGAGGAAAATATCCTTTCTTCTTCAAAATCATTTTCTTTTCACAAAATGTCATGAAATTTTAAAAGAAAAGGATTTTGTTGAAAATAGCCATGAAATATTTTGGAGGAAGCTTCATGAAAATTAGGCTTTATAAAACCGTAAAAATCCTTTCATGCCGTATACCATAAAAAACATTCTTCGCATACTTTTGTCGGAAAAGTCAAAAAAGTATCTTGTATTGTAAAAAAAGAAGATTCCTTCCATATAAAGGGTTAAAAGTAAAAATGGATAAAATTGAATTTAAACATACATGAAAACATTTTTATAAAACATGGACATGGATGATAGCAATAACCCCAGTAAATACTTACAAATAAGCAATCTCGGATAAAAATGATATTTGCAAAATTATCCCTTATCTTAGGTCTGATATGCTTCATACGTATCCGAACCTTTTGTATAATGATATAAATAATGTCATTGACTTATTATAGAATCATATTCATTGTTATGATATCATATATGTTTCACTTATGACTTTATATTACCCGTTCTTTTGTAAATTCCATGTTAAAGCAGCGTTTTGGGTAAAATCATTTCATTTATCGTATGTGTTTCAACTTGTCGTTATTGATATTATTACTTATATCCTGATTTACATAATTCCAGAATGTAAAACATGATTTATATATAATATATATTCATCATATACATATATATATATATATATATTATAGATCGATAAAAGGAATGAAATACACCGTTCATGGAGACGGTAGGCCGTACGTACGCATGAATGTTGTTTTCGTTTCCTTATTGAATTGAATGAAACTAAATAGATGACATAAATACATATATATACATATATATACATAAATCCAGTAGAATTATTAATTCATATATTTCATTATTATTCATTATATAAACTTTATGATCATTCATGTATGGTTAACATGGAGAATGAATCTCATCGCGTTGTGGAGACTGTAGTCTGTACGTACGCACGAGCGATGATATCGTTCCCATAATTGTTGAATAGAATTGGTGTGGATGGTATAATATATCAGAATCATTATGATGCTATAATAACCATATATAGTCATTCTTTACACCATTATAACCATCCATGTATGGTGTTGGTGGAAAAACAGATTTCACCACGGCGTGGAGACGGTATTCTATACGTACGCACGCGTGGGGATTTCGTCTTCCGTAGGATGGATAGATGGTGAAATAGGGTTGTTTCATACTTATCATAATATATCAGTATATGAGTTATACTTATGTTATTACTTCATAATAAAACAACTAATGAAGAATACGTGGAAAAAGAAATAGAGTTGAAAGAATCGATAATGGACATTACCTCTTCTTTGAAGCACCTCTTTGAGACTGCTTCTTAGGGCACTAAAATTGGTCTTTGAACAAGACCAGAACCTATAGGATGTTTCTATGGAATTGGAGAAGAGAATTTGGCAGGGGTTGGCCGAGCATGAAGGCTCAATGTGGTGTGAGGAAGAGAGGGAGGGGGTGCCCTTTTATAAGGGAGGAGAGGGGTACATTTGGAATAACTAAAAATATTATTTTATTATAAAGTAATATTCGGTTTTTAATAGCTCCAAATTAATTTATTTAGAAGATAAGGTGAGTATGGGTCTAAATTCTCTCATCCAACAGAATTTAGACAAGTTAGGTTCCTATTTTAACCTTATCATTTAGAATTAACTTTAAGTTAAATATTTTTACTTTTACTGTGTCTTCTTGTTTTCTTACACAATAAGGTTAATAAACTAACTATAACAAGCCAAACAAACCCCAATTGGTTCATTATTAATATATATATCTTTATCTAAGTCATTTGGCCAATCCTTATATTTTTGGGAATAAAATAACAATTAATAATATAATATTTGTTTTAAAAACTATTTTATGTCAATTTTGACACTATCTGGTACTTGATTTTTTTTGAAAATCATAACTGCATGATTAGTTCGAAAAAAGTTACATAAATCAGTAATACCATGACATATTAACCTATAAAATTATTGAAATTTATAAAAAGTATCAAATTACATTTATTTGGGTATTTATAACATCAATTATGTCATAATTTCATTAATAAGATAATTATTGCAGCAACTTTTTTGTCGTATATAAATTAAATTATTTAATGTCTACAAATTATAAATAAAATACCATTATGTAGGAACTCTTTTTAGATTTATAATGAATATTTATAGTCGAATTTATCTTATGTATAACTCTATATTAAAAATGATTAACTTATTAAACTTTGTTTTTAACTATTTTAACCCTTTTTTAAATAAATTAATATTAAATGTCCTAATATAATCCAAGTGGGCCTAAATGGTCATATTTTATTCTTAAGGTTGTTTTTGGTCGAATTAAACTTATCCAATAGAATTAGGGAATGTGTTAGGGTAAAAATAATATCATTTTTACCTTTAATTATACTATTTACTTTTAATCGTGGTAAATAAAAGTAAAAAAGTTACTATTCACCAAAAATTATTTTCATCTCATTGAACAACATTTTAGTCCTTGATATTAACCGTGTATCTCGGATTTTTGAAATTCAATTCACATAAGTGGTAAAATTTAATTTAAATAAAAAAAATCAGTTTTTTAACTACAACTAAGTGGTTTCACTATTCATCGAAAATTAATGTTTTTCAGAAAAATACCAAAAATTCAGCCTAAGCATTATTTGATATTCCAAATAAAAAATTGATGTCTATTTTTTCAAATTCATGACATATAAGTGGAATTAATTAATTTTAAATTTAATTCCCATTATCAAAAAAATAGCATGTTGTTAAGAAACAAAAACAATCAAAAGATTGATACTTGTTTATATCCAATTTCAAAGTGAAATAAATTCCATTGAACAAAATTGGATTAAATGGTAAAAATATATTCTAATTACACATTAAACCCAATTAAAAAGATAATATAACCAAATAAATTATTGCAATGAAAAAAGTTGTTTTTAATTAAAATATAGCGTGTTTTTACTATTCATTAAAATATGAAAGTTATCAGAATAATATAAAAAATTTATCCAAACTAAATTTTTGTATCTTTATTCCAAAGAAAAATTTTATTTTGTCAAATTGAACTTATAGACATGTTAAAAACAAGATTTAAAGTGGGTGTGCCATCAAAAGGTGGCAAAACTACATTTTTTGAAAATTACTTATTTTACTCGAATAATTGATTTTGTTTTCATACCATGTTCTTGAAAATGTTTATGATGAATAATAATGTTATAAAATTCAAAATGTAGTTGATACTATTCATAACGGGTAGTTCATATAACATATCGTTGTTTAGCGAAACTCAGTATTGCGTACAACACACGCTATCGTGGAAGGTCGTGATTGCGTGTAATGCAAGCAAAGTCAGTGATGCGTGTTGTGCAACATCCTTTTGGTGTAGCGTACAACACAAGACATTAATGAAATTAAAAAGAATATTTTTCATAAAATCTTGGGGTGTTACATTCTACCCCCCTTAAAATGAATTTCGCCCTCGAAATTCATCAGGGTTATAAATGGTTTACTACTTGAAAGTTTGTTTAATAGAAACCCACATCGTAAAAAGGAATAACAAAACATAATTTTAAAAACTAAAGTATGAAACGTAACGATTACCCAAAGTAACTCATCATTGGGTTTCCATATAGGAGAACATAGGTGAAAATATGGATATGGATGAGAAATTTAAACATAAGGTTCTGATGTAGAGTGGTAGAGAACATGGCTATAAAAAAGCCATCAATCACAAAGCCATAGATTTGTGATGATCTAAGGTACCATATGATTCATCGGATATAAGGGCACTAGGAAAACATTTTTTGTTTTCAAGATCATTTCCCTAAAGTTGATGAAATTGGAATTAGAAGAAATAATTTTGTGATTTCAGTACAGTCTCACTGTTGGTCATTCTTTGGACAATTCTCACTTCATCTCTTAAAGAAATGAAGTTGAATTTGTCATTTGTGAAGTGTTAGTAGATCATGTGATAGAATAATGGTTCATTCCATCTGTCTCAAAAAAAGGTTAGAAAAGTTTTCAAAAATACATAAGTCCATCTATAGTGAGATTAATCATATATGGTTCCTAAAAAGGACTTATACTCCATATATCATACTGCTTAATATAATAAAACTAGTTTCTACTAAACAGGGACTTCCTGTAGGCCACTGGTAGGTGATAAAGGCCAGTCACACTTCGGTTGTGGGTTCGATTCCAACAGCCTTGTCCGACGCGATGGGTTGTCGCCCATCCTGCAGGTTGTCCTTTTTCTAAAACTACATTACTTTAACATCCCATAAATAATATCGAAAAAACTTCTATCCTTAAAAAATACTAACTTATGTTCAACATAATCCATTCCAATCTTTAGGCTTATCCATAATACTGCAGTCCACTCTCATATTATAGTGAAAACGATTACGAGAGATTTCATATAACAAGCATGTTAATACCATCGTTGATCCTCATATATCATAAGATATGTCTTGTTGGTCAAATTCCAAACATTCGAAGGCCTTAATCATGTATTCTCTTAAAAAATGAATACCCATTGAATCTTAGTGAAAACATGAGTGCATTCAAAAGTTAACTCTTTCCACATACCAAAACCCCAAAATTCTATATACTCAAACCATGATATAACTATTTCCTTATATCAGTCATGAGCTAATGAATACTGTCAAACATTTTATTTTCTCCTTATCCCTTCATTATGAGCATATCACCTTTTTTCCAAAAATATCTCAATCACTTTCTATGGTTACTGGTACCATAAAATTATTGAAAACCACAATATACCAATACATAAATATTACAATATTCCACGATACTATATACAACATTATTTTGGAATCCCATTACATAAACACTTAATCATTCCACCACATCTTTTTCATATTCAACGTCGCCAATTGTGATCGCATGTGACTTCCCTTTGTCCTTTGCATTAAGTTGTTGCTCATGTCGATCATCACTAACCCTTTGATTAGGGCATTTATTAGTATAATGCCCCATTTCCTTGCACTTGAAGCATTGAAGTGTTGGGGGTGCGTTCTCTGTAGTCTTTTCTTTATTCACATCATTAGCAACCCTTTTTCCATTACTTCGACACTCATCTTCTCAATGACCTTCTTTTCCACACTTAAATCATTTTCGAGTCCCTTTAAGACAATCTCCACCATGCTTCTTCCCACACTTTGAGCATAAGGAAACATTCATCTTCTTTTCACCATTATTATGAGATATCTCCTTGTACTCCATCTTTCGTTTCTTGTCAAAACCATGAGATGGATAAGTAATACCAACTTCCATTTCTACCTTGATAGCACAACGCACAATTTCTTCATAGCTACTAAAGTCTCTAATAGCTAATGCCCTTTGAAGAGTTGGTTTTATGCCACTGAAGAATCGATCACCTTTACTTTCAGGTTGGATGATAAATCTAGATGCATACCTTGCAGGCCTTGTAAAATTCTCTTTGGATACACCAACAGATTCATCATCATTTTTCTTTAGTTCAAGAATCTCTTTCTCCATCTTTGTTTTCGAAGAATGAGATGGAAGTACTTATAGAAAAATAAGTTCTTGAACTTGTCCCATTCCATAGACTCAATTTCATCTCTTGGCCTCGTATTCTTGATAAGATTCCACCATTGATCAGCTTCACCTTCAAAACGATATACTGCTAATAAGACTTTATCATGTTCAAAACATTGAAGAACTGAAAATATCTTTTCAGTGGTACTAATCCATTGTTCAGCAACAAGTGGATCAAAAGACCCACTGAATGAAGGTGGACATTGCCTTATGAAGGACTCAATAGAATATTGTTCCCTTATATGCTCATTTGGAAGTCCAGAATGATTCATAGCTTGTGTAAGTATAACAATAAGATTTTTCACTCCATCTCCAATAACATTTTTTTGTTCAGGAGGACAATCATTTCACTATCCATTGCATTGACCAACACAGTTCCTTTCGGTTCCATCCATCATCTAGAACCCAAAAAGAATAGTGTGAGAGGAAAAAATCATGCTAGGGAAAACAACATAATAAAGGGGGAGTACCTTTAATATCTAACATCTTAGGTTTAATTCGAAGATCATTACCATAGTTCTAGGACTATATCCAATACGTATACTTATCCTTAGGGACATTCCTATACATACCTTAGAAAAATCTCTAGGGATCTCACTAACGATTTCACATCCTAGTTTCCAAAGTTTGACTAAACCTTTCCTCTGATACCAACTGTAGAGACCCGAAGCATGATGTACATGGACATTAAATTACTTTAGCGGAATACTTAATACATAACAAAAACAGACACACAAGGATCATAATAGTTTAGTGCCTTTGGAAACTCGGAATATAATCTTCTAATTGTGGTGAATGATCTTCAACATATCCCATAAGATCTTCCCCTTTTTGTTTTCTTACCTAAAACCTATCATTAAATCATGGGGAAATGAAAACAAATAAAGGATGAGCTCAAATTCTCATTAAGGGTAACCATGGATAAAATAAAATAAATCATATACATTTGAACTTCCAAACATGAACATAATCTTTAAACATCAAAATCTTGAGCAATGACATAAATCATGGAGGTACGTAAGGCATAGATCATAAAGAAACATTAATCATGATAAAATAGCATGGGAATTAAACATTTAATTGTGGAAATCCA
Organism: Viscum album; assembly: GCA_963277665.1. Classification (NCBI taxonomy): domain Eukaryota; kingdom Viridiplantae; phylum Streptophyta; class Magnoliopsida; order Santalales; family Viscaceae; genus Viscum; species Viscum album. The sequence goes on along the minus strand of OY728142.1, from coordinate 82,049,713 downwards.
TTAAGCACATGATATGATTTCTATAGTAGCCAAGGCATTGTTGCTAAGACCATCTTAGTGGACAAAGTCCCTTTCTGAATCGAGTTCACTCCTCATTATAGTCATGTATTACTGAACCGGTTTGACTTTCCGTTCTAGCCATGTCTATCTCATGAGATATAAATCTTTACCCAATGCATTCGAGGGAGATATAGGTCTCACCCATCTCATAATGAAATCATTCTTACTTGTGCCACAAAATAAACATACATCATTCATAATAACCCAATAAATAAAATGGGTTTTATAAACATCATACCATCATTACATAATCCATATAAAACAAATGGATATCATTTCATAATAAGGAAAGTGAAACCATGTAAATCATAGATGCATTATACTTGAAACATACACATATGAAATAATTTCATCTTAGATGAAAAATGGTTTTGATAAAACACTTGAAATGAATTCTTGAGGAAAATATCATTTCTTCTTCAAAATCATTTTCTTTTCACAAAATGTCATGCAATTTTAAAAGAAAGGGATTTTTTTTAAAATATTCATGAAATATTTTGGAGGAAGCATCATGAAAATCAGGCTTTATAAACCGTAAAAATACTTTCATGCCGTATACGTTAAAAAAACATTCTTCTCATACTTTTGTCGAAAAAGTCAAAAAAGTACCTTGTAGGGTAAATAAAAGAATATTCCTTCCATACCAAGGGGTAAAAGTCCAAATGGTTAAAAAGGACTTTAAACATACATGAATACATTTTTATAAAACATGGACATGGATGATAGTAATAACACCAGTAAATACTTACGAATAAGCAATCCCAGATAAAAATGAGATTTGTAAAATTATCCCTTACCTTAGGTCTGATATGTTTTGTACGTATCCGAACCACCTATATAATGATTTAAATAATGTCATTGACTTATTACAGAATCATATTCATTGTTATTATATCATATATGTTTCAGTTATGACTTTATATTACCCGTTCTTTTGTAAATTCCATGTCAAAGCAGCGTTTTGGGTAAAATCATTTCATTTATCGTATGTGTTTCAACTTTTTGTTCTTGATATTATTAATTATATCATGATTTAAATAATTCCAGATTGTAAAACATGATTTTTATATAATATATATTCATCATATACATATATATATTATAGATCAATAAAAGGAATGAAATACACCGTTCATGGAGACGGTAGGCCTTACATACGCATGAACGCTGTTTTCGTTTCCTTATTGAATTGAATGAAACTAAATAGATGAAATGCATGTATATGTACATAAATAATGTAGCATTATTATTTCATTTATTTCATTATTATTCATTATATAAACATTATGATCATTCATGTATGGTTAACATGGAGAATGAATCTCATCGCGTCGTGGAGATGGTAGTCCGTACTTACGCACGAGCGATGATATCGTTCCCATAATTATTGAATAGAATTGGAGTGGATGGTATAACATATCAGAATCAGTATGATGTTATAATAACCATATATAGTTATTATTTACACCATTATACCCATCCATGTAAGGTGTTGGTGGAAAAACATATTTCACCATGGCGTGGAGACGGTATTCCGTACGTACGCATGCGTGGTGATTTCATTTTCCGTAGTTTGGATAGATGGTTAAATATGGTTGTTTCATAATTATAATAACATATCAATATATGAGTTATACTGATTTTATTAGTTCATTATGAAACAACTAAAGAAGAGGTAGTGGAAGAAGAAATAGAGTTGAAATAATCAGTAACGGACATTACCTCTTCTTTGAAGCGCCTCTTTGAGACCTTCTCTTAGGGCACTAAAATTGGTCTTTGAAGAATACCATAAACTCTAGGATGTTTATATAGAAGTGGAGAAGATATTCTGTCAGGGGTTGCCCGAGCTTGAAGGCTCAATGTGGTGTGAGGAAGAGAGGGAGGAGGTTCCCTTTTATAAGGGAGGAGAGGGGCAGCGTTGGAATAACAAAAAATATTATTTCATTATAAAGACATATTCGTTTTTTAATAGCTCCAAATTGATTTATTTCGAATCTAAGGTGGGGATGGCTCGAAATAATCTCATCCAATATAATTTAGACAAGTTTAGGTTCCTATTTTAACCTTATCATTTAGATTTAACTTTAAGTTAAATAATTTTACTTTTAGCGTGTCTTCTTGTTTTCTTACACTATATGGTTAATAAACATACTATAACAAGCCAAAAGAACCCCAAGTGGTTAATTATTAATATATATATCTTTATCGAAATCATTTTTCCGAACCTTTGATTTTTAGAAATAAAATAACAATTAATAATATAATATTTGATTTAAAAACTATTTTATGTCAATTTTGACACTATTTGGTACTTGATTTTTTTTGAAAATACTAACAGCATGATTATTTATAATAAAGTCACTTAAATCAATAATCACATGTCATATAAACCTATAAAATTATTGGAATTTATAAAAAGTCTCAAATTACCTTTATTTGGGTATTTATAACGTCAATTATGTCAATATTTCATTAATAAGATAATTACTGCATCATATTTGTGTCATAAATAAATTAAATTCTATAATGTCTAAAATTTTTAAATAAAATACCATTATTTAGGAAATATTTTTATCTTTATAATGAATATTTATAGTCGAATTTATCATATTTATGACCCTATATAAAAAATTATTTACTTATTAAACATTGATTTTAACTATTTTTACCCTTCTTTAAATAAATTAACATTAAATGTCTTAATCTAATCCAAGTGGGTCTAAATGGTCATATTTTATTCCTAAGGTTCTTTTTGGTCGAATTACACTTATCTAATAGAATTAGGACATGTGTTAGGGTAATAATAATATCATTTTTACCCTTAATTATCCTATTTACTTTTAACCATGGTAAATAAAAGTAAAAAAGTTACTATTCACCAAAAATTATTTCCATCTCATTGAACCACATTTTAGTCCTTGATATTAAGTGTTTCTCTCGGATTTTTGAAATTCAATTCATAGAATTGGTAAAATTTAATTTAAATAAAAAAAATTCAGTTATTTAACTACCACTAAGTGGTTTCACTATTCATCAAAAATTGAAGTTTTTCTAGAAAAATACCAAATATTCAGCCTATGAATTATTTGATATTCCGAATTCAAAATTGATGTCAATTTTTCCAAATTCATAACATATAAGTGGCATTAATTAATTTTAAATTTAATTCCCATTATCAAAACAAATAGCGTGTTTTTAAGAAACAAAAACAATCAAAAGATTGATACTTGTTTATATCCAATTTCAAAGTGAAATTAATTCCAATGAACAAAATTGTATTAAATGGTAAAAATATATATTAATTACAATTTAAACCCAATTAAAAATATAATCTATCCATATAAATTATTGCGATGAAAAAATTTGTTTTTAATTAAAATATAGCGTGTTTTTACTATTCATTAAAATATGAAAGTTATCAGAATAATATGAAAATTTTATCCAAAGTAAATTTTTATATCCTGATTTCAATGAAGAATTTTATTTTCTCAAATTTATCTTATAGACATGTCAAAATCAATATTTAAAGTGGGTGCACCATCAAAAGGCGACAAAACTATATTTTTTGAAAAATAATTATTTTACTTGAAAATTTGATTTTGTTTTCATACCATGTTCTAGAAAATGTGTAAGATGAATAATAATGTTATAAAATTCAAAATGTAGTTGATAATATTCATAACGGGTAGTTCATATAACATATTGTTGTTTAGCGAAACTCAGTATTGCATACAACACACGCTATCAAGGAAGGTCGTGATTGCGTGTAATGCAAGCCAAGTCAGGGATGCGTATTGTGCAAGCTCCTTTTGGTGTAGCGTACAACACAAGACATTAATGATATTAAAAATAATATTTTTCATAAAATCTCAGGGTGTTACAATGATGATATACTCTATTGAAATATATTCCTATATCTACATCTGTATATGAATAGACTATAACATTATATACGTTATGTGTTGTTCAGTATTCACTTATTAATAGGTGCGGCATATCATAACGTATTGAACAGTGTTATAATTCATACCCAAGCATCAAAAAAGGAACTTCATTAACTTTTAAATAATATAAATACATATTATGGAAAAACAATTTTAATGGTTAAAATAAAAAATATTTTCTCTTAGTATGATGGAAGAACTACAATCTCGCATCATGAGTGAAACAAAATGATTCCCATCTGCGTCCTGACATAAATTTTCATCCCTCCATTGGAGTTCAATCTATTGACAAGGATGAGATATTGTAATTGTTCAAGGTCATTGACCATGAATACCATGTCATGAATAAATGTGGTACAATAAATTATTCAACATTCTATTATATACAATCCTGGTTCATGTAGGATATTACTCCCATTAATAACCATTATTCCTGATCTTATTTTACCACTAGGATGTAGGGATTATGACTCTATGTATGTACCCCCAAATTTCTTTTTAATGGTATATCAAATATGTAAAATTCAAATATCTTGAGGTATTCCATCCATCTTCATTTCTTTAAGACCATTCCCCCTTTTGAAAATATCTTTTTCAAATTTTTTAACTCTTAATGCGGTGATATTTTCATGAAAGGAGAAAGGAAAAAATGTTTATATCTCATATACAATGAAATATGATTTCAGATAATGTATATAAATATTCATTTCATGTATTTATTATTTTCTTATTTCATAAGCTATAACATTTTCTACCTATAAAATAACATAGCACAATCTAGATCCAGACGAATCACAATATACTACATAACCTTATCTTAGTTGGAGGGGGTGAAGAAAGGTGTTGAAATGAGATTAACCTTCAAATACTCAAATTATTTTTGAAAATAATTAATCCAATAGAAGGAAATATTTAATATATTAAATTTTTCCAAGAGAGAAGTTAGTTCTAAGATATATTAGACAAATGGAATATAGTATTTTTCAAATCCTATATTGATTAAAATCTTAATGAAATTCATTTTTGGTTACAAAGATATTATTTCATAAATTTTCTCTAAATTAACTGATATTCCATTACTTTAAATAACAATTACATGTAAATGAAACACATGTATTTGGAGTCCAAACATATAGAATATTATTTAATTTTTTTGATCCAAAAATTTCTCAATACAATCACCATTTGGATTTTTTTTCATATTTAGTATTATAGTATACCAAGACATTGCCAGCAAGTACAAAATCATTCAAGTTAAGGTGATTGGGGAATTTATGGTTCACGATGTTCATGAAATCTGTATGTGCATTGGTAAGACCACTGGGATGATAATGTTTTCATAGTGTCCATAACATCTTTGAAAAGATATATTCTTGATATCTTATTTTCTAAAACAGATTTGGTGATTTTAAGATCATATATCAGTTTTAGAGAGCTATTGAGCTCCATTAAATTGATTGAAAAAATAATAGATTCATGGAAGTGGATATAAATTATTGATCATAAATTGATTTATTTTATAATAATGGAAAAATAATCCATATGAATCACATACCTTTTTTATGAATAGTATTGATGTAACCTAATGTGATGTACAAGGTCTAATGAATTATTTTATTTCTATATCATTTAGTAGGACCATTAATTACAAAATTTCTATTAGTTAGATTCAATATAATGTCATCTGAAAAAGAAATATTCTCATGAGTATAATTATAGGAAAATAGTTTTATCATTTAGGTGGTAACCTATAGAAATCATATATTGAGGAATTTGGGTATTGATCTACTATTATAAGAATGTTCATATTAATAGATTAATGAAGAGTGATCAAGGTTATCACATAAAGATAATAGAAAACACTTTAATCCACTTTCACTCAAGGTCTTATTCTACCATCATTGATAACCGATGTTTTTTGAATAAATTTACACAATTATCAAAGAATATAAATGAAACCATTCGATTGTACTAATCAAAATAATCTTTCAATTATGAAACTTGTCAATTCTTAAGATTAAATAAAATATGTTCATTTAAAAGACCATAATCTCCCATTTATATCCTTATTTACCAATAGTAATTGAGTATGAAGGATATAAAAAATACCCTTCACTCCAATTTCCCAATAGAAATCATAATGTCCTAAAATTAAAAATCATTTCCTCTTGGAACCCTAGAAATTTAATCACATGAGAAGAAACAAAATATTATAATGTTCTGGTAACAAACAAGACATGAATAATGGATGAGTTAAGAAGCACTAGTACAAAAACTATTTATCGTGGGGCATTATCCAAATGGTTATTTATAAACAATATGAATAATATGGGAAAATTTATTTTTCATGTCTGTTATATAATAATCTACTTGAAATTTAAACGATTTTTCATTTTTATATCAGTTACCTTGAGATTGACATTGAATATTTTGTTTAGAATGTATGTTTTAGGATAACAGATTTAAACAATAATTAATTACATTAGTTATTTTTGTCAAATGTAAAAATAATATTTTTCACATTAGTTAATAAATAAACAACATTATGAACTTTTTAAATTTTTATGAAAAATTGTGTGGACTCAATTCAATGTCTATTAATGGCATGAAAAAATTATTATTTCTCATACATGGAATCCTTAACCACTATTACATTATATAATGGAATCCAATATCACATTACAAAATCATAAACTCTCAGGTCACATCAACCTCAACATTTCACAAACAAATAAAGATCTTATCTTCCCTCAAGTAAGCCTCTACATTTTCGATCCTTTATTTCAGTCATTCCATTGAATGGAATCCCTAACTATCATTTCATAGATCCAATGGACCCAAATCTCCCATTTTCACTATTATATACCCTTTGTATTATTTGGACTTATCATTTCATGTTTAAAAATAGATATTGTTAGCTCTCAAGGAATATTAAAACATTATTGATCATATCATTTGATTGTTCGAGGGATGATTCCTTATCAAACTCATTATATACATTTCATCTAAAATTTTAGTGTATAATTTCGATTGTGTTACTTTTTACATGTTATAAGAACCCCTGATCTTTGAAAAATCAATATTTATTTCCCCATATCATCATGATATCCTTTGAATAAGCAGTCTATCAAAATACCATGTTCTTTTGGTTAATTACAAATGGGGTTTAACATGATATTATATTGTATTCATAGTTGGTTTATTAATTTAAGACTTTTCTAGATCATCTTACTATTTAATATCCTATTTTTAATAACTAAAAATAATATCTTCACATTTGATAACAATTCCGCAAAATATTTGTCAAGTGGGAGTCATTCTCCTACAAGTTTATATTATATATATTGTTTTATGGATATCATTTCATATATTTTTATACTTTCATAAGGTTGTATTTTTTTATTTTTTTCATAATATTTTTTTAAAAGTAATCTATTTTTAAATTCCTTTTGCAGGATTGAATTTTCTCATACAAATTTTCAATTGTCCTTATTATGTTTCCCTAATGTTTTTATATTTTCTCAATGTCATTTCTTGTAACATCCTAGGTAAATAAAGAATAAAACATTCTCATATTTATTAATATTTACAAATTAAATCTAAATTTTACTTTAAAGGGGTTGCTATGTTTGATAGCGTACCCGATACGCAACAAATAGTTTCTTTGAAATCTTACGTTGCACACTAGTAATAAAAAATATTATTTTAAATGGTAGTTAACACGTAGCCGTTGTATTGGAGGGAATGAATATAAATAACTAAAATATGATTATATATGTTTTTTAAATGTTTTCACATTTATCCAATAAAAGATAAATGCTTCAAATACGAAAAGAATTCAATTTTAGGCATATATACTCTAACATTCACAAAAGGTCGACTTATCGCCTTTTCATGGCGAACTATCTATAAATATAGTTTTGGTCACTTATACACATTCTATCGGACCAAATAAAATCCTTCTTTAGAATCGTGACATCAATGTTTACTTTGTGTAAATTTTTGATATTTTTTCGATAAAGTTCATTTTTTAATGAATAGTGAAAAATGTTGTATTTTAATTCAAAACCTCTTTTTAATCTAATTTATTTATATGATTATATTATCTTTTGAATTGGTTTTAAAGTTAAATTAGAATATATTTTTACCATTTATTCCAATTGTGTTAATTGGAATTAATTTCACTTTGAAATTGGACTTAAACTAGTGTCAAACTTTTGATATATATTGTTTCATAAAAACACGCTATTTGTCATGACAGCGGGAATTAATTATTAAATTAATTAATGTAACTTATATGATTTTTATTTTGTAAAATATACATCATTTTTTAATTCAGAATATCAAATATAGCTTAGGGTGATGTTTTGGTATTTTTCTGAAAAACGTTAATTTTTTATTAATAGTGAAACCACTAAGTGGTACTTAAAAAACTGATTTTTCGTTTAAATGAAATTTTACCACCTCTATGTTTTGAATTTCAAAAATCCGACATACATGGTTTTCATTAAGAATTAAAATGTGGTTCAATGGGATTAAAATAATTTTTTGGTGAATAGTAACTTTTATGTTTATTAATCACGATTAGAGGTAATTAGTGTAGTTTAAGGTAAAAAAATGTTTTAAAAATATTAATTGACCTAGACACATGTCCTACCCTTATTGGATGTGTAATGGCAGACCAAGAAAATCCATGGGTCAACTTGGGGACCCCATGGAGCCACTTTGGTAGGAAAATGACATTAATAACTTTATATTTAATGTTAAAATAAAAATGTCACAAACATGAGTTGTTTGACTAAAACAATTTTTAAATGGGGTTATACATGTCATATTCTTGACTAGAAATATTAATTAGAAAGATAAAAATCTTTCCTACATAATGATATTTTTTTATAATTTTTAGACATTAAATATATTAAATTATTTATGATACCATGACGATGCAGCGATTACCTCATTATTTAATGATTTAAATAAAATGAAAAGATAATGTAAAATCTAAGACCTAAACATGTCAAAAACCTATTGGACGGGTGTATTTGGAACTCTTATCACCTTATAAATTAAATATATAATTGTGGGACACTTATTATCCGAAAATCATTTTATAATAAAGTATCTTTTCTTAACTTTCCAAGAGTGCCCCTCCTCTCCTCTTATAAAAGGCCACAACCTCTACCTCTTTACCCAAACCTCTCAAGCCTTTGTATCGGCCAAGATCTGCTCTTTTTGTCTCTCCAAATCCCTCTCTTACCCCTAGAAGCCTCACTTTGGGAAGAAGTCATCCCAAGGATGCCTTTGAGCTCAAATCTAAGAGAGTTACCCGATTTTAAGGTAATGTCTTCACTTGTGTTCTTTTGTTTTATTTTTCTTCTCCAACCCCCTAAACTCTTTTTATTCATTTCTTTTGTAACAACTCCAGTATATTCAATATTCTAGGATGTTGTTATAATAATAATTCTATCTACACTTACACACACATACATCTAATGGTTAAAGAACATACTGTTTCTGTGGATGGAGAATTTCTGCCTCACGAAACGATGATTGATCAATATTATTATAACACCTTAAAAGGTGGCCATTAATATGTCACTATGTTTATATATGATATATAATATGATTATGTTTTCCTTAAGATTCTGTGTTTTTCATTTATTGCATACCTTTATGGCTTCAATTATGGGTATACACGATATCTTCATTTTAGGAAGTGTGGACTACCGCCCCCTCAAAGTGATTAGATTCATTAATGCCATATGTGGGACATATAAAGGATGGAGTTAAAGTTATTATATATTATGTTATACTAGAATTATTATATACCTTTATATAATTATTATTTCTTTCCATTAAAGTATGAGATTGAAATGAAAGTAGCGTTCATGCGTACGTACGGCTTACCGTCTCCATGAACGATGCATTTCATTTCTTATACCCAAATGTAATGTACTATTATAAGTACATATATATAATGGATATATATTATGTATGTTACACCTAAATGATTAATATAATTCTGGAATTAAAATATACATATCTCTCATTTAATTTTAATTCCATTAATACGACATAGAAATTAAAGTAGCGTTCATGCGTACGTACGGCTTACCGTCTCCATGAACGGTGCATTTCATTTCTTACCTCTAAATGATTATGTAATAATATAAATACATGTATATGCTGGATATATATGATATATAAGATATCCAAATCATGAATATCATTCTGGATATAATGAACCTTTGGCCACACGAACAACTTGTAATTGTAAGAAGTCCACTTTCGACTTAAGAACCAAATATCGAAAAAACAAAAATTATTAACATAAATGATTACATAATATTTATAACATGGAAATAAGTGATATAAAAGGAATAATGAACTTGAAAAAGGTTTTTTAAGCAAGTATAAATTAACTTAATTTTATTATTCCGGACGTTAAAGAACGATCGAGTCAAGTCAGACCCGAGGTAAGGGACTTCGTCTCAATCTCCTTTCATTGAGGCATATTTTGTTTTATACACAACATTCTTTTATATGGTGTATAAACCCATTTTACTTTTAATTTTATACAAAAATAATCTTTTTCTACGAAGCATTTTTCTAAACGACAAAAAGGAATGTTTATTTTAACGTACGCGGTGGCAATGACCTTTTCCGCTGCCGTGAGTATTATTTGGTATTTGGCTTCCTCAGCAAGCCATAATGTTTTTAAAATGAAATAAATACCATATACTCTTTTATGTATTTTGGTATTGAAATTGATTTTTATAATGTATTTCATATGTCAATATATTTAAGTTATATATTGTGATCAAATTGTGGAAATGTTTTCTATCCATTATATTTGTTTTACGTCTTATGATTTTATAATGGTACTTGGACATTTGACGGGTGGTAACGTGATAAAACATATGATGGGTGGTTCCATGAATACCAGGATGGGTGGTTACATTATAACCTCTAATGCATTGGGTATGGAAGTCGGCCGTATGGATATTCCATTAAGTGATATGTGTGGAAGTCGATCATATAGTTATTCCATTTAAGTATGTTTATGTCCCAAGTTACCTTTATATGTTATGTGATATTTATATGGGTTTTATGGTAATATTTTGGTTACAAAAGGGTAAGTAATGAACTTTTATTCAGTGAAGATTTTTTACTACTTCATAAAGGTGAAAAGTATTACATTTATAAAGTATACATGGTTTACTTGTTGTTTTGAAAAACTAACAGTTTTTATTCATTTTGTATCCCTTACGGAGATTTTTATGCTCCCCCCAAGTTTTTTTTGAAATGTTTTTCATAGAAGATAACGTGGAATAGGGTCAAGGATGGGATCAAGGGAAAGTCATGCTACCTAAAACATGGAACTAGACATGTTTCTTTTTATGAGTTTTTATTTTATGGAAACTTAGTAGAAGTTTCTACATTGTAATCTTTTGATATGTAATAGTTATGTCCTAATTCTCTAAAACTATAAACCTGAAAAGATCCTCAATGTGAATTATTCATTTAATTCAATTTTAAGTGAGGTTTAATGTTGGGGCCTTATAGTTGGTATCAGAGGTCGGTTTAGACAACTTTAGGAGTTAGGGTATTGTTAAATTAATGTCTATAAATTAATTTATGGTATGATTGAAATGATATAGCATTTAAATATTACCATGTTGTTTCACCTAAGGTATTTCAGTGTTAAGAATGGTTTTTAGTAGAGGAAACAAAGAAGCTTTTTTGGGAAGGCATACTGAGGGAAATGACCTTCTAAAATCAGCATACTGAGATGGTAATAATCAGAATTGAGCAGTTTACTGTAGTGATGGCTCAGTTGAATCTGTTTTCTTGGTTTGGTAGGTTACTACCGAAGGTTTTTTGAAAATGTTTCATGGTTATCTAGTCCAATGACTCAGCTTACTCAGAAGGGTGTTAAGTTTATCTGGACAAAAGAATGTGATGATTTTTTTCAGGAACTGAAAAGAATATTTGTGAATGCTCCATTTTTGGCACTACCTTCAACGAATGGGGAGTTTGTTATCTACAATGATGCTTCATTGAAAGGACTTGGTTGCATCCTAATGCAGAATGATCAGGTAATTGCATATGCTTCACGTCAGTTGAAAACTCATGAGGTAAATTACCCTACACATGATTTGGAATTAGCTGCTGTTGTTTTTTCTCTAAAAAGTTGGAGGCATCATTTGTATGGAGTAAAGTGTGAAATATATACTGATCAAAAAAGTTTAAAGTATATATTCACTCAGAAATAATTAAACATGAGACAGAGGATATGACTATAATTAATCAAGGATTATGATTCTACAATTCATTATCATCTGGGAAAATAAATAAAGTGGCTGATGCTTTGAGTCGAAAAATTAATACTTCATTAACCATGCTATGATTGGAACGAGATCCTTTGGTTTTTGATTTGATAAACATTGGCATGGATGTTTTTTTTGCAGGAAGTCCTTCTGTTTTCTTTCAGGTATCAGTAAAATATTCTCTATCAGACATAATTAAGAAAGCTCAGAAGAAAGATAGTGTGTTTCAGAAAAATGTAGATCTAGTTCAGAAGGGTAAGTTTCCTGAATTTAACATTGATAATGATTGTGTTTTGAGGTTTGGGAAGAGAATATGTGTTCCTAGTGATTCACAGTTGAAGAATGAGTTGTTATGTGAGGCTCATAGTTCCCCTTTTTCAATTCATCCGGGTAGTACTAAGATGTATAGAGATCTGCGGGAGTATTACAAGTGGGATGGAATAAAAAGAGATATTTCTGATTCTACTGTGAAGTGTTTAACTTGTTAGCACGTTAAAGCAGAGAGGCAGTTACTGAAAGGGATGCTTCAGCCTTTACCAGTGCCAGAGTGGAAATCGGAAAATATATCCATGGACTTTGTTGTGGGATTACCAAAGACATCTTGAGGTAATAATGCAATCTGGGTTATTGTTGATCGCTTTACTAAATATGCTAATTTCCTTCCTATTCGAGATACTTTTTCTCTAAATCAACTTGCTCGATTGTATCTTAAAGAGATAGTCAGGTTTCATGGATTTCCCCTCTCCATTGTATCTGATCTTGATCCCATGATTACTTCTAACTTTTGGAAAGGCCTTCAACAGTCGTTGGTTACTGAATTAAATTTTAGTACACCTTTTCATCCTCAGTCAGATGGGCAGTCAGAACGAACAATTCAGACTTTGGAGGATATGCTACGTGCTTGTTAGATGGATTATCAGGGAAGTTGGGACCAACATCTTTCTTTGGTTGAGTTTTCTTATAATAACATTTTTCATTCTAGTATATAGATGACACCATTTGAGGCATTATATGGGAAGCGGTGTCGAACTCCAACTTTTTTGGATGAAGTGGGTGAAAGGAAGCTGATGGGACCAGAATTGGTAGAAGAGATGGCAGAAAAGGTTTAGTTGATTCAGAAACACATGAGAATAGCTTAGAGCAGAGAGAAAAGTTATGTAGACAACATGAGGAAGGATCTCTCTTTCGAGGTAGGTGATCATGTTTTTCTCAAAGTCTCACCATGGAAAAGTGTGATGTGATTTGGTAAGAAAGGAAAGTTGAGTCCAAGGTTCATTGGACCATATGAAATTCTGGAGAAAGTTGGATCAGTTGCTTACCGAGTGGCTTTTCCTCCGAGTTTATCTCAGGTACACAATGTTTTTTATGTTTCGATGTTGAGAAAGTACATGCCGGATCCATCTCATGTTTTGAGCCCAGAGGTAGTTCAGTTGGAAGAGAATCTCTCTTATGAAGAACAACCAGTCCGGATTCTTGACCGAAGATAGAAAGTGTTGCGAAATAAGGCAATTCACTGGGTAAAGGTTTTGTGGAAAAACCATATGGTTGAAGAGGCAACATGGGAATCTAAAAATGCTATGAGGGATAAATACCCCCACTTATTTTGATATGTGAATAAAATTGCGAGGACGCAATTCCCAAAAGGGGGGAAGGATGTAACATCCCAGGTAAATAAAGAATAAAACATTCTCATATTTATTAATATTTATTAATTAAATATTAATTTTACTTTAAAGGGGTTTCTATGTTCGATAGCGTACCGGATACGCAACAAAGAGTTTCATTGAAATCTTACGTTGCACACTAGTAATAAAACAATATTATTTTAAATGGTAGTTAACACGTAGCCGTTGTATTGGCGGGAATGAATATAAATAACTAACATATGATTATATATGTTTTTTTAAATGTTTCTACATTTATCCAATAAAATATAAAGGCTTAAAATATGAAAAGAATTCAATTTTAGGCATATATACTCTAACATTCACAAAAGGTCGACTTATCGCCTTTTGATGGTGAACCATCTATAAATTTAGTTTTGGTCACTATTATACATTCTATCGGACCAAATAAAATCCTTCTTTAGAATAGGGACATCAATGTTTACTTTGTGTAAGTTTTTGGTATTTTTTCGATAAAGTTCACTTTTTAATGAATAGTGAAAAATGTTGTATTTTAATTCGAAACCTCATTTAATCTAATTTATTTATATGATTAGATTAACATTAGAATTGGTTTTAAAGTGATATTAGAATATATTTTTACCATTTAATCCAATTTTGGTCATTGGAATTAATTTCGCTTTGAAATTGGACTTAAACTAGTGTCAATCTTTTGATATATATTGTTTCACAAAAACACGCTATTTGTCATGACATCGGGAATTAATTATTAAATTAATTAATGTAACATATATGATTTTAATTTTGCAAAATATACATCATTTTTGAATTCAGAATATCAAATATAGCTTAGGGTGGTGTTTTGGTATTTTTCTGAAAAACTTCAATTTTTGATGAATAGTGGAACCACTTAGTGGTACTTAAAAAACTAATTTTTCATTTAAATGAAATTTTACCACATCTTTGTTTTGAATTTCAAAAATTCGACATACATGGTTGTCATTAAGAATTAAAAGGTGGTTCAATGGGATTAAAATAATTTTTTGGTGAATAGTATCTTTTAAGTTTATTAATCGCGATTAGAGGTAATTAGTGTAGTTTATGGTAAAAATAATGTTTTAATAATATGAAATGACCTAGACACGTGTCCTACCCTTATTGGATGTGTCATGGCCGACCAATAAAATCAATGGGTCAACATGGGGATGCCATGGAGCTACTTTGGTAGGAAAATGACATTAATAAATTTATATTTAATGTTAAAATAAAAATGTCACAAACATGAGTTGTTTGACTAAAACAATTTTTAAATGGGGTTATACAAGTCATATATTTGACTATAAATATTCATTATAAAGATAAAAAGATTTCCTACATCATGAAATTTTTTTTATAATATTTCGACATTAAATAAATTAAATTATTTATGATACCATGATGGTGCACCGATTAACTCATTATTTAACGATTTAAATAAAATGAAAACATAATGTAAAATCTAAGACCTAAACATGTAAAAAACCTATTTTATGGGTGTATTTCGAACTCTTATCACCTTAAACTCTAAATATATAACTGTGGGACACTTTTTATCCGAAAATAATTTTATAATAAAGTATCTTTTCTTAACTTTCCAAAACTGCCCCTCTTCTCCTCTTATAAAAGGCCCCCACCTCTACCTCCTTACCCACACCTCTAAAGCCTTTGGTTCGGCCAGGATCTGCAATTTTTGTCTCTAAACATCCCTCTCTTACTCCTAAAATCCTCATTTTGGGCATAATTCTTCCCAAGGAAGCCTTTGAGCTCAAATCTAATAGAGTTACCCGATTTTAAAGTAATGTCTTCACTTGTGTTCTTTTGTTTTATTTTGCTTCTTCAACCCACTAAACACTTTTTATTCATTTATTTTATAAAAACTCCAGTATATTCAATATTATAGGATGTTTTTATAATAATAATTCTAGATAAACTTACACAGATCTACTATAGTGGTTAATGAACATACTGTTTCTGTGGATGGAGAATTTCTGCCTCACGAAACGATGATTGTTCAATATTCTTCTTACACCTTAAAAGGTGGACATTATGATGTCACTATGTTTATATATGATATAAAATATGTTTATGTGTTTCTTAAGCTTATGTATTTTTCATTTATGGCATACCTTTATGGCTTCCATTATGGGTATATGCGATATCTTTATTTTAGGAAGTGTGGACTACCGCCCCTCAAAGTGATTTGATTCGTTAATACCATATGTGGGACGTATAAAGGATGGAGATAAAGTTATTATATATGATTTTATACTAGAATTATAATATACCTTTATATAATTATTATTTCTTTCCATTAAAGCATGATATAGAAATGAAATTAGCGTTCATGCGTACGTACGACTTACCGTCTCCATTAACAGTGCATTTCATTTCTTATCCCCAAATGTAATGGACTATTATAAGTACATATAAATAATGGATATATATGATGTATGTTACATCTAAATTATTAATATAATTCTGTAATTAAAATATACATATCTCTCATTTAGTTTTAATTCCATTAATACGACATAGAAATGAAAGTAGCGTTCATGTGTACGTACGACATATTGTCTCCATGAATGGTGCATTTCATTTCATACTTCTAAATGATTATGTAATATTATAAATACATGTATATGCTGGATATATATGATATATCTGATATCCAAATAATGAATATCATTCTGGATATAATGAACCTTTGACCACATGAACAACATGTAATTGTAAGAAGCCCACTTTCGAGTTAAGAATAAAATATCGACAAAACAAACATTATTAACATAAATGATTAAATAATGTTTATAACGTGGAAATAATTTATATAAATGGAATAATGACCTTGAAAAAGGTTCTTAAGAACGTAGAAATTAACTCAAGTTTATTATTCAGGACGTTAAAGAACAATCGGGTCAAGTCGGACCCGAGGTAAGGGACTTCGTCTCAATCTCCTTTCATTGAGGCATATTTTGTTTTATACACAACTTTATTTTATACGGTGTATAAAACCCTTTGACTTTTAATTTTATACAAAAATAATCTTTTTCTACGAAGAGTTTTACTAAATGACAAAAAGGAATGTTTATTTTAACGTACGCAGGGACAACGACCTTTTCCGCTGCCACGAGTATTATTTGGTCTTTGGCTTCCTCAGCAAGACGTAATGTTTTTAAAATGAAATTATTACCATATACACTTTTATGTATTTTGGTATCAAAAATGATTTTTATAATGGATTTGTTATGTCAATATATTTAAATTATATATTGTGATCAAATTGTGGACATTTTTTCTTTCCATTATATCTGGTTTATGTCTTATGATTTTATAATGGTACTTGGAAATTTGACGGGTGGTTACGTGATAAACCATATGACGGGTGGTGCCGTGAATACCAGGACGGGTGGTTATGTTATAACATCCAATGCATTGGGTATGGAAGTCGGCCGTATGGATATTCCATTAAGTGATATGTGTGGAAGTTGACCGTATGGTTATTCCATTTAAGTATTTTTTTGTCCCAAGTTACCTTTATATATTATGTGATCTTTATATGGGTTTTATGGTAATCTTTTGGTTACAAAAGGGTAAGTAATGAAATTTTATTCAGTGAAGAGTTTTTACTAAATCCTAAAGGTGAAAAGTATTACTTTGATAAAGTATACATGGTTTACTTGTTGTTTTGAAAAACTAACAGTTTTCATTCATTGTGTATCCCATACTGAGATTTTTATGCTCACCCCATGTTTTTTTTGAAATGTTTTTCATAGGACTTAACGTGGAATAGGTCAAGGATGGGATCAAGGGAAATTCATGCTACCTATAACATGGAACTAGACATGTTTCTTTTTAAGAGTTTTTATTTTATGGAAATTGGTAGAAGTTTCTACTTTGTAATCTTTTGAGATGTAATAGTTAAGTCCGAATTCTCTAAAACTCTAAACCTAAAAAGATACTCAATGTGAATTATTAATTTAATTGAATTTTAAGTGAGGATTAAGGTAGGGGCCTTATATTTTTACTCTCAATATTTTATATATTACATCCTTTATAATAATGGTTAATATAAAATATGAAAGTAACATATTCTTAGATTTAATGAAAATTTATATTGCTATTTTAGTAATACTTTGCACTCTATCAAATCCCTTTAATATTTCATATTAACCAAATTAGAGATACAATAATTAAGCCACAAAAAATATTTTTATATATATTACACTAATGATGTTTTAAATCCTCTTTAGTTAAATTTATTAATCATATTATCAATTTGATATGTTAGGATTTTGATTAGTTTTACTATTTCCTATAAAAATGAATAAAATTTATCATAATTTTATGGTTTCATGTATTATATTACTCATAACTATTAGAAATATATTTGGAAATTTAAAACCACATTTAGTTTAATATGGTTATATATAAAATTTTACATTCTATTAGATCATTCAATTTTAATAAGTTCATCATAAAATTGTGGTTATTCAATACAATTTATTTTAGAAATTTGATTACTGTTACTGATAATGTAATAAAATTATTCTCATTTACTGTCCTTACATATTTTCCATATTTTTTTCTATAAAATAATACTTCTTACAATACAAATACTTAATCTCTTATCAAAAAATATTAATTTTATTTACTAATTATCAAATATTATCATCAATTTTTATTTACATTCATTTCAATTAAATTTGGACATTGTATTTCTATATTTTTAGTACCTCTTCTATGTATTCCATTTTTTTCTTTTCATGTAAGGTTCCCATTTACACTTGAATGACATAAATTTTGTATCTTTTTTTCTATTTTATTTTATCATCATTCCAATTAAAATTAAATTTTATCTCTAATGTTATTAAATTTTTTATTATTATATTCACTATTATTATATATCACAACACTATTTGTCTGTTTGATAATACAAAAAATGTTTTATCTTGATGATCATTGAAATAAACTACTATTACACTATAACTCACTTTTATCATGACAATATTATTTTTGAAAAGTTAATTGTTTTTTATATTTTTATATGTAATAACAAGTAGAATATGTGTTAATTAATATAAATGAATTGATGAATATGACAATTTATCAATTATTTTTTTCAATTTTTTTAAATAAAATGATCCAATGAAAAACATTTTTTATGTCTGAGCTTGAAATGTATAAATATGATGAATTTTTAAAGAACATAGAAAAATGATCATTTTATTTTATAAGATTTTTATTTATTTATTGATCTTATCATTGATTCATAAAACTGGGAAGAATAATAGATCTATTACTGATGATCCATTACAAGATGATAAGTTTGACTGAATTCATGAAATGGATCATGATACTGAAATAGAGCCAACATAGACAGAACCTACAATTGGTAATTTAAATAGTGATGATGAAAAAACATTTTATCTAGGTCACACTGAATTCAAAACAATATCTATTGTGTGAATATTTATTATCTTCAAGAATAAATTGATAGATTGAAAATGGTTTTATAGGGTTTCTATAATTGTTTATAGATATTATTTTTAAATAATACAATCTGGAAGATTCAAATAATGATGAAAATAAAATATTATTCCTAATGTTATTAGTGTATAAGAAAACACATGGATTCTTTTATAAATGTGTATTGCATAAGAAGAAATTATAATTTTTATCCGGGTGTCCTAAATGTGAGACATCATGGTATATAATAAAATAAAAATCATTGGATGGTTATACTCTTATAAAGACCCATTCCAAATAATTTTGGTATCTTCCTAAAAATCATCATTTGAAAAGTTTTTTTAAAATTAAAATGATGGAAAAAGGATCTGATTGAATACAAATTATTTCATATGTGGTGAAAATACATGGAACCCTCTAATTGTCCATATTGGAAGAAAATTATTCAATGTTTCTTACATTTCCTAATAAATTTAGGAACCTTGGATATAGATTATGACTGAATGGATTGAATCCATTTATAATTCAAATTATAAAACATTTTTAACATCATATTTAATTGGGAATTTAAAGTTCATCTAAAAAAATATTGTTATAAATGTAAATATTTAACATTGAGTGTAATGATCTCTAGACCAAAACTGTCTGAAAATGATATTGATGTTTTTTTTTTCACTGTTATTTTTTTGTTTAAAACTTTAATTAGAAGAAGGTATTAGTATGTATGATTCTTATAAAATTGAATATATTCAGCTACATTAAATGATTATGTTCACTATGAATTACTACCATATATATAGAAATATGATTAGATATACTATTAAGGGGAACAAAGCCTATCCAATTTGGGAAGAAAATGTATCATATTATCAACTACAACATGGGAGAAAAACAATTTACATGGGTCAATGAATATTGTTGTATATGGATTAATCTAAATGAAGATTAGAAATGTCATTCAATTTTTTTTATATTTATCTAAACCTTTTTTCAAACGATAAGTATTTTGATAGGGAAAAAAACATTGACATAAAAATTAGAAAGACGAATAAAATATGTTAATGGAAGAAATATTTTGATGAGATATTCAATATTTTTTTTAGATACCATACTAGATATATCCTAAGGACAAACACAACCTTAACTTCATGATCCTAGATTAGAATATCAATGATAGCTTGATTTTAATGTTGTTTGATATTAAAGGGGACAAAAATGATTGGTTGAAGGTAATACTGGACTAACTATCAATGGGAATACATTTAGAGTTATATATCAGACCTTATGGAAGGAAAAAACTATGAAAACCCTGATCATTTATTACACAATTAAACATAATTTATTACATAAACGTCATTTGATACAACATAGAAGATCGATAGGTCTAGTGTCTTTAGTTCTTAGGATCATTATATAACAACTTAAAACATGAAAAACACCATCTTCATTGAAAACATTCTTTACATGACCAGTACAATCCCTCATACATAGCATTTCATGGGATAACCTAAGTACATGCATTAAAAAGGGTGAGCTATAATGCCCAGTAAGGGATTAATCAAGAAATAAAATGAGGAATAAAATACATGTATTAAAATAGGAATATCAATAGAGAACAAGAGAAGAATAAACATAAAGTCATGATAAATCTAGATAATAATATGGAAATGTAGCAACAACACTTAACATTGAATTAGCTTGAGCTAAGGCTCATTGCACTTGGGGCATGTGTAAACCCTCATTGCACGAGAATCATGAGAAATTCCTCATTTCACTTGAATTTTCATGTGTAAACACCCATTTCACATGACGTATCATGACACCATACATTATCCAATGCATTAGAGCACTATATGGGCGCACCATTCTTATACATTTCATTTCATGCATAAGTGATTCACATGGATCATATAACATTGATTCATAAAAAATCGCCATTTATTCCATGATAAAGTAATGTGGAAGTCACACATGAAACATTATAATCAATAGATAAATGTTCATAAAGATGAATACCATTTATAGATAAATGAGAATGGTATTCAATAAACAATTACATTGGCTTGGAAAATCGGTTCAATTTTGGTTGCATAACAGCGTGACGTAAGAATTCATAAAAATTGTTGATGATAGAGAAATGGGTGTCTCATAATATGTACTTGAAATGGATAGTAAGGGGGTTATATAGATACATTTCCCAACAATTTTAATGGAATTTAGATTCATGATACAAAATAATTGTATTAATGTAAGTGAGGAGAGATAAATTCCTTTCGGAAGTTCATCATAGTAACAGGTGTACACAGGAGGCATTTATTGAGAGAGAAAGGGGTCTATAATTAGTCAAACATAAAGAGGACAGTATGGGGGGGTGCAAAACCATACCCCAACATTTATAATTGAAACTAAAAGGGCATAACAATATTATGAAAATTGGACAAAAATGAGAAAGGAAGAAAAACCCTTACATAGATGTGTTCTTCCAATGGAATGAGGGAGGCTTGAGTGAGGCTTCTTGGGAGCATGTGGCACCTTGGGAGGATTATAGAGAGAGGAGGGCAGATGATGGATGAAATCCAAAGGATTTGAGTTAGGAGGAAGTGGGAGATTGGTTGGGTTTATATAGTAAAGGAGAGGGAAATCTTTATTATTTATGTTTGGGACACCTCATATTAAACTAATCCAAACAAGAAACCATCCCATGGTATTTTCCCATGGTTTTTTCCAAAGGGAAGTGGAAAAAAATATTTTATAAGGCCAATGTCTGCACTTCTTAAAATAATGTTGTTGCTTATGTGGAGGTGAGTCACACTCCCGAGGAAAACAATTTAAAAAGACAAAATGATTAATAAGTCGTGAAGGGTCCAGTAATGCTTTATAAAATAAAACAAACAAACCCAAAATCACATTATTTTAATGGTAAAACATATATTGGCCGAACATAATGTTTATAGTATTTTATTACAACACTATGGGGTCATTATGATGTTATAAAACACATTATATATTTAAACAATATTTAATTTAACCAACAATTTGACTTTGTATGAAAATTTTGAAAAACTCATTTTTGGATAAATTTGATGTCCTGATTCCTGAAATAATATTCATTTTATATAAATAATATTCTAAATATGTTAATTTTCACTTTTATAACAAAAAATTGATATTTATCGAAAATTGATTGGTTTTGTCAAAAATGGCTTTCAAAACATAATAAAAATTACAATTATATTCATAAAATTATACTATCATTTATATTTAAAGAAAATTAATTTAATAATAATAATAATAATTTATTAAAATATTATTTAATTCAAAAATACTTTATTTCATCAAAATATATTTCTTAGTTGAACAATAACTAAAAAAACTATTTGTTCTTTAAAAAACTATTCACAAGGTAACAATAATAAAATAAAAATATATTCATTATTAAATTAAAAAACAATGTACATAACCATAGTGCTCAGGTCTTGTTACATAACCCCATATAACACAGGCATAAGACATAAGGGTATGGTGTGTGATGGTGATAGACTCTTAGGGTGGCTCAGATAACATTGCTCAGGTGGTAATCTCTATCAACTTCCACTTCTCTCGTAGGCGGTCCAGCTTGAGCTTAACATATTCAAGTTTGGCTTGGGCTTGGTCAAGAGAAAATCCCAAAGACATAACCTCCTTTTTGAACACTAACAATTGGGATTTGTATGGGGCACATCTACTGGATGAGGCCATTCCTTCCATTGTCTGAGAAAATTGGATTTGTTAAAACCCTATATTTACACTAATCATGTGATCAATGTTCAACTTCTATATTAGAAACTGTCACAATTCATAAAATAATTCCAAAGATGATGAAATTTTATAAAAATATTTTACATAAAGAGCCATTGAATTAGATAAATAGGGATTTCAATTAATGAAAGTGTGGGTCGTTACAATATCCCCCCTTAAAAATTTCCACCCTCGAAATTTCCTTTTCCCACACTGGAACAGATTTGGGTAACTCTACTTCATCATTTTCTTTGATTCACATGTCTCTTCATCAAACTTGTGATTTCTCCACAACACCTTGACAAGGGGCATTGTCTTATTTCATATAACTTCTTCCCTATGATCTAAGATCATAAATAGTTGCTCCTCAAAAGAAGGATCATCCTCTAACTGTACCACATCTGAATAGATTACATTTGAAGGGTCTAGTATGTACTTTTTTAAGAGGGATACATGAAAGACATCATGTACTTTGGCCATGGTAGGTGTATGTGCTAGTCGATAGGCAACATCCCTGAAATGATCAAGAATCTCGAAGGGGGCGATGTACATTGGACTTAACTTCCCTTTCATTACAAACCTCATGACCTTCTTCCATAGAGATATTCATAGAAATAACATGTCACCAAATTTAAACTCGATGTCTCGTCGACAGTTATCTGCAAAACTCTTCTATCAACCATGTGCTGCCCTGATATGATGTTGAATGGTTTTCACCTTCTCTACCATTTCATCGACCATTTTTGGTCCAAACAGCTTACGCTCACCAACCTCATCCCAAAACGCTGGTATTCTGCACATTTTCCCATAATGGGCTTCATATGGTGCCATTTGGATGCTCGAGTGGAAACTATTATTATAAGAGAACTCAACCAGAGGAATATGTTGATCACATAATCCTTTAAAGTCCATTTAGCAAGCTCTCAACATGTCCTCATGTTTTTGGATAGTCTGCTCGGATTGTCCATCTATTTGAGAATGATAGGACATACTAAAGTTCAATTCAGTATTTTGATCATGTTGTAGACTCTTCCAAAACATAGAGATGAATCTTGGATCTCGATCGGACATAATAGATAGTTGTACTCTATGTAGCCATACCACTTCCAAAATATATATCTGTGCTAGTTGATCCAATGAGGAATCCTCCTGAATAACATTGAATTGTGCAGCCTTTGTAAGATGATCCCCAATAACCTAGACTGCATTGTTGCCTTTGGATTTCTTCTGATGTCCAGTGAAAAAGCCCATGCAGTTGTTCTCCCATTTCGATTCTGGTATGGGCAATGGCTGCATCATCCCCTGAGACTTCTACCTCTCTACCTTCACTTGCTGACACACCAGGAACTTTGATGTATATTTATCCATCTCCTTTTTCATATTATCCCTCCAATAATTCTCTCAGAGATCATGATACATCATTGTGTTTCCTGGGTGAATAGAGAAATTTGAACTATGTGCATCATCCTAAAGTTCCTTCATCAGATCTGCACATGATGGAACACATAGTATTTTCTCAAATCTCACAATTCCTTCTTCGTTAACATTAAACTCCAAGGATTTCACTTTTCTGATAGCATTTACTTTTTCCCGAATTCCCACATCCTCCTTTTGAGAATCCTTTAACCTTTCCAAATGTAACAGTTGAGCAATCATTTGTGAAAGAATTGATGATGTTCTCTTCTATATGATTCTCGCGTACATCTTCATCAAATCTAAGAAGATTGGATCCTTTTCAATTCTCATCAATGACATAATCATTGGGTCCTTTCTACATAGGGTATCAACCACCTTGTTCACTTTCCCATGGTGGTAATAGATTAAGCTGTCAAAGCCTTTGACCGTCTCTAACCATCTCCATTGGTTCATGCTCAACTCATTCTGTGTGAATATATACGTGAGGATTTTCTGGTCTGTATATATTTCACATATCTCCCCAAATAGATAATGCTTCCAAATTTTCAAAGTGAAGATCACTGCACCCAACTCGAGGTAATGTTGTGGATAGTTCTGTTCAGGAACATTCAATTGCCTTGAAGAATAGGCAATGACTTTGTCATTTTTCATCCACACACATCCCAAGTCCTTCTTCAAAGCATCACTGAATACCACAAAATTTTCTCCAGTTGTGGGTAAAGTGAGCACAGGCACAGTGAAAGGCCTCCTTTTCAACTCATTGATGCTTTCTTAGAATTTATCACTCCATGAAAACCTTACCCCCTTCCATGTTATCTTTGTAATAGGGTTGGAAAATCGTGAAAAATTTACAAAAAATCATTGATCATATACAACTAACCCCAATAAGATACATATATCAGTTACCGATGTTGGCCTTGGACATCCCTCAATTGCATCGGTTTCAGAGGGATCCAAAAATATCCCATTGCTTATGATGATATGGGCCACGAATTAGACCCCCTTCATCTAGAACTCACACTTGCTATACTTTATATTGATATTCTCATGCCACAAAGTTTCTAGTATAGTTCTTTGATGTTCCTCAAGATCCTCCTTGGTTTCGGAGTATATCATAATATCATCTTTAAAGACTACAACAATTTTTTTTGAGGTAATCTCTAAAGACTATATCCATCAATTCCATGAATGTTTTTGGAGCATTAGTGAGTCTGAATGACATTATAATGAATTCATAGTGCTTGTATCTTGTACGAAATTTTGTCATGGAGATATCTTCCTTCTTCACCCTTACATGATAATATCACGACCACAAATCCACCTTGTAGAATTATTGTGCTCCACACAACAGATCGAACAAGTCATCAAATCATGGGAGAGGATACTAGTTCTTTATCGTGATTTTGTTGATCTCATGATAATTTATTCAGAGGCGCAATGACCTAGCCTTCTTCTTGACGAAGACCACTGCTGCACCCCATGGCGAAGCACTTGGGCATATAAACCCTTTATCAATATTCTCTTGTATTTGTTTCTTCACCTTCTCAAGCTCCACAATAGCCTTTCTCAATGGAGTCTTTGATATTGGAAACACACAAGGTATAAGATCAATTGAGAATTCAACAACTATTCTAGGAGGAAGACCAGACAATTATTCAAAAAAAACATTAGTGAATTCCCTCACAATAGGCATGTCTTCTAGGATGGATGCCTCCTTAGACTCAATAATCCGAGCCAGATACGTGTGCTCATAGGGCCTTAATATCTACACTTGATATGATGGAACTAAAGAAGATTCATCTTCCTCATTTCACATGTAATGAATCGGTGGTTGATTCTCCATATGAAGATTGATTTCCCTCTCATAGCAATTTATGATGGCTCTATATAAGGAAAGAAAATCCATGCCAGGAATTGAATCAAATTCCACCAAAGGGAGTATGACGAGGTTTGTTGGTATTTTCAATCCATAGATTATGATAGGGGAGGAGTAATATTCATTGGATGTAATGATTTCCACATTTTCTGTACGCACCGATATATTCACTTCCATGACTTGGGGTGGTGTTTGGATTTTTATATTAAACGTTCGAGATATAAAAGAATGTGTAGAACCTGAATCAAAAAGTAAATTTTATATTATTGAATGAATAACTAGCGTACATGTTACCACTTCATTGTCGGGGTTCACTTCAGATGTAGTGATGGAAAAAGATCGCCCTTTCTTCCTTGGAGGTTGTTGGTTGTCTCTGAAAACCCATTGGTTATGACACTAATTTTCAAGATGCACTGGTTCTTTGCAGTTGTAGTAGAGAACAACACATTGAGGTTCGAACCGATGATTCTTATCCTCTATTTTAGTTGTGGGTTTTACTTTCTGATAGTTAACAGCTTTGTGCCCTTCCCTTCGACACCTAAAGCATTACCTCGTACCCTTTAGGCAATTTTCAGGGTTCTTCTTTCCTCGCCTTTTCCATGTGGGGTGCTGAATCTTCTTAGCACCTTTGGATTTGTCCATTGGACCGCCAGCATTGAAGTCCACCTTATGGTTCTTTCCCCATGATACCCCTGATATTCTATGAACTCTATTTCAACCATGAGGTCAAATAGAACAATTTTTTCATAGTTGTCGAAGTCACGGATTGCCGTCAATTTCCACAGGCTAGGTTTAATCACACCAAATAAGTGGTCAACCTTGCATTCGGCAGTAACAGAAAATCCAGAAGCATATCATGAAACACTTGTGATTTTTTTCTCGTATGATCCAATAGATTTGTCGTCTTTTTTCTTGAGTGTAAGGAAGTCTCCTTCCATCTTAAGCTGGAGAGTTCACAGAAAATATTTATTGAAAAACATCTTCTGGAAATCCATTCATTCCATCTCCTTGATCTCCTCCTCATGATTCATATTTCATAGTAATGTCCACCATTGATCCGCTTCACCTTCCATGCAATAAGCAGGTTAGAGAACCTTCTCTTGTTAATAAAATTGATGGATGAAGAAGATCTTTTCAATGGAGTTGATCCATTATTTGGAGATTAAGGGATTATATGATCCATTAAAAGTAGACGGCCTTTGTCTCATGAAACTCTGGATAGAGACTTGTTCTTTCTTTGGGGGGGGAACATTTATCTTGACATATGTTTCTATTCAAATATCAAGTTATCTTAGAGATAAGCATGAAAACGTTCACGATTCCCACTCCCATTGGATTTGGAATTTCATTAGTATAGTCATCACATTCATAATCACATCGTTTGTTAGGTCGAGTCCTCATATTACAAACCACTTGCTGGAATACAAGGAAAGATAGGGGTAACACATAAAGTTTAACACAAGGACAAAACAAATGACATATAAATTATTCTTATTTCATTATCATATGAATCTATTGGCTTCAGTCTATGTTATCCATGATCTACTTTCTAGCATATATTCTTAGGGAATTTTTTTGTCCTTTAATAATTGTTCATACAATGCTTGTGAATTTACCAATGCATATCCCCCAGGATTTTCATAACCAATAGTGCAGCAAGGCCCACTGTTGTGCACGAGTTCCAATTTGTATATTGCTCAAAGCGTTGTTTTCGGGTTTTACACCGAGGATACATCTATGCCAGAGCCACCTCTACATGCTTGTATCTAGACATGGTTGTATTTTCTTGATAAAACACTTACTAAATACATAGAAAAACATAGTGATTTTTTTATTATACATAGTCTTTTCTCTAATTCTTTACTATGGTTTTCTAAACCTAATCCCAAAAATAACTAAACATATCCTATTTTACCAAATTTGACAACTCTGATCTTTTATTACCCAATTAAACATAATTTATTACATAAACATCATTTGATACAAGATAGAAGATCAAGAGGTCTAATGTGTTTGGGTTTTAGGATCATTACATAACAACTTAAAACAGGAAAACCAACATGTTATTTGAAAACTTTTTTTACATGACCAATACATTCCCTCGTACTTAGCATTGCATTGGATAACCTGAGGACATGCATAAAAAAATGTTATCTATAAACCCCAGTAAGGGAATAATCTTGGAATAACAGAAGGAATACAATACATGTTAGAAAATAGGTATATCAATAGAGCACAAGTGAAGAATAAACAAAATGTCATGATAAATCATGATAATCATAACATGGAAATGTGGAAACAACACTTAACATGGAATTAGTATGAGCCAAGGCTCATTTAACATGGTGCATGAGTAAACCCTCATTGCACCTGAAGAACGAGTAAATCCTCATTGCACTAGAATTATCATGATTAATCACCCATTTCACATGGCGTATCATGATACTATACTTTACCCAGTGCACTGGAGCTCTATAAGGGTGCACCCTTCTTAAACATTTCATTTCATGCATAAGTGGGCCACATGGATCATATAACATGGATTCATAAAACAACATCATTTATTCCATGTTAAAGGAATGTGGAATTAATAAATGATACATTATAATCAATAATTAAATTTTCATAATAGTGGATCCTCTTGATAGATAAATGGCTCTGGTATTCACTACACAATGGCAATGGCTAGGAAAATCGGTGCAATTTTGGAACCGTAACAGTGTGACGTAAGAATTCATAAAAATGGTTGATGAGAGATAAAGGGGTGTATCATAATATTTAAAGGAAATGGACAGTAAGGGGGTCAAATAGATACATGTGCCACCAATTTTAATGGAATCCAGATACATGATACAAAAGAATTGCTTGAATGTAAGTGATGAGAGATAAATTCCATTCGGAATTTCAGCATAGTAACATGTGTACATGAAAGGAATTTATAGAGAGAGAATGGGGTATCTAATAATTAAAACATATAGAGGTAAGTATGGGGAAGGTGTGAAACCATACCCAAACATTTATAATTCAATGTAAAGGGGCATAACAACATTATAAAAAATTGGACAAAAATGAGGAAGGAAGAAAAACTATTACGTGGAAGTGTTCTTCCATAGTCTTGAAAGAGGATTATAGGGAGGTTGGGGAACCATGGGAGGACTCTAGAGAGAGGAGGGTAGAGGTTGGATGAACTAAAAAGGCTTTTACTGAGGAGGAAGTGGGAGATTGGGTGGGTTTATATAGGAAATGAGAGGGAATTCTTTATTATTTAGGTTTGGGAAACCTCAAATTAAATTAATCTAAACCACAAATCAGCCCAAGGTTGTTGCCCATGGTTTTTTCAAAAGGTAAGTGGAAAACTATATTTTATATGTCTAAAATCCTAACTTCTTAAAATAACATGTTTACTTATGTGGAGGTGAGTCACACTACCGAGGAAAACAATTTAAAAATACAAAATGTTTAATAACTCTTGAAGGGTCGACTAAAGCATTGTAAAAAAAAGGCAAACAAACCAAAAATCACAGTATTTTAATCTAAAAACATATATTGACCGAACATAATGTTTATAGTATTTTAGTACATCACTATCGGGTCATTATAATGTCATAATTCATATTATATATTTAAACGATATTTAATTTTTACCCAAAAATTTGGATGTCTCATAAAATTATGAAAAATTAACCATTGGATAATTTTGACTTCCGGATTCTAGAAATAATATTAATTTTATCTAACTAATTATCTAATTATGATCATTTAAACTTTTATAATAAAAACCGACATTTATCTAAAATTCATGTGTTTTGACAAAAATGGCTTTCAAACCGTAATAAAAATTACAATTACATTCATAAAATTATTCAATTATTTAAATTTAACATAAATAAATTTAATAATAAAAATATTAATGTTTTATTAAGATATTATTTAATTAAAAAAATCCACTAATTTATTAAAATAAATTTCTGAGTTGAACATTAACTAATAATATTATTTGTGCCTTCAAAATCTATTTACAATGTAACAATAATAAAATGAATGCATATTCATTATTAAATACAAATATAATGCACATAAACATAGTGATATGGTCCTTTTACATAACCTCTTATAACACCCATATAAGACTGATGTGTAAGGTGTGCGTTGGTGACAGATTCTTGGGGTGGCTTGGATAACATGGCATAGGTGGTAATCTCTATCAACTTCTACTTCTCTCGTAGGCGGTCCCGGTCGAGCTTAAGATATTCAAACTCTGCTTGGACTTGGTCAAGAGCGAAGCCCAAAGATGCAACCTCCTTTCCGAGATCTGAAAAATGGGCTTCGTATGGGGCATGTCTACTTGATGAGGTCTTCGCATCCTTTGTCTGAGTAAATTGGATTTGTTAAAACCCAACATTTATACTAATCATGTGATCACTATTCAAAGAATATATTGTAAATGGTAACAATTGATAACATAAAACCAAAGAATTTGAAATTTTGTATAAACATTTTACATAATGATACATTTAATTAGATCAAGAGGGATTTCCATTAATGAATGTTGGGGGCGTTACAAATACTCCATCCCTACCTTCCATAAATTATCATAGAGGGAGAAAAGTTGATATGTATAGTGTCTTTTTGATATCAATGTGCCATAATGTTTTTATTTAAATGTATTTTTGGTGTCTTTTAAGGAATTTATGTAGAGTGGTATTAAATATCCTGATTTCCACATCATGAGGCAAAAAATCCTACCAGTTGAATTGTATGGATTATTTCTAATTTGTGTTAGAATGACTTTAATAATGATATATTAATTTTTCAATTCTATTTGATATAATGATATTGATCTGAATTCTTCATAAAAATTTAAAATAAATAGGTTTCTATATGAATTTTACTGGGAAATTAATTTTCTCCCACTTTTTTGAAATCATGGTAAATTTAATGGTTCATATGGTGTGATAAATAAAACTCGGTAGACCTGTATATCTATTTTGGTGGGCATACTTTTGGAATGAATATAAGGTTATTAAAGTGGCATGTTATTTATTAATATCATAAAAAAGTCTCCATTTTTTAGAATTATGTTTATTAAGAGGATACGGAGTTTTGTACAAGATACTTTTCTATAGTGGACCGGAAATGTTTTCCTTCATCTCTTTATGAATGAGTCTATAATGGTGGAAAATAGGACACATAGAGCAGATAAAGAATGTAAATTTATAGAAATTTAATTACATAGATGATGCCAAACCATATATAACTGATCATATTATTTTTAATAAACATTGTTATCCATATTTGAAAGATAAGTGTATTTTTTATGAACACAATAAAACATAGTTACCAGGGGTTAAATAGACCATTATTAGTAGATTAGATACAATAAAAACATTGAGACAATTATTGTGTGGTAGATTATTAAATTTGATAAGATGTTAAGGGTATTCCATTAATGTCGATACATTTAATATGAAATATATTGAAAACAGTGGTGCAGTTCATAATATTAGTGTATTGGTTTACACAGAAGTAATTCTTTCTTAGAGGGGAAAAGTTAAAAAATCAATATCAACATGGAGTTCATATTATTGAGTCACTGAAGAAATATGGGATATTTATATATTTATAATAGAAAAATAGTTATACATGAAGAATTCATAATGGAACTTGTTTATCAGAATAGAATTGAATACATCGTTGATCATTTTATCATGGGAACAGTTGATTTTTTTATTTTCTTAATGAATTAGAAATTCAGTGGTATATTGTTTTATAATTAAAAAAATATGCTTGTAATGACAAACATGAAGAAGATGAGGAATATCCGAGATCCCTACTAACATGGAAATAATAATAGATAATGATGATGATCAAACCATAAACATGGTTTGTTCTATATTGGATGATCCCGATGAGGAATCTCTAAATATTATCTTTTAATACAAAAATTAATAATTTTATTAAACTAGCCTAAAAATTGAATTATAAAGTGGATATTTTAGTTTACATTTTATGAATCAATTATCATATATTAATAGTATATTATTTTCAGTGAAAAAATTGTATTATACATTATGGGACTTTCCTGATAGGAAACATTTTTTATATATTTTTATTCATTTATATCATTTCATATCTTAATAAATTTTTTAGAATTTATGTTAACTAAGTAAATTATGAAGAACAATTTTTTTAATTTAGTTTACTTTTTGTTTGATAATTTCGAAATTGTTTATTTTCATTTGTATATAACAATTGTATTTGTATATTTATGTACTATTTTTTTATTCTTTTAAATGTATATAATTATAGATCAATCATATAACCCACCACATACTTCAAAAAATGTTCGTACACAAACATATATGGGGGAACATACACATGATCCTATTGATGAAACTTGTCAACCTTCATTACAAGAGACATCTAATTCCATGGGGAAAATAGTTTGTGGGTTAGTAAATGTGGTAACACATGTTTTTCAAAATTATCAGTAGCATGTAGCTAGAACCATAGGATAATAGTTGAATTTTAGGATAATGATATTTCAAAAGGTCTAAATTCAATACAAATAATGATTTTTATAGTAGTGAAGGTTAAAGGTAATGTAATTAGTTTGATTGATTATTGGATAAGATTTGACAAAATTAAATTTCACACTTTTGGGATACTATTTTTGTATTGTATTTTTATTATTATTTTAACTATAAAAAATGGTTTATCTGGATATTAGTTTTATGAATTCTTATAAAATGAAATACGATATACTTGAAACTATAGGAGTCAAGAGGAAATGTATATCGTTGGATTATAGAAGAAGGATGAATTTTACGTCAAACATTACATAAGATTTCATTTCATGTAATAATAAACATCATAATCATTGTGATATATATCCATTAATAGATGATGATACATACTGGAAATTTGATTACCCATGATAACGAGAATAATGTTTGGGGAGTTCAATGTTTTCTTTATGATGTGTTTCTATATTAATAATCTTATTAATTATTAATTTATTATTAATTGATTGAAATCAAGGATATCTTAATTGGATATCCAATCATGAAATGTATACCCTCATAATTTATCTCAATGAGGATATACGTTATTGGTATAAAAATTATAGATTGGAAATTTCAACACATGAGAGTCGATTATTTAGGTTCTGTAGAGGACGACCATCCTTCCCCATGATAAACATATAAAATGGAAGAGGGGACATATGAGAAAGAAGAAAAAATATTATTGAATACTTAATGGTTGTAGCTCGTAGGATTGTAAGATGTTTACATTTTTTATTTATACAAGATAAATAAATTCGATATATATTTTAATTAACTATGGGTTTTCAAATATTCTATATAGGATTATCATGAGGATCATAACACATACATGGTCTTCTTATTTGAGGGTAGGATGAATATTTTATATAAAAAATTGGGAAATTCCAAACACCTAGGTCATGTACAAGGATATTTAGAAGGGGTATTGAATAAAAGTCCATTAACATGTTCTGATGCTTTTTTGGTAGAATATGTTTATAAAAATTAGATTTATTGGTTTTATAATATCAGGATATTCATGTGATGATTGATGATATGATCAATGATTTGGATATGTTTATATTTTCAAACATAAAAAGACATTTTCAGACTATTTATCATACTCCATAACGTCAACCACAAGATACCTCTCATCTTGGAATATCATACTCATACACCTCCTCCTACAGACTGCACTCCATATCACACACCTACACCCCCTCCTTAACATCTTACATGTTATTCTGAGTTATATGGTGATGAAACCTATCATTTTATTTTCTATATGGGGTGATATATTACATTAGAGATACCATTCATCGTCAACAAATAGGGATGGTTCATCAAAGGTAAAATTTATATTATATTACAGGTAGATCATTAGAAATACCACTTCCTACCAAAGAGGTGATTAGTGCTAGAAAAAGTATCATATATTTTTTCATTTCTCCCTATAGACATGTTCGACATATTAGTATAGAGATATTTGTATATCATATTTTTTTAATTTTTTTAATATTTTTTTAACATTTTATTGAAAATATATTTATCAAATTTGGTATAAGAATACATTAAATGTTATAAAATACAATACAGGTGACAAAAAATTAAAAATATTTTGAAATCTGAATCATATTCTACTAGTCATGATAGTTGTTCAACATATTCTCATTCTTTTGGTTTATGATATCCAAATGGAAGTTAGTGTTTTGGGGGATGAAATTACAATGGTGGTTTTGAAAAAATTTATCATGGAGTATATAACTAGAGATCATTTCAGGCTCAATAATATACATTTTTCCTATGTAATTCAATTAAATAAAAAATTTCCAATCATTTAATTTAATGATTATTTATAGCTAGGTTTTTTAGTATGAGAAATATTTCTAAAATTTTTACATAACATTACATGACATATGTATGCAGATTTATAGACCCATACATTATTTTACCTATAGGGAGGATATTGACTGACACAAAAAAAGAGAAATTCATATTAATGAACTATGTCAAAAGAATGTAATTATCCAGTGATGGATGATTTTTTATCTTGAAGAGTATGAAACATATATCTCACAATGATTAATACATATCCTAACATAATAAAAACTAGAATATATTTTTCAGATATATATCAATGGCTATTGAATTTTGGGTGTTTTGTCTAATGGTGAAGACACTTTAATGTTTATGTTCTATATAGGGTAAAGTACAAGATATTTTATGAATGTATTTAACATCTATGTTTTAATGTTTAAATACTTATGTATATTATAGGGTAATTTAAAAATATTTTATTCATATTATTTTAAAATATGTCATCTGATATCTTTAGCGAGACCATAATATATTAGTGTACCATGTTCAGATTTGTAATATCAATGGTAAAATTTCACATAAAATTACTAAATCTTAGATATACTAATAAAAATATATATTTTATTGAAAAATTATTTTATATAATTTTCATAATCAAGTAGTAAAAGGTTTAGGAAAATATGTTTCTATATTTATGAATTACATAATTTCATATAGGACAGTTATGATGTTATAGATGGTTAGATTTATAATTATAATTTTCCTTTATATATCAGGCATTTTATTCCCAATAGATTTTAAATGATTTATTTTGAATATTTATAAATTTGATGATAATGGAATATATAATGGATATGAGTCAAGAATCTTAATATTTTAAAGTGAAAATAATTTCATAGGTTGGATAAGATTGTATTTTATTTTTAATAAAATTCTTAAACATGAATGTTCACATTTTAAATGTTTGTGGAATTGTTTTTCTACTAGTGTCTTTCTATTTTTTTATATTTTTCTTATTTTTATTCTAGATAAGTGAATAATTTATAGTAATTTATTTTGTAATTTTTTTCCAAATCTGTAAGAAAAACCCTGATGAAAAAATTGATTCAAAAAATTTCACCAGAGAGGGTTTTAAAAAATGATGTGGAAAATGGTTTTCACGTCAGTTATAAAATAACCAATTACAAAAACAACCACAATATTTTATTTAAAAAATAAATTTTTGTTAACGAATGTTAGTTTTTGTTTAAATCATTACCATCCATTGCCTCACATACTAACCGGTGTTAAAATGAAAAATAATGATGTGAAATAACATTTTTTCAACTAGTGAAGGATGGTTCCTTACATTTTAAATAAAACCTGATATTTAAGCCCACTGGTTTTAAAAACACCATTTAGCTATCTATATGTTCCACTCAGTTATCATCAATCCCATATTATGGTGGTATTGACTTCAATTCCATGATTTTCCTCTAACAAATTAGACATTCACAATTATTATTTAATAACTAATGTAGACTAGATCACTCAATTTTTATATGAGAGGAATAAGAAATATTAGTGTCATTCTTACTTGTTAACAATAGTGTATTAGGCAAATAACATTTTTAGGGTCCCATTTGGACACAATTGTGGAACACTTTAAAATGTGTTGTAAATTATCAATTCTTATATTTAGGTGAACCAAATATAAAACAAATTCATTCCTAACATTAATATTGTTGAAAATAAATTTGATCTAGTGTGTTAGTTATATGGTTTCAAACTCCCATGTGATTTACGATCCATTATTTGTTTATATAAACACCTAGTGTTCCACCAAATCCTCTATGGACAAAGGTGTCTACTATAATGTGGTTCTTAATAATGTTTTTTTCTCAAACCATCACCTTTTTCACTATACCCACATAGTTCTCTAGGAATAACATTAAAAACATGGAGTAAATATCTAGCCTTAGACTTCAAATGAGTAAGAACGTCTTTAAAACATCAATAGTAGATACCTCTAGTGGAAAGTGATCTTTCTAGGTGAATTGATCTTTAAATTTCATAATTGAAATGATTAATTTCATCAAATCAGATAAGTCATTCATTTTGGGAACAATCATGTTTTTGGGAAGAATTATTTGGGGAAAAATTCTACAAATGATTCCAAAATATTAAATTTTATTGTGTTTAGATTTATTAAATAATTCAAAACATTGTATGGTTATATCCTTGTGCATGTATATTGATAGTATGAAAATATTTTTCAATATAGTTGCATGGAAATAAAGGAATTTCTCCATTCTACTTAGCCATACAGCTGCCTACTTAGGTTCCAATTATCCCTAAGAGGATGGATCCTTCTGAATCTGATAATTGAACATGAAATCCACATGGCATGGATCATTATCTGGAAATCCACTATCAACAGATTGGATGTTTTTTAAAATTCCCCTAAATAGTTTTTGATTCACCTATTAATCTGGTTTAACCATGTTTCTTACAACACCTACATTCTAATTTCATGGTCTGATAATTAGAGATATCTGTGTTTGACCATAATAAGAGTCACCACTAAAATAATATACAACTCCCCCTTCATATTATATATATCAAGTCAATATATATGAATAAATATATTATCAATATGATAATAAAATTAAAGGTAATGAAATCATATATGAATGATGGTGTTTTAATGGGAAGTCTTATTTTCAATTCGTGATAATGAAGTCCCATATACTAAACCCATGATGATGAGTCCAGACATACAAGATGTGGCTAATAATACATTATATAATTAAGAGTAACTCGTAAAATTATGTTCAATATAAAGAGGTTAGGTATTCATTTTTATTCTCTATATTTCATGTTCCGTCTCAACTTATCTCCAATTATTTCATCCTAACTAATTGGCATTACCAAATAGACACCATTTGTAACTTCCTAACTTCCACACATTTTCATTATTAAAAATATAAATACATTATCATTTGGTGGCGTCTACTAAGAAAAAATAGATTACACCCAATTTCATGGGTTTTCATGACCATTGAGGGATAGTTTATTATTTACACAAACAAACACACACCCTACATGTAATGAATTAATGAAGAATTTTTTTATGATGTATAAATTACAATAAACCAACATCATAATAAATATATATTCAATGTCAAAACTAATATAAAATAAATTGTTGATGTGTAAAAATTATAATCGCATCAAGACTTGGGTACCAAGTTTGAATTGCTATATAGACTCCAACATTTAACTATCACGAAGATCCATATTATATGAAACAGAAAAAAATGACACCCCACCATATAAGTATAAAATATTTCATTTACATGTATCATTATAAATAAAACTGTATATTCATAATGGATCAAATGTAGGGGTAATTATATGATATTTGTAGGAAACCCCACTAGATATCCCACACCCCCCACTAAGAAATAAAATTGTCAAAAATATTTACATAATATAGTAAGAGAGTATAATATCAGTTACTCTGTGTAATAAATATTAAAGAATACAAATATCCTACAACAAAATAGAACCCAACGAATGAACACACATAATAATAAATCAAACAAACCAATGCTTCTCCAATCAAACAGATACCCCCTAGAATAATTAAATTCATTAGTTGAAACCATATCCCTTTAGTCCCACACCTTTAGTTTGAGGTAAAATTAAATATACCATAGGTGGAATGATTAACATATCAAAACCAATAATGGTACACTCCAATTCTGTATGAGTTAACCCTAACCAGGATCATTCCATGTTCTCACAACCCAATTATTTTTTAATCAAAATCATTATTTATGTAATTATCAAACATATTGTTGGTGAAACCCAAAACTCTTTAAGTAATAACAAAAAAACATGGGGTAATTTTAAAAATTGTTTCATCAATTTTTTCTCCAAAGAATATGAGAAATAAATTTTGGAAAAATTCCACGACGTTCTCTGTAAATGTGGAATTGGATGTAATCCACATTCCTAGAATCTTTTCATTACAAGGAATTAATTTATATGTTACAAAAAATTACAATAATTCATCATTCCAAACACCCGTCCGAATACATGTCTAGTCCCCATGGAAATTCATGATCCCCACGAGCTGGAAATACATTCATGGGTATCAGTAATTCAAATTAAGAATTATTTTACCAATTTAAATTACAATAAGCATCAAAATAAAACAATCAAACCAAAATTAAAAAAATGTAAAATAAAAATCTTATAATTCCTATAAAAAAGGGGAAAAAGACTATATCCCAAAACCACTACACAACAAGAGGAGCATCACCCATATCCACCACCACGACAACTGAAAGGGTTGGCCACTAGAAACATAAAAATCCATTCCAAAACAAATTGTATTTACTAGTATCAAACATAACCAAATCTCCCTACATCGAAGGGCTTATGTAGGGTGTGAACCATTACTTAGTTGGATTCTACCCTATAAATAGATTCCATTCTATAAAAATTATTTGATAAATAAACATGTATGTTCAAAAAAGGAAACAAATATAAAATTTATGGGAAAAAATTTAAAAGAAATATGCATGATTTTTAAATAACCAACCTAGTACAACATATATTGATGGTAAGATTAATTTCTCAAAATAACATTGTGTCAGGGAAAAAACCAATGGGTGCGATTAATAAATTGGACACTAGTTAAATCATATTTCAAATAAATTTTATATAGAAACCACAAATAATAATGCTCTCACACAGAAGACATTAAGAGGGAATCTCCAATTGATTAGTGGTTACTAATAATCAATATCATTTAGTTATTGTTGTATCATCAATATTTATATATGAATCTGAGATGATCCACTTATGATTATTTTAGAATACTAGTCTTAGTTAGCCCACCTAGATACATATGATTCCCTTTTGTGCCCAATTTCAATTCTGCATATAAAATAGAACATAACATTCACATATACACAATCCAAATAATCTAAACACCCAATATAAAACACAATTTAAACATCAAAAATCTATTTAAAAACCAAACACACATGACATAAATTTGAAAACCTATTCCACACCACTTAAGTTATTAATCAAACATTTTTTCTTAATTTGAAAACATATTTAAATTCAAAACATTGGTTCACACATGAAATAGACCCAAAATTGGTTTGGAAAAATCATATTCAATCCATACACACATCATATACGTTCAAAAAATATTTATCACTAAACTCATAGAACATAAAATACATTTTAATACTCAGGAAGCCATAAAAAAATCATAAAATAATGTTAATGCATTGAAGAAACTACCTTGAGTGAAGAAACTACTGGGAACTACTAAAAAACATTAAATACACCTCAACCGCACCATTTAGTGGAACAATCAAACATTAAACATCACGATTAGACCCAAAAAAATTAATATCATACCCAAAAAATGACACCATACCCGATGAAGAAGAGAAAACCCAAGAATAGTAAGAAAAACCATTGAAGAGGGGGAAAATATTACAAAATAAGGGATTCATTTGGAGTTTCATTGAGATTCTATTGCAAATCCACCTAAAAAATGGAGGTCCCTGGGTGAATGACGGAGGGTTGAAGGGTCTTAGGTATAAAAATGAAGAGATGTTAGGAAGGGGGTTGGATTTTGGGTTAAATATGAATAGGGGAAAAGGTTAACCGACAATTTTTAATGAACTGTATAGGCCGCACAGCTAGTCATCAATGTATTAGAACTTTGTAGTGACTATGGGGTTCCAACTGTCTACACATGACATGTCCCATTATTATCTCGTATGGTTTACATAAAATATGCTAACTCCAGGACAAGCCTTGAGTCCAAAATTCATCTTAGATGCACAGTTACATGGTCAAGGGAGAATGATATTCCCTAACTATGTGAACGCAATGTGACACCTTCTGTTTTCCCAAATTTTCTCATTTTCACATAAAAATCAAAGGAAATCCTATGAAAAAATTTTATGCCAAAATGTTAAAAAGAAATTCCTCAACTTGTAATCCCTAATGTGATAATTCTCTCCACTATAATAAATTTGAACCCATGAAAGTCACTAAAATTATTAGTCAGAGAACAAAATGGGATACAACTATTCAACCAATAACTTCCACTCCTAATTATCATAATCATCACTATCATGATTCATATGAACTGGGACCTATGAAATAAAATTACCTTGATGAACATTATCTTGAGAATATAAAACCCACACATGCCTTTAAATCATAGATAACTCAGGATCCAACACCAAATCATTTGAATTCAATACATCACATAGATCTGGGAATAAATCATCAACTATGAGACATATAATATGACATGAATTGATTTAAACTATGAAGGAAAATCTAATCTATATTGCAGCATACCAACTAGCTCGATGATATCAATAGGTCCAACATACCTGGGCGTTAGCTTCCCTTATTTTCATAAATGAAAATGACCAATGTGGGGTGGCACATTCAGAAACATATGATCACCATAGAAAACTATAGATCATGAAATATCTAATCAGAATATGATTTATGAAAACTTTGATCTGTAAAAACCATAGTCAAATCTGCTTGAAATTCTATGAAGTCTCTTGCACGAAACTCTGTCCCAACAATGAGATATCGCCCAACCCATCCCAAAACCACAGTGACTGTGACTATGGACCACATAGTTCCTCAAAGGGATCTATTTTATGGTAATATTAGTAACAACTGTTATATAAAAATTCGACCAATCCCAAATGGTTATCCTAAGAACCCCCAAAATCAAAAAGACATGCATGAATCATTTATTCTATGATTTTATTCACCAATTCCATTTTACCAAGATTTTGAGTAATATATGTAGTGATTAGAATAATATGTGTCAAATTTTCCTTTCTGAGGACTACTCCAAATCATGATGTGAAATAGGGGTCCCAATTAGAAATGATTTCTGAAAACACACCGTGAAGCCTCACTATTTATAAGACATACAACTGGAACAATTCATCCACCATGGATAAATATTACTTATTAATGAAGTGTGACTATTTTATCAGATGATTGGTTACTAACCATATTTAATTCCGCCTCTATGTTGTAAATAGAAACCCGACAATAAAGTCCATGGAAATCTCATCCCACTTACAATTAGGAATGGGTAGCGGATGCAGTAAACCTGAGGGCTCTTGGTGTTATTTTTTTCACCTGATGACATATGTAGTACATCTATATATAGTAAGATATATCCCACCTCATACCTTGCCACCCAAACAACCAAATACTAACATGATACCTTTTTTCCGTCACTATTACAAACAACCCATTAAGACTAGTGGATCTCTTGCATCACCACATTTTTAAACAACAACGACACAATATACTGACCCTTAAAGCACAAGATTCACTTGGGAGATGATGTCCAATCACAAGGTGTCTAGCTACCATGAAGGAAATCTATAGGCTACTGGAACAACTCATTTCATATCTACTCCTATTGAGTGAAATAAAAATTGATGGATTTAACTAAGAATTGCCCATGATCGTACCTCCACTATGCTCCTTGGATTTCAAATGCATCTATGAAAAGTGCCACATCAACGTCCACTCATCAGTTGAATCCCTCAATGATTGCACTGTCATTTTTCATAAAAAAAAATATATAACAACATCACCATTTCCTAGGGTAAAAATATTATATACGTTAAAATTCTGCAAGTTCACCACCCAATGATGCTACCTTAGATTCACATCCTTTTGAGAGAAACTGGAGGAAAAAATAATAGGATCAAAATAAACTAAAAATTTCACCCTTTAAAGATTGTGGTACCACATTTTTAAAGAATTCACCACCACTTTTAATTCCATGTCATGTGTTAGGTAGTTCATTTCATGTGGTTAGTGTTAGTGATATCCATACAACACCACATGTTTATTCTAGAAAATAAACCATCTGAGATCTATACCTGAGGCATTAAAAATCCACAAATTCTTTTTCAGATTTTGGAATGATCTATACAGGAGAAGTAGTTAACCACTATTTAATCTCCTTAAAGGACACTTGTCATTCTAGTCCCCATTAAAACTTCACCCCCATCCATGAAATAGTGGTTAGGGATAGAGCTAACTAAGATAAATCACGAAGGAACCACCTATAATATACTTGTCGGCGTAAAAATATTCTGATGTAAATCAAATTAATTATTTGAACCCATGTAATAATTGAAATGATATTCTCATGGTCCACTGAAACCCCTTGTTCTAAGATCCCATAGCCCAAAAACTTAATATATTTTACCCAAAAGAGTTCACTTTGAGAAAATGGAATTGAAATGATGATCTAGAAGTTTGACCAAGACAATTTTTAGATGTATTTGATTCTCTTGATTAGATATTGAATAATATAGGATTTCATCCCAGAATACCAGGTTGAGGGAATGAAGTTACTAGTTTAACACCCTATTCATGTGAACCATAAAACTGTTACAACATTTTTCAACCCAAATCTATTACCAAGTACTCAAAATGGTCGTGCATGCTTCAGAAATCCATTTTTTGGACATCCATCACTCTATCTCTAACCTGGTGATAATGGGAACACAAATCAATCTGGGAAAACCACATTTCTCATTTTTACTAATAGAAAAGTAATCAATTCTATGAAATTGATAATTTTTCTAGATGTTTGCCTTGTTTATCTTTTGGTAATCAATACATAATCGAAGAGACTCGTCAGTCATTTTCATGAATAAACGTGGGACGACCCAAGGAGGGATGATTGTGTGAATGAAGCCTTTGGATTACAATTTTTGATGTGTACCATTAATTACCTCAAATAAAAACTATCTAAAAAGTATGAGTTATGAGATATAGGCTATCTTCTCGGTGCCAAACTTATGAAAACAACACATCCTGCTCTAGAGTCAATATTAACAATTCATCAGGAAATACCTCTGGGAACTCATCCAATACATGAGTTAGTCCATCCCCAATAACACTACCATCATCCTCCAGCATGAGTGATGATAGCTAGAAAATAAGGTTGCCCAATTCTGGAAGTGGAAGGAAAACTAAACTCGACCGAGGATCCCATTCTCCATGAAAAACCTAGGTACTTCCCTAAGGTTCCATGCAACTCACCCACCACATATAATAATTGATATTTCCCAAAAATAACACCATACTATCCATGTCAAGGATTAAATCAACATGGATTATATCCATGACCATGAAATCCCTTTCCTTCTTGACCCCTAACATAATTAGGGCACATGATGGACACTAATGACCCTACTCTCAGTTCTTATAGAATAGAGTTTGTAGTTCCATCAATTTCGACACGAGATCAGTTAAAAAATTCATTAATTT
Organism: Viscum album; assembly: GCA_963277665.1. NCBI lineage: Eukaryota > Viridiplantae > Streptophyta > Magnoliopsida > Santalales > Viscaceae > Viscum > Viscum album. The sequence goes on along the minus strand of OY728142.1, from coordinate 82,005,457 downwards.
AGCAATATGAAAAGAGATAAATGATACAAAATCACCAGTTTAAAATAGAAAATTTTCTATAGATGATGAAATAAAAATTATACCTCAACCTATTGATGGCCCTACATCTGGTCCCACTGGTGCTTGGTGTAAAACCTGGAGATGCCTTGTCTCTACCTGGGTCTGAGCACGATCATTGTAGTATGAATCTACCATGAAATGAATCTATCCAATAGAGGACCCAGTCCTATGACATTCACCACTGAACCAAGATCCCATTGTCCTGTATGGCTCTGACTGAGATGACATTCCTCTGGAGGCTATAGATCGTGCAACACTCTGTTACAGCCTCATCTACATGAAAAAACACTGTTGGATCCTCATAAATCTACAACAATGGAATGGATTGGGAGGATATGTAATCACATGTCATATGAGTCCCTCATTCCATCATTGATGACACACAACTCACCCAACATCAAATTTCATAGAAGAATACTACTAAGAAGGTTGGCCTGAGCTACCACCTCCCTTCATCCCATTCTCATCATATATTCTTCATTTTGTAGATGAACTGTCACTGACCGATCCTAACATAACCCTAGGGAATCCAGAAAATCTTTCATGATAAATCACAACCACAAAATAATGATCATCCACCTTAGTGTAGGTTATTTGATTAATCAAAAGTCCTGAGAATAGATCTCTGGATGCAACCGCCTCTTGAAACTCTATGCCTCATCTACAATTTGAATATGATTTTGAGTGACTTGTAACTCTATCCAACCTCTTCCGGGTGTTTCTCAAGATCTATTTGGGGTGTAATATTTCTATAAAATGGAAATAATCATAAGAAAATCTCCAATATGATCATTAAAAAAATTATTAATGACAACAAATACCATCATTCAATAAATACGAACAAATCAAACCAATCAAAATAACATAACAACCAAACCACTCCACTACCACATAGTGTCCACAAATAGTATATAGCCTATATATCTCTCTAGAAGGATACCAAAATCCCATGGAAACTAAATAAATATCATGAGGTATGATGGCTAGGAACTATACTCACAACTAATGCCCCAATCCCTTAGATTACAAGCTCATTATTATTCAGACTCATCCCAAATATTATAACCCAAAAAGAGCATGACCTGCTCAAATCACCTCTTTTCAAGAACCAATTCAGGATGTTATCCAAACCAGAACCTGGACCAATATGTGTTCATGGCCTGAAATGGAATAATTGGTCCCCATTGACTAGAAGGATGTGTTTGGGTATCAACAATACAACCTAGAAATAATTTTACAGATGTAAATAACCATAAAAATCCAACTAAAATAAACAATCCAAAACTGAATTGTGAAAATCAATATTGGCATAAAAAAATTTCAGATTCAAGATAACAAAATTAAATAAAAACCAAAGAAAATAAAAAACAATATAAGAACAAGACCATATCTTGAAAACCACCATAGAATAAAAGGAGCATATTCCTCAAGCCAGTTCCTCAACACATGAAAGGGTAGACCTCTAATAACCTGAACCTCTATTTCCAAACACCTTTCCTTTAACTATGTCAATCATAACCATGCCTACATACAACCAAGGGTGTGAGGCAAATCCTATTAGGATACCTCCCAATAATTAGATTCCATACAACAGACATTATAAGATAAATGAAAATGCAAATTTTATAATAGAAAACAAGAATTGTTTTTTGGAAAACAATTTAAAAGAAAACATTATTAGTTTTCAAATAATTAACAAAGCATATCTTCTGTCGACAACAAGAGTAATATCACAAAATAGAAATATTTAATAGGAAAAACCTATAGTTAATATCGAGAAATGGAAGACTAGGTACATAATATCTTTCTCAAAGGTGGCATGGAAACCATGAATAACAATGTTCTCATGCATGAGACACTAGGAGGGGACTCCTAGTGGGCCTAATGGCCTCAAATCATCAATATCGTTGATTTGGTGTTTTATTTTCATAATGGATAGATGAATCTTAAATGAACTGGTTCAGAATCATCTAGTGTAATTGTCCTAGTACGCCCACCTAGATACATTAGATTCCTTTTTTGTCAATTACCTTTCCAGATATCACATACAACGTCACTCTCACATATACACAAGACAAATAATTACAATACACAAGTTAATACACCATTTCTACATCAAAGTCCAATTAAAAACCAAATTAAAACCAAATCCATTTCAAAAAATGTTTTTCACCACATTAATCTTTTATCAAAAATGTTGCATAATTACTAAAACATATTTAAATTCATAACAATGCATTAAACATTAAATAAACCCAAAATTACTTTGTAAAAATCACTTTCAATCCATGCATTTATGAAAACAATTAAAAAACGACTTTCACACCACACACATGGACCATAAAATAGTTTTAAAAAATCACTAATTAATATTAAATTATTAAAATAATGTTTTATCACAAAACCATCTACCATTATTGAATAAACATCTGAAAAATGGAAAAAACATTAACCACACATTAATCGAACACTTTAGTGTTAAGATAAAACCTTAAACATTAAGATTAAACCAAAAAAGAAATAAATATCCCTAAAAATGACACCCTACATGCTAGATATATGAAATTGTATAATGATTAAGAAAATCACTTGAAGAGTGGGTGTGATCAAGAAATGAGGGACATACTTGGAATTTTATCGAGACTACCCACCAAATACACCTCACAAATGGAGGAACATTAGAGAAGAGTGAGGGTTAGAGGCTTCTAGGTAATAAATTCTTGAGTGGTAGGGGAAGAGGGGGGGATTTTTGGTTTAATATTAAAAGGATAAAGGGTAAAAATATGTATTTTTTATGACAAAGACTAGACACACTGTTAGTATGTACCTTTTTCCAATTGTGTTGGAACCATGCTATTTCCACTATTTACTGTGGACATGCCATGCATTTAGCCCACATATTTTACAATTGTTCACTAACCATGAGATAGTACTCTGTACGAAAATTTCAATTAGCCATATAGTTAAATGGGTAATGGAAAACAGTTTCCCCAAATTATTTACGATTCGTGCACCACATGATGTTTACCGAAAATTTTCAAATTTTTCTGTAATAACACAATGAATACCCATTTGTAAATTGATAAGCCATAACTAAGTAATGAAATCTATAAAATAAATCACTGGTGTGACATTTTGCTCTCACAAATCTTTCCTTCTCTAGTGTTTTCTATAATAGATTACTAGAAACATCTATCATAACACAAATAATGCTATAAATTATGGAATAATATCCCCAATATATGATTCTTTTAATAATAAGATAAGAGGAATTGATTGAATATTGAAAAAAGAATTAAAATTTGATATCAATGATGTAACAATATTAGAAGCACTGATTATTGGCCTCCATTAGTTGAAAATTCACAAATATTTCCCCTTAGATGCAAGAATTTCAAGATAAATAGCTATTGAAATAATAATTAGGGTTCTAGTTGACCTTTCAAGGGTAATAGTTTGTCACTTATTTAATTATGTCACATTCTTTGGAAAAATATAAGCCAACTAAGCATGTTCTACCAAAAAACAAAAACAGAAGCATGGTTGGTCTATATATTTTCTTAAATCATGTACCAACCATAGATGATTACACTATTTGAAAATTCTGAAATTCACATATTTACCACGCTCTTTTCCCAAAAAAATTTCCAACTGTGAACCTACCAAGAATATACTCTCATCTGAATTACATTATCTTTCACCAAAGTAGTCCCTATGAACAATCCACCAAGTAAACCTCATAGTTGGGTTTACAACATGTTATAATATAATAATAATAAATCAATGAAGCATTAAAATTAAAAAATAATCATATTTCACAAAAGATCATACAAAAGGGAATCCCAAGTATACACAAAATTATTCTGACCACATAAACCAAATAACTCAATTATTCACAATGAAAAATCCAAAAATTAAGAATCTCCCAAATCGAATCCCTGAAAAAATTCACTCAATTCATCACTATATGAATATACTAAATGTGGATTGAGTGTCCACCACAAATAAGAGTGAAATGATCACAATAACCATGTCCAAAATTCAATGTGTACACTAATAAAACATAACACAATATGATGTCAAATTGATGAAATCCATGAAATAATTGAGAAAAATCCCATAGTCCTCAGCAACATGCTCCACCTTAAATAATGATCAGTAACACCAAATATTATTCACATACATTATCTAGGGATAATTATAATTAATTAACACCTTAAAGAATAAGTTTCTATGATATATTAGTACACAACAAGATGGAACAAATACATCTATAGATCGATTATGATCAAGTATTATTCTAATAATTATGAGTATCACACTTACGAAATATGGTGTTTTACCCCAAATAGTCATCACAAAATATAGTATTTTTACCTTTCATCAAACCATTCGTGGATAACTATATTATAAAATTTAAAACATTATCCCAACCCATTCATATTTACCAATACATACTATCTATCTCGAATACAGTATAGACAAATTACAATGAAACACCTTAATCATTAAAAAACACATTCCAAAAATATAATTTATTTCACATAAAATTTACCACATTAAATAAGGTACAGAATAAATTTTATGATTAAAATGTAATATTAATATAACTCAGTCAATTAAAATAATTCCAATTTATTTAAAAATCTTAATTCTTATTTGGAATTTCAATATATTTATCCCAATAAGGAAAATAATTAACATCACTTAAAAATGATAAACAATATTACACATTAAAAATGTAAACATTATTTAATAATGAATACATTAAATAAATACTTCCTTTTAAAATTCTCCTTGATTTTTCTTTTAAAAATAAATAATATGGAAAAAATCAATCCAGGAGGGTAAATATCATTTGTAAATAACCGACAGAGATGGTCTTAAAAGTTTTTTTAATAAATGAAAAATTAATTTTATAACAATTCTGGAGGATTTTTATCAATATAAAATTAATTTTAATGAATTACATCTTTTTAAAATGGAACTAATTTTCACATAAACTACATTGGAAAAAATATAATAGATTAAAACATACAATTACAATACCCTTTCACACCAGAAACCCGCTGGAATTTTCCCAAATCATAATGAATCATTCAAAGGTTTTATAAATATAAAAGTAAAAATGACATAATGGAATTAATTTTCTAGTTAGAAATAGAATGTGCTATTCATTTGATAGCCTATGAAACAATTCTAGAATCATATTGAAATCCAATATATAGTTATATGGTAATGTGATATAACTATACTCCATTGGATCTTCCAATATTATCATCGATAAACTCCATGAAACCCCATGTAAACACAAACAATACCAATGATGTTCAAAAATTCATCATCATCTGAAACCATGATCGATCAAAATAATAAATATAGAAACTAAATCCCCACAACTAATGAAAAATCAGGTGTTCTAATAAAATATGGTTACTTGGAACCTAATCATGATCAACATCTTGAGTTTGATGGAAAATTTTAAACTAAATTATACTTAAATTCCAATATAAGAAAAAATAATATCATGAAGTGAGAACTTTTGAGAACCTACTCTCTAATACCCATTTGTATCAAACTAGCCCAGGCTACCGCATAACCTGAAAAAACCACTACACACCCAAAATTCCAAAGGGAATTTATAGTCCTATATTTTAGTTTCAATAACCAATGGTAGGAACATACATTGGTTTGAATTATTTCACACTTATTTAAGATTATAAAAACCAATATTAAACCATAAAGAATATATAATTTCCTATCGAGAATATGAAAACACATAAAAACAAAATATGAATGGAAAAAATAATGACAAATTCCAAACATTTTATAATAAATTGAAAACCAATCTATTAAATAAAAATAGATTCCAACAAAAATATAGTTCAATTAGATACAATATGAAAAAACATTAAAATAACTTATTTTGATCATACGAAATCTTTAAAATAAAACAAGACAATAATTAATCAAACAAAATAACCAAGTGACCCATGGTTAGTAACCATATATATTTTCCTCCAACCACTAATCCAAGATAAATTCCAAAATGGAATAAAAAAACAAGGCACTTTAGAGAAAACATATGATCTACATAGACACAACATGTATAATGGTTCATATTAATGGTGTGATCCAAACAAGCATATTTTAATTCCAAATGGATTTATATGAAATTAATTTCATAATAAATTCAATAAATTATAGTTTTACCATATTTTATAAATATTATTTTTTTCCATGTGAAAGCCTAAAGAAAAAAAGTAGTATACGTAATCAATTTCTTTTCCCATACATAAATCATAAATTATTATTAATAAAAAAATCATGATTATTTTCACTAAAACCATAATTTCAATTCCAATTAGTAAATATATATTTTCATTTAATATATCTTCAACCCCATGAAATCCTAAATTTTAAATACATAATAAATCCTATCATTTCATTCTAGTTCCCAAAACTTTTCAAAAATTCTTTTATGAGACTACATCACCTTCTTCTTATAATTATTAACACTCTATAAAAAATTTATAATTCAGGTTTAATGTAAACCAAACAGATGTTTAAAAATAATTCATAAACATGATCAGTATAAATATATCAATTAAGATAAATAAAATAGATAACTACCAAGCTGTGTTGATATTTATCCAAAAAAAATAGTGGATAAATCATCTTAAAAACCATATAGTCATCAAGGGAAACTTACAAGGATATAACATGAATGATATTGGTCATTAATGATTACACAACACTCTCTATAAACCCTCTACGTGAATCTAGAACAAAACATTTGATACCATCCCTGAGTCATAAAATAAATAAAACAACCATAGAATTTCATATAATTCCAACAAAAATAGATTTTCTAAGTTAACTATTCAAGTGTTACACACATCAATTCATTCTACTTAGTTATGTAGGTATCCCGTAACATTAATAAAAATGATATGAGAAAAACCTATTGATTATAAGATCCATATATAATAAAAAATTTATGAATATGAAATAATCTCCCTCTAACATCCAACACCAACACATTAAAAAATAATTTCACAATAATATATAAGAACAAATAATAAATTTCCCCATGATCATATAATACGTAAAATATATAACTTATATGAATGCGAACAAAATTAAGGGTAACCACATTTTCAAATCGACATTGTTAGATAATGTTCTGAAATATTTTTTTGAATTCTTGCATAATATTTCATGCCTTATCATAATTTTATTGAAATCATCCATGAAAACAAATTATAAGAATCATTTAACAAAAAAATTTCATTTAGTATGATATAACAACTCAAAAAAAAACAAGAATTGAAGATGATCATAAACAAATAAAACTGGTTTTAAAAACCCTTTTTTAAAAATCCATTTATTTAAACACAAAAATTTCCATTAATAATAAAATCAATGACAAACATCACTTCAAATAACAATTAACTCCTTTAATATATCTTCAAGGTAATTTTTTAAAACAGATGGTATGCGATAACTCTATTATAAGTATGAAAACCATTAAACCCCCACATAAACCTTGCATGGGTAATGAATATAGGAATAATTGTGACATAAAATAATTTTAAAAAATATAAGAATATCATGAAATAATATAAATTGGAAAAATATAAAAATATGTACCTCAATTCAGTAAAATACTAATCACAATAAGAATTATTTAATTTATAATCCCCATAAAATAGAAGATACACTATAAAAAAACCCCCAACAAAAAAAACTCAAAATATTTGAAACTAATAGAACATAAAAATAGTTTAAATAGATATTTGGGTTCATTGTAGATGGGAAAATCGACCGGAAGGTGAAGGGGAGAATGAATGAGGAAAAAATTAAGCTAAAAACAGCATGAAATAATGTTGGAAGATAAATCAATCTTGATAGGATGAGTAATAATATTATCTAAATATATGATATCTATTTTTTCAGAAGTGTGAGGGAAACAGGACAATCAAGTTTAAAACCCTAAAAAGTGAGAGGGAAAAATTTTACATAATTGAAAATAAAAAATATTTAGAAAATATTTAGGGTAAAACCAACTAGGATTTTGGAATTGGGATTCCTTCTAGAAGACCACCATGATATATCCCATAAAAATATGTCATAGATCACCTAGATCAAGTAGGTATGACCTCTTGAGAACGTGGATACGATGACATGAAATTCAAAACTATTTACAGGAGCCCCTAAACTGGGAAAAACCTAGGGTCATTAGAGATTGTCCTATATAGTGAAACCTCTCTCATTAATTGATCAAAAGAACCATGTTGACTAATCTACACAACCAAACCTCACCACAATGTTTTATTCAATATCCTTGTCTAAAAACCCAGGCACTAGAAAAATATAATGTCATATGATACTAGACTATGCTTGATGTGTTGGAAACCTTTTCTCAAATAATTCACCAAGACCAGAGATATCATAGGATGTAGATTCACAAGGACATGGATTGATAAACTAAATCCATATACTAAAATTCTTTTGGACATCTCAAAAAACATAAATAAACAAAAATAAACCAAGAAAGTCTAAAATAACCAAAAATTATAATAAATTAAACAGAACTGTTGCCAAGGTACATGCATCATGTATTAAAAATATATGAGATAAAATATATATGATATCGAACATAATAGAATATGTTCTTGTATAAATTTTGGTTTCAATCCATAAATTTTGGGTAATTAAAAGTTTAACATGGGTATGAGGAATCTTGGATGTGATCTAGTGATTTGGGACATGAATGAAATGGGAGTTGGGAGAATTTATTCATGTTTTAAGGTTGTTGGATGGTTAGTTTATACTATATTCCCAAACTATGCTAGTAATGCAGAGTTTGAATGGTTAGGTAAACCATAAAGTGGGGTTCCAAACCATGTAGGATAGGATAGTGGAATTCCATAAGGATTCCAGAGGTTTAGTAATATCGTGTGATGCTCCTCATTTACCCGTGAAACCACAAATCCACATGGATAGTGGCTGGGGCATGGTTTGGAAAACCGTTCATTCAAATTGTACACCCCCTTAAAAAAATAAAAAAAGTACCATTATTCTTTCTCTGGATTTTAGGTTCCTCACCCAATTTTATTCCCCATTATCCCCCTTACAATACTAGTGATGAATAATATCATCCCAAGATTTTAAATAGATGATATCTTTCAATTCAAGGATGTTTCAAGTGTTGTTGGGTGATGTTCTATTCGGTAGGGAATTATAATTCTCATCTTAATCTTCTTCTTTTGGAGCAGGGCTTGTAGATTTGTTCTTCTTCTTGTAACACCCTAAAATCCAATTTTTTCGGGGGATTATAGGTTGGAGCTTCAAAGAGTGATTGACTCTAGTTATAAGGCTATGGATGACCATGGGTTCATCTTCATATTTTAGATAGGTAGTTTACAAGTTATATCCCAAAGTTTATACGTTTATTTTTGATTGCATGGATATGTGTTTTCTTCCCCCATGTATTGTGTTTTATGTTTTTAGAAATATGTGAGAAATGATATTGTAAAAGGGGATTTAAACCCCTCAGGATACCTATGGGATGCATTGGGGTTATGTAGATGAATTTAGGTCCACCCATGGGTTTCACTAGTGATCCTGAACATTAGTAACAATAATGTTAATCGCATAAATAATTTTTCATAAGTTAGTTTTCCTAATGAACATTTTGGTTTGTTATGTTGAATTTAAAATTTAATACTAATAGTTGTGTCTATAAATTGATAATGACATAAGGGGTTATTTTTCTAAATCTAAATTGAGTTGTGTGTAATAATTGAATTATCATATGTTATTTTAGAAATGTTCTTGAAATTAATAATTTTTTACAATTAATAAGAAATGATTAACTTGATAAATGGGTAAATGATTATGAATTGATAAATTAAATGAATGGGTAAACATATTGTAATTTATAGTTATTTTTAATGGGTTAATGAATGTCCACTATGGAATATGCAAAATTGTTTAAGGTATGAAAATGGAAATGGGTTTGATGGGATAATCAATATAAATAGTAAATGTGTTACTGGGTTTTGTATTGATATTGTGTTATAGAAAAATGAATAGGATTTATGATTGATTTGTGCACTAACTATGTCTGGTTTTTGATGTGTTATATGTGGAAATTAGATAAATAATCATGTGCATGTGGCTTGGTAGTTGAGTGGGTATTTTACTTGAGAATCTACTAGCACGGGTCAGTTTATAATGAGTATCTAAACCACACCCCCTAATTTTCTTTTTAAGGTAGGGTATTGGGGCTCTATACCTCTAACAATTTATATTTATTAGACTTCATAGATTGAGGTTCCAATGTCATTGTTTTGTGATTATTTTGAAATGTATATTCCTGGTGGGATATGAAACCTGACTTATTCCCTTATGCATGGAAATGTATCATCTTATGCCATTGTGTAAATGTAGTAAATGCCTATCCCCTGGCATATGTGGTGAAAATTATTTTAGTAATAAATATGGTATATGTGATGGTAGTGTAAATATTCTTGGAAATTGGTAATGTGAATATTGTTCACTAATGGCACCCGTGATGTATTTTTTACCTTACATTTATTTAGTGATTTCATGAAATAACTTCTTAGATTGGTAATTTTTTTTGGCATTATTGGGGTTTCTCTTCAAATTTTCCCCCACACCCTGCTTGGGCATCCATTGGGTACCTGAGAAGACTTCATTGTTACAGGTCTGGATAATGGAAAAGGCCATATTCTAGAAAGTTTCTTTGGGATTGGAATGTTCATAGATAGTGATTGAGACTTGGATTCAGGACATATTATTTTGGATTCCACTATTTTTGTTTATTTTTGGGGTTCATCCCCTATTGGTACTATTCTAATGAGATGACATACTTTTTTTTGGGTAGTTATTTGTACCCTATTTTTTGAACCAACTAGTAATGAATGTTTCTAGTAAACATTTTTATTTCATTGACATCAATTTTTATATACAATGTCATTATCGTGTAAGGAGAATATGGTTTCCTCATGAGGCCCCTTAGACCCTCGCCACTAGTTAGCGACCTCTGGCATTAATGGAGGTATGATTGAAATACTGTGCCTACTTGGCTTGTGGAACTAGTTTTGTGGTTACCATCGGACTTTACATGATATATGTTACAATCAAATCTCCTCTTATATGGAACTCCTTTACATTAATTAAAGAAACATCATTGATGTTTACATAATCTATTTACTGCATATAACTCATATTTAAAATATATAATTGGTGATGAAAAGAATCACAGTTTAAGGATGCCATAAAATGATTACAAGAATGCTATGATGTGAATATATATGCCTAAGAGACAGTGAAAGACCATTGATAGGGGTGGATAATTTATTAAACAAAAAAATCATCTCTAAAATAATTATTTCTAATTTATAGATAGTATGTATGATTATGGATGGTGATTTTGGGATGATGAAGGAAATAGAGAGAAACAAAACATTGTAATATAGTGAATAATAGGTTCAGTAATGATTTTTATCGATTGTCTAATCCCCGTAGTGAGATGGTTGCAATCTAGTTATACATATTAAATATAATTATAAATTAGAACTAGTTAACTAGTATGAATATGGAAATGAAATATAACACACCATAATTTTAAAATGATATATTTTTCTTCAGTAAATATGTTTTATATATTATATTTATGATAAAATTTATAGGGAATTATGAAAATTTAATATCAATAATAATGATCATTAAATTAGTTATCTATTTAAAAAATTATAATAATAATCATTAAAACTAAAAATAAATAAAAAATATATTTTATAACATGTGAATGTGTGGATCGACCCGAACTACTAGAATCATCACCCCAACAAGAAATGATATAGAAATAAAACAAAATATTAATAAACAAATCAAAAAAATTTGAATATAAAAAACTAATCATAAATGGAATGGAAGTGAATTTTGAGTGAAATAATGAAGTGGTATTTATAGGGTATAAATTGATATAGGATCATTGGGATTTGACTGTTACATGGCCATTGGTATATACGACCATCAGAAAAAATACCCTTAAATGATAATTTTACCATTATAATTAGTAATTATATGTATAAAATATAAAGGATAATTGATAATTAAATGAAAATCAATGGCTTGAACTATTAATGTCATTATATTTGAATACCATTTGTCCATACACGATAGAGAGGTAGTGTCAATAGGGTTAACCCTTGACCAATCCCATGTTGAGCAACAATATGTGTAGATTGACTGAAATTTAATACATGATATGTTCTTGTTATTGGAGATAATTAGTTGGTTGATGTTAGCCAAGCCACCCCAAAAGACTACCTCCATTGCACACCTTACCCGTAGGGCATATACAGGTGGAATAAGTGTCTATGCGACTAGAAAATAGAGTAAATTACATTTTATAATTAAAATATTTATTCAATATATTCCATTATATTAATATTTATTTCCTAATAAAATATAATATTAATTGTGATGAATTTGATAAATTGATTTTTTGAACTAATGAAACATAATTCTATTAGTCAGGAAAATGTATACAATTTTACAATAAACACAATTAATTTCAATTATATTTTTTTTAATAAAAAATCATTTTAAAAAACTATAATAAAACAATAAATGATGATATATTGTTATAATGACCCAGTAATTATTTTATTTGTGCCTGAAATTTGATTGTGAATTAAAAACATTAATTTTTAAATAAATATAGATTTTATATTTAAAATTTAAAATTATAATATATAGAAAATTAATATAAAAAATAACTTTTTTTGAAATAAAAATTCCAAAATTAGTTTAGGTGTTTTTAATAAGAAGTTTCTTAAATACATTATTTTTTGTGAATAATAAAAAATAAAGTTGTTGGTTTTCTATATATATAATGAAATCATATTTAATTCAAATTTTTTAATAATTAATTTAACATTATACACGACCTAATATTTTTTAATATTATTTATTTTAATATATTTTAATCAATTTCCAAATACAATATGTTACTTTCCAAAGTATAAAAAAGAAAAATTTGTATTTTTTAGAAAATTAATTTGTGGAATCTTCACAATTCCAAGATAAAATAATTACTAAAAATGGTATTCATTTTTGGTAGATTAAAAGAAAATAAAATTTTACCTCAACATCCAAAACCATGAAGAGAAACCTTGGATAATATATTTTTTTCATTTTCCACAACCAAGAATTTCATGGCCTATATTTTAAAATTATTCGAAAATTCCTCCAATTTTTCTACAATTACCCTACAATTTCTCCATATATTTTAACTATAAGTCAATACTAAAATATTTATACTAATTTATCCTCCCAAGGACCCCCATAGTATCCTCATTCTTCTAAGGCTTTGTTCTCATGTTATAGGAACAAATCTTCACGGTAAGGGAACTCTTCACTTATCTTTTCCATTCATGTACCCTTTTTATGTGTTATGAATTCTAATTTACAAAATAATTTATTTTTTATACTTTATATAGTCTCATTACATTAATAATTGAATTTTATAAATGATAGATTCTTTTCCCCACTCATTTTACTATTTTCTAAGACAATGTTTTATATCCATAATGCTTTCAGATTTACTTCTAAAATTTTTATCTTTTACATGAGAAATCATCTTTTACATTTTATTTGAATACCAAATCCTCTTTCATTTCATCAGTAATTCCAATAATATGTTAAAAATACTTTTTATTCATTGATTTAACTATATGAAACTCGTATTAAATTTTCTAGTTTAAAATGATTTAATGATCATGTTGTTAATCTATTTTGTATGCATTTATTTTTGATAAGATGCCCATTATTTATTCTTCATGGGTTATTAATGAGAATATTTATTATGATATACCTGGATCACATAAAATTAATACATATATAGAGTTCACCTTGATATCAGTCCAATGCACTAGGAAACGAATTTAATATCTAGTTATGACATGTTTGACTATATATTTGTTAATAAAAAATGTAATTTTCATTTATGAATCCTTGGTGATAAAACATGTTGATGATCTTACCATGTCCCATTTAAATTTTATAGTCACATTTTCTTGTATGTTTCATTTTCATTTTCTTAAGATCTACCTCATATCCATGCCTAATTGGTGTGCCTTATGTTCATTTGGTTATGTCATGTGGTCAAAAGCTATATGTATCCCTTGATTTTCCATGAATGGGATTTATTATCACCCTCTTATATTGATATATGTCCCTACGATTTGAGATACAACAAAAGTAACATAGGATTAACCCAGGAAGGTTTCATCAAGTATAACTAGAAGAACGTTTTAAATTCTTATGTATAATGTACCCAATTTCATTGAAATTAAACTTTATAACATTGTATACTTGTAACTTGTAATGAAAATTTATGTAATAAAAATTTAGTATGATATAGTTGGTAGTAATTTATGATTTAGTGTTTTGTGGTAATTCACAATTGATTGATTTTCGATGAACCCCTAGGATAAGTCTTGGTATTTAAAACAACATATTATTATTTTTAAGTATCATGTAACTGGAATACAACAAGATACATCCATGTCTATATAATACAAAACAATGTGGCTCTAGAATGGATGTACCAACGGGGAATTCTGAAAGCACCACTTTGAGAAAGCCTTAAATGTGAACATTTTCCTGAAAATGGGCCTTGCTGTACTCCTGGTTTCAAAATCCCGGGGGACATGTTTGGTTAATCACCATCATTTTATGAACTATTATGAAGAATATATAGAAAATATAATTCTTATTAGAAGATATTAATAACATATATAAGACTGATTTTATTAGATATGAAATGCATTTATAATTATAATATTTAATAATGTAATAGGTTTCCCACTAAGGTTTTCTTCTTTTAAAAAAATATTGGCAAACAAGAGAAGTTGCATAAATGATAAGTGCCATAGACGTTTTATAAAAATAATTGTAATGGAATAAATATTTTGAAATATCATATGTATGGTGAATTAGATAACTCATGTTATGAACAATAACCTAAATCATGTAAAGAGGCATTATTTAGATCGAATGGAAAAAATTTTGTTGAGTCCTTCATGTGTCAATGGACTCATTTTTGGAGTGTGTATACCAACACACTAATTTTTGAGCGGTGGATATGCTCTATAAAAAACATCCTTTTGTAGTCCATTTTTCAGAGTATTATAAATTCACTCTGGTAGTATACCACTTAGAAGGAAATGTGGATTAGTGGTGGACACTAATTAAAATCATTTTTCCAAGAAGGGAGACTGATTCTTTGTAGTGGAAAGAGTTCTGTGGAATATTATGGAATAAATATTTCCCATATTTGATTCAAACAATAATGAAGATGGAATTACATTAACTTAAATAGAAGGGAAATTAATTGGTGGGATGATATGAGAAAAAAATTGAAAATCATTCTTAATAAAACTATATCTTTGTTAGGTGCCCTATGAAAAGGATAGATAGATTATTTGGGCGAATGATAGCACATATGTAGACAAATCTAGATATTCGAGACTTCTAAATCTAAGAGGGGATTGTGTGGAGAGATATGGGGGTTGAATCCGACTGTCGATAAATTCAGTGGTAAAATAGGTCGAATGTGTAGAAGAGAGAAATAGAGTCCAAATTAGGGATGAACTTTGGTCCTGGAGGAGGAAGAATGAAAGTGAAACTTTCAATTCAATGCAAATGTAAGATGAAGCATTCAGGGAGCTATATACATGGGAGTGGAAGGAGAATCATTTTTGGAAGAGTTTTCCATATATCTCAGAACTATCATGGTGTGGTGAAGCTTAAACATGTCAACACTACTGAAAAAGGTAAGATGGTGCATTCCTACCTCGATGATCAATGCTTTATGTTTGGACTAGTTGGACAGTTTACCAATAAATTTCCAATATAGATGATAATGGAGGGGAACTTACATCATCTTCCACATAATCCAATGGATCATCTTTGGGAATTTTATATCACGATGGTTGAAGGGGAGGCTCTAAATGATATAGTTGATGGTCCATTCATTATTCTCTCAAACCTAGAAAATACATTGTTGGTTTTTGATTCTATATATTCCATTATTTTATCCATGTTTATAAGGAATTATAATCATTCCATAATATTATAGATGTAGAGTTATCAATAAATATTCATAATATAAAATCCCAGCATTAATAGTTAATTGAAACACTAGTATTAACATTGGATAGTAAAATGTCAACTTAAATCTATGATAAATTCCCATGGTGGAACTCAACACTCTAATGGGGATGGACCATCCCCCAAAGTATAATTCAAAGACTAACTATATAATAAATTTAATTTTAACTGTGTTAAATCTACAAAATACAGACATTTTCAAAGAGAGATATCTCGAACTGAGATTTATCTAGAAGAACCTCCCACAGCTATCTTTATAGAGATGATCATTGAAAAGGGATAATAAAATGAATGTTTACATATAGAGTATGTCCCTATTGTTCCTGAATACATTTATTTATTTCTTGAATAGTGAAATGGACATAACCCAGAATAAAGAGGTAGAGTTTCCCATTGTTCTCAAACATGGATCCAAAATGACATTAGAAACACCATGTAGAATAGAAAATATGGATTTATATGAATTAATGAAACAAAATTATGGTCATATGGAGAAGTGATGTATGAAAAAAATTGTTTCTCTATAGGGATAATAAGTTTTCATTATGAATAAGAAGTATGGATCAATTTAGTCATGCGTTGATTATATATAACTTAATTGTATCAGAGTAAAGAACAAATAAACCCTAACACGGATTCATAATGTTTTTGATAAACATAAGGGGGCTTAATTCTTCTCCAAGAATGGACACTTATTTGGGTATCATCAATTGAGGGTGATGAAATTAGATATTATGAATACTACCTTCTAAAAAAGATATGACGATTATGAGTTTTTTGTTATGACATTCATATTGACTAATACCTCTCCCATATATATGGATTTGACTAATCAAGTCTTTAAGAACTACGTTGAAAAAATTTTGGTAGTTTCATTGACGATGTTATGATATATTCCAAAAGTTGTAAGTTTAAGGACAAAAAATGTGATATATAAAATTCAACAACTATTTTAATTAAGTTTATTATTATGTTTTATGGTTATAGAGAACATGTAAAAATATATTATTATATCAAATTGGATTTGAAAGACTGTCAAATATCATCAATTTGGATAATATATACATTTAATAATGATCACATGGCAACTATAAATATATTTTTTCAACCAATCCAATTGACATAGACAAAGGAACTGATTCCCTCTACCAGTACGACTGTACACCATGAATCCCATTATTTAGAACATCCATTAGAGTTATCTTCTCTAGGATTTAACCTTCCCAATCCCAGTATTAAATCTAAAAACATAATCATTATTGAAACCATTTATAGTATAAGTTAATGATCATCGAGAAACAGACCCAAACAACATTCACTAAATAGCCCCTTGAAATCTCACCATTTTGTACCTTACTCATAGGTGTTTTTCAGGTGTATCAATGGGAAATGTATGTGACCCTAGAAATATGAGTACATAAATTAATTTTTATAGAATAATGAATATATTTTCAACATATTATTTTTACATTATAAATTGTTTATTATTTTGATACAATAAAACAAAAACTATATTTTTGGGTAATATTTTAATTCTATCAAGGAATTTACATTGATGGATTACTTGATGTTTGAAATAAATTATTTCTTTATAAAATATTATTAATATATAATTTTTACTAAATATAAATCATCACATAATTTATAATAAGTCAAATTTAATTTTTATATGGGTTTGATAACTGTTATTTTGCAAAAAAACTAAAGAAATTATTAATAAATGATGATTTATTTGAAAAGGTAAAATTCAAATATTAATAAAATTATTTATAAAAAATAAATTCTATTATCAGAATCATATCTTAGAAATTATAAATAGTTTATTTTTTCATTATTTTTGGAGACAATCGGATTTTCAGGTGAAAATTAAACAACATATAAATATACTTTGTGTATTACGAAAACATAATGACTGATCATTGATGAAATAAATACTATAAATGAGATAAATATCCAAATAGATGTTTTACCATTAAGTTAGTTTGATTTTATGTTTATTTTATTAATCTTATAATTCCTTTCTGAATCCTCAAAAAAATTATTATATTTTATGGTTTTAAAATGATTTCATTAAGAGAATGTCTCATATCCAAAAAATAAAGGAATTTTTTTTTAAAATTTTGACCTTAGACAAATAAAATAATGAAATACACTCCCATTTTGCATAACCCATGGGAAACCCATGGGAAGGTTTGTTGTTAATTTTATTTATGTAATTCTTAAAACCAAAATAATAAAAAATCCCCCATTTTTTTATATAAACCATCCCAGGACCCAATTATACATTACAAAAATTACATGGAGAACATCAATACAATACCATCTACTATATAGTGTCTTCATATGGCATCCAAACGTCTCAATAATTCCCTCCCATTCATATTGGTCTCCCACATTGAAGTAAGGGATTTCTCTCTTCTAATTTATATTCGTGAAATTATTTTTTGGTATGTCACCTAAATTGATTTTGAATATGTTGGGATATGTTTTTTCCATATTTCCTAGACATTTAATTTAATCTATAAATTATTATATCTAGTATTCAAACTCAATAACCCCCATGACACTTTATTTCCATTGGTTAACATAATAAATTATAGTTATGATTATATTCATTATTCATGTTTATTCAGAAACTTTTTCCTTCAATTTCAAATTTATAATGTTGGGATATATTTTTAAAAGTCCCATTTAATAAAAATTTGTGTATATATGATGATATAACCCCATCTCTCGCATCAACCAATTTTAAGGAATATATATGTATCATCATTATGTTGTTGATAATTTACCATGACATTCCATGCCAAAACAATTGTGTAGTGAATAATATAGACATTTACTATAATGGGTGTCCACATTTATGAAGATGTACCATTTGATTTAGGACATATATATATTTATTCCACACTACGTGATCATTTAATAAATTATGATAATGAATGAATCATTGATGTATGATCTATATGAAACACTTAAACATGAGAATGAAATGAATGTGATGGGAGCACTTAGAATTATATAGGTCTCTAATGAATTGGGTAATTCTTAGTCTCATGAGATTTCATGTTGCGACATGGATGGAACCTATTTACTATATGATAATTTTCCGGCATGATTACTTTGTGGTTTAGCCTGGACCTCAGTTTATGATGTATTGTTTTATGTTGTGGTTCCATTCCCCATGTTATGATAATCATGTTATTTCATGTCTCACTATTCGTGCTTATGATTCGTAATATTTTTGTTCCCCATTAAAAATCCTATTGTCTGACATGTATCACCTTATTCCATTTTATTCCCATACTATACTAATATCTCAACTATTTATTATGTTTTTCCATAGGTTATCTAATCTCGTTTTATGTACATGAATGTTGAGGATGTATTAAATAATGATGTGGTTTTTCATGTTCTAAATTGTTATGTATTTTACCAAATCAACAAAAATAATTACATAATGATCTTCTGGGATAAATCATATTTACGTTTATGAGGAATATAATGAATTAACGTGTAATAAATATCAGGTTTTTTGTAGTTGGTATCAATGTAAATGGTTGGTTCTGTTTGTTATCAGGATTAGAATATTCTTGACAAAGCCATGGGGATAAGACTAAGTATTATAAAACATTTCTAAATATTGGTATATATATAGTCAGTATTTTATCATGAAAATAAATACCTTTCTGGATTCTAGAAGTGGATTTGGTTCTAGTTTAGATGTAGCTAGGGGAAAAACTCTAAACACTTGTGTCGGGCCCGACCCATTATAACCTCATACAATAAAATGTGCCATATTGTGCACCTAGATTAACTCTCATGGGGGATGTTCTTGGTTAAATAAAGAATATCAGTATTAACCACTAATATGGGAACAAAATATTCTCATAAAACTATATGATAGTAAATAGATCATGAATAAAATTGATTGATACCTAGAAAATCCTATTTCAAGGACATAAATATACATTATATATTTCCCCTTTTAAAACATTAAATTCTCATTAATATGTTATATAGTTTGAAAATACTCATCACTAATTTTTCATTTATTCTATCCAATTTCGGTAAATTTGAATAACTAGGTTAAAAATCATTATAAAGGGAAATATGATGACTGCCTCAAAGAGTTGTTCATCCTGATGGGAGGATGAAATGTAAACTTCTTGATGATACTATCTCTGTTGAATTAGGTTTTGAATAGAATCCTCGATCAGGAGAAGCATACAAATCCACTTAAAATGTATGTTTTTGTGATTTAGACCATAATTATATAAGTACCAACAAAATTTTATAGGATCATATCCTCCCTTAATCACATAAAAATGGATCATCTCCATTTTAGAAGTTCTTTTCCATCCTTCAATGTTATGAACATGTGATCTTATTACTGGATGATTGTCATATGGAGGGAGAAGTATATTAGAGGAGGCAATTGATCGAAAATATGAAGCCTAAAGAAGAGATTAAATTTATCAAGAGGAATGATTTATATAAAAAAAATCATTACATATATTCATCGTACTCCCCATCTTAGAATGGAAAAAAAATTCTTTCCCTACAGAAAAATGTTTATAAATATATCATAAATTATAAGGCTGAAATCACAAGGAATGCATGATATGCATCCAAATTTTTCATTACCCCCAATATAAAGGTTTATCGCTTATTTGTGGGATAAAACCTATTCTATGAAAATCACTAGTGATCCAATACTTTAATACCAATGAGGAAGGATTTTGATGCTCTCTTAAAGTCAATATAGAGATTGAAGAATCTAAATGGAATCATGTGGATAAAAAGATGAATATAGGCTTTAATTCTAGAATTATTATGGATAAATATAATGATTCTATGATATATCTACATCAACTAGGTAAATTTTGTGGAAATAAGAACCTTAGAAATTGTCTATGGTGGGTGATGAAATGATTAAGGTGTGGGATGGAAGGGAACTTATCGAATGATTGCTAATATGAGGAACCCTATAATGGGAAGGAGGAATATAATTCTATAGTCAACCATCAACTTTGTTTTCATTGACACAACTTCATGTAACCCTGACACGTTTCAAACCAAATCACCATGTCATGGGTTTTTAGAGACCAAAAACATCATCCAAGGTCGTAAGTGCTGGAATTTTTCATTAGAATCATTGACATGGATCCTAAAAATGATGTGGTGATATGTCACGACCCGTCCCAATGGGCCCCATGCCGTGAATCTCCAAGCCCACCTCCAATAGGGTAGGGGCTGGTGACTAGCACCGAGTAGGCATGTCACTAACATGGGAGGCATTTCCTAAGTACCTTTACACGCACACACAACTCCAAGCCCACAAATGGTGAAATGTAAAACACTAAGGAACAAAAATGCATGCATAAAACTAAACCCAACTAACAGAGTACGACGAAAGGTAGAGTATTGTAAAAGTAAACTGGGTCAGAATACAGTCCCACCAAAAGCAAGAGTCTAAAAAACTACAAAGTCCATCCTGTAAGCAAAAAGGTACTGGGACTGCTGCTCGTAGCCGTAGGAACGTCTCAGCCTATAAGGAACTCAGAAAGCTCAGTGATGTCCTGGTCCACCCTGGACTCTGTCAAAAGGCTGCTTGTCTGCACAAGACACCAGACGTGCGGGCAAATCCCGTGCAGGGGTGAGTATAACAATACTCAGTAGACGACCCCAAAAACCACAAAGCAACACAATGTAAAGGTACAATCATCTATGCATAGTATATGTTTACCGAACATATAAAACAAACCAGATATACTCAAAACCTAGACCTGTAGTCTAGAGACAAGTCACGCAACCGCATACCCCCGCAAGTGATTCCATCCAAAGATTCTGTGATGCGCTCATTCCGGGAGAACACACTCCAGGAGTCTTATAGATCTGATGGCGTCCGTCCGGGAAGAGCTGTTCATTAGGAACCATCACGAGATATAGATACACTCATTACGGGAGACACACTCTTGAGTGGGAAAGATTTCGATACACAGATGAGGATCACTGTCAGGGCCATGGAGGATACCGTGACTCATTCGGAATTCACCTGCTAGGTAGAGGATCAACGCCTGGTAGAGTTGGTCACGTCGATGTCTGACTCTACCTAGGTTCTAGAATGGATAGAGGATCTCGATCCGGGCCTCTCGAATGGATGCCTAACTCTATCACAGAAAGTCCTGCTGAAGGGATCATAATCCTGCTTGAGGGAATGATGCCTGACCTTCAGGGGAACAATAACAAGGGGCACTAACCCAAATGAAAGATGTTTATGGCACGATGAACAAAAGGACTAAAGTTTTTTCCAAAAATTACACGGCATGTAGAAATGATACACGCTGTGTTGTCCGATCCCGGGTACTGCCCGTGTACAACGGCCCGTGTCGTGAGGCTGGTCGTGTAGAAAACATTATACATGGCGTGTAGTACGGAGTACACGCCGTGTCTGTGTCACTGGGGTTGGCTCCATGTACTCTGGCCATGTGTCCGTACATGGTCACCAACCTGTATACTCCAACCCGTGAAATCTGCACATGGGGTAACCTGCGTTGTTGACCTCGCCTTGTCGGGTGATGGAGTACACGGTCGTGTACTCCATCCCGTGTCTGTGTATCCCCATGATACACGCCGAGCTCCGCATAGCCGCCTCTACCAAGCTGTACACGTTGTGCCGCCTGAAGCCGTGTAGAGCATCATGTGTCCATGTACTACCCAAAGTACACGCCACGCTTCGGGGAAGGTCCAGTACGCCGTGTGATCCTTCTTTGACCCCGAAACCCTAGCCGCCACCGTCCGAACTACACGGCTTGTTCTTCGAGCCTCCCGTGCTGCTCCGATTCATCAATCTGGCCATCCGATCGCTGCAAAACATTCATGTTCTGGAGGATATGTTGTGATCCTATATATTGGACTTTGGGCGCTGCTGGGAGGACCACCTACCACTGGTGGAGTTTTCATACACCAACAGCTACCACTCCACCATCGGTATGGCACCATTCGAGGCCTTGTACGGGAGACCCTGCCAGTCACCGCTTTGCTGGAACGACCACGGAGAGTCAGCACTCATGGGACCAGAGTTAGTGCGAGCTGTTACAGATAAGGTGCAGATAATCTGTGACCGAATGAAGACTGCATAGAGCCAGAAGATGTCTTATGCTGACAGGAGACGAAGACGTCTGGAGTTCGAAGAGGGAGACCATGTCTTCCTTCGGGTCTCACCTCGACAAGGAATGTGGAGATTTGGCCGAGGTGGCAAGCTATCTCCGAGGTTCATTAATTTAGGAAACAGGTGTGTTGTCGCCACTCTTCTGCGGATGTTTCCTTAAATGAAATAAAATAAACTGGTTAATTTATTTTATTTTATTTTACTCAAAACGTCAGAAAATTAACTTTCTCCCTCGACCTGTGCCGGTCATGGTTAGCCTCATTCTTAGGTAAAGTCATCGTCCCGGACGCAACAGTGTGCTCAGATTTTTAATCTGGGCATCCGTTTGGAAACTATCACAACCGCGCACAAGTGCCGACTCACTTAACTAAAAAAAAGATCAAACCACCATTCCGGGCTCACTGGACCTCGGAATGATGTGCCGTCTTCACACTCGGTCTCGAAATAATTCCATATAATATTTAAAAATATTAACGGAAAATCCGAGACATAAAATTCTCCCCCCCCCCCCCCTTGGGGCTTTACGTCCTCAAAATGCCAAAACAAAGGCTATTAAAAAAGATGAGGGTACTGGGCATGGATCTGGGCCTCCCGCTCCCACGTGCTCTCCTGAAGATTCACGTGCTACCACCATACGCGCACTAAGGGAATTGATCGCCCATGAAGGATCCTCTCCTTCCGATCCTCGATCTCCACCAGGTACTCAGCAAAGGTCACTCCATCCTCGATGTCCAGCTCGCCCCAGTCGATGGCGTGTGATGGGTCTTGCACGAAACTCCTTAGATACGATACGTGGAAGACATCATGTACCCGATGCAACTTTGGAGGTAAACTCAGGTGGTACGCCACCTCTCCAACTCTACCCAGGATCAAGAAAGGTTCGATGATCCTCGGAGATAGCTTTCCACCTCAGCTAAATATTTGCAACCCTCGTTGAGGTGAGACCCGAAGGAAGACATGGTCTCCCTCTTCGAACTCCAGAGGTCTCCGTCACCTGTCAGCATAAGACTTCTTCTAGCTCCGTGTAGTCTACATCTTCTCCCAGATGATCTGCACCTTCTCTGTAGCAGCTCTCACTAACTCTGGACCCATGAGTGCTGACACTCCGGGGTCGGTCCAGCGAATAGGTGACTGGCAGGGTCTCACATACAAGGCCTCGAACGGTGCTATACCGATGGTGGAGTGGTAGCTCTTGTTGTACATAAACTCCACCAGTGGTAGGTGGCCCTCCCAGATGCGACCAAAGTCCAAGATACAGGCTCGCAACATATCCTCCAAAACCTGAATGGTCCTCTCCGTCTGACCATCTGTTTAGGGATGAAACGTTTTGCTCAAGCACAGCTGAGTCCCAATGCCTCCTACAATCCCTTCCACAGCTGGGATGTGAAGAGGGTGTCTTGGTCTGAGACTATAGTTGATGGGATTCCATGAAGATGAACTAACTTCTGTACATAGAGGTGTCCCAGGCTCTCTACATAACTCTGCTCCCTGACAGCTAGTAAGTGGTTAGACTTGGTGAGTCCGTCAATGATCACCCAGATGGAATCGCGCCCCTTGGACGTCCGTGGTAAGCCTGTCAGGAAGTCCATCGATATTCCATCCCTCTTCCACTCTGGAACTTCTAGGGGGTTAGCTAACCCTGCTGGAACTTGGTGCTCAGCCTTCACCTGCTGGCATGTGAGGCATCGAGAAATGAACTCTGCCACTGCCTTCTTCATGCCTGACTACCAGAACTGACGTCTGAAGTCCTAGTACATCTTTTCCACTCCGGGATGTACGGCCAAAGGGGATGTATGGAACTCCCTCACGACCTCCCCTGCAACGCCACTAGTACAATAGTGCATCCTCTGAAAAGACGTACGTGCTCCCCACCATGGGAATATCCATCAGGAGCATGTCTTGTGGATAACTGAGCACGTAAGGTCACACAGTCGACATCCCCAAGTTGTGCCTCCCTAACTCGTTGTAAGAGTGGAGGGGTGACAACCATCGATTGTAGGTAAGTTGTATCCACTTTATCCACGAAGGATAACTATAACGCGACTAATTTTTGTGTTGCCTCCCTCAATAGTTGTGAGCTGGACCTTCTACTGAGAGCATCTTCCACCTTATTACCCTTCCCAGGAGTATATATGATCTCGAAATCATAGTCCTGGAGGAACTCTAGCCAATTCCTCTCCCTCAGATTCAGATCCTTTTGTGAGAATATGTACTTGAGGCTCTTGTGGTCAGCTTAGACAATGAACCGCTCGCCCATAAGGTAGTGTCGCCACATCTTCAATGCGAAGACTACCACTGCTAACTCGAGATCATGGGTTGCATAGTTCTACTCAAGCGTCCTAAGCTGGTGCGAACCATAAGCAATCATCGCGTGTCGCTGCATCAGGACACAGCCGAGCCCGGTCCCTGATGTATCGTAGAAAAATATGTACTCGACACCCTCCTCCGGCAATCTCAAGACTGGGGAGCTCGTCAAACTCTTTCTTAGCTGCTCAAAATCCTTCTGGCACTTTTCAGTCCACATGAAGGGTTTCCCCTTCCTAGTCAAGGCCATCATCGGTGCTGTTATCTGGGAGAAATCAGGGATGAATATCCGTTAATATCCTGCCAACCCAAAAAAGATTTGCACCTCTGTCACGCTCCAAGGTGGCTCCCATTCTAACACAGCCTCCACCTTGGCTGGGTCCACAACTACTCCATCTGCTGAGATGACATGTCCCATAAAGTGGACCTCCCGAATCCAGAACTGACACTTTGAGAGCTTCCCATAAAGCATGTGCTCCCGAAGTACGTCTATAACCATCCGGAGGTGTCTCACGTGCTCCTCCTTTGACGCCGAGTACACAAGGATTTCGTTGATGAAGACTACTATGAACTGGTCCAAGTACAGCTAGAAGATCCGGTTCATCAACCCCATTAACACTGCGGGGGCGTTCGTCACGCCAAATGGCATCACCAAGTACTCATAGTGACCGTAGCGACATCTGAAAGCCATTTTCGGTATATCCTCTTCCCGTACTCATAGTTGGTGATAGCCTGATCGAAGGTCAACCTTCGAGAACCACTGTTCCCTTATTAGATGATCTAAGAGGTGATCTATCCTTGGCAGTGGATATTTTTTCTTCACCGTCACCTGGTTCAGGCGTTGGTAGTTCACGCACAACCTCAGACTCCCGTCTGCCTTCTTGGCAAACAAGACTGCAGTTGCCCAGGGTGAGACGTTGGGTCTTACGAAACCCTTTCTATGCAAATCCTTCTACTGCACCCTCAGCTTGTGAAGCTCTGCGGGAGTCATCCGATAATCTGATGAGGAAATTGAT
This sequence comes from Viscum album, assembly GCA_963277665.1. Lineage (NCBI taxonomy): Eukaryota > Viridiplantae > Streptophyta > Magnoliopsida > Santalales > Viscaceae > Viscum > Viscum album. Next base: position 81,978,688 of record OY728142.1, on the reverse strand, counting down.
TTCGTCCTGGTGTGTAAGTCGATGCAGAAGTCAATTTCCCGATGGGGAGGTAACCTTAGAACATCTTCTAGAAAGACGTCCTCATACTCCGCCACCACTGCTGGGATCTAAGAGCTCACAACATCTACTCCTCCGAGGGTAAGGCTAGCCAACTCATGAGTGATCGGCTGCCCCCTCTTATGCATGAGCCCATTTTGTGCTGCCTAGGTTTCCTTTTCTCCGAAAAAGGAAAACCTTGTTCCATCACGGTAGACACACCGCACTCTTCGCCTAAAACAGTCAATCTGGGCATGGACCGAAGATAACCAATCCATACAATGAATGACGTCATAAGGCCTCGACGCTACCACCAAGAGGTTCCAACCGAAACTCTCTCCGCCAAGGGTAAGATCACACTATCTGCAAAGGTGTGTGATCGTCGAGTCTCCTCCCGTAGGTGTCTCCATGTGTAAGGATCGAGTCAACGGTTCTACCGGAATCTTGAGGTTTTGTACAAGACATGTGGATATAAGGGAATGACTGGCACCTATGTCTATAAGTACGGCAACTAAGGTAGAAAAGACACAGATCATACCTCGAATCATCCCTGGAGCCCATGGGTCGTATTCCTCGACCGCATGAAGTTGTCCCCATCCCTGTCCCCCAGCTCGCTGAGCCTGGTGCGGACCTCCTGAGGGTGGTGGTGGAAGTATGTTGAAGCATCTGCCACCACCTACAGCTCTCCCTGCTCCTCTGCCATTCCGCCGCCTGGAAGATCTGCCTGCTCTGTTCTCTGCCCCTACCTCGGTGGTCCATCCACCTCTTCCCTGTCAGCAGCTCGACGTGTCGGGCAATCTCTAGAAAGATGCTCCCTACCATCGCATGCATAGCATCGCTTCTCCCTAGGATGACTGGATCCAGCATGAGAGCCCTGGACTGTCGATCCCCTATCATGGGTCCTCCTATGACGTCTCCCAGGTCCAGATCTCTGTGCCTGACATCGGCTCCCTACTGCTGGTGTCTTTACACCTGTCTGCCTGGTACTGACTGCCAGCGGCTGTCTCTACTATGCTAAGAATCTCTTGATCACCAAGGCCCGCTCGAGCACTCCAGCATAAGTCAAAATGCATAGAGGTAAGACACGACCTTGGATGTCACGCCGTAGACCTCACTCGATGGTCCGAGCTCTGAAGTACTAATCCCTGACCATATCCATCGAGTACAGGGCGAGGTTGGTGAACCTCAATGAATAGTCAGCCATCGTCCTACTACCCTGGTGGAGCTGAAGAAGCTCCTAGATGCGCACAGCTCTAAGCGTAACCATAGAGAACTCCTCCCTAAAGAGTCACTCAAACTATGTCCACGAAAGAGTCTCCACGTAGTGAGTCTGCGTGGTCAGACTCCACCATCGTCCTGCCTAACCCTGAAGAAGGATCGCTCCTAGGACCACCATCTGCTCTACCGGTGTCCTCACTAGACGAAAAACTCTGGTCACCGCCTCAAGCCGGTCCTCAGCAACCTGAGGGTCGGGCTCGCCTTGGAACCTGAGGGTTCTCTATCCTTGAAACTCGTGAAGTGCGCTAAGCCTGCGCTCCTCACCGGTCAGTACTACATGTACCACTGGCGGTATAGCAGGTGCACCACCTGGTGGCAACGCCTGGGGGGGATAGTCCCTATATCGAAGCCCCATCACTGAGGGGGTCATCCTCATGATCGTGCTGGTGAATCCTAGCGGGTACGCGTCACGGAGGAATCTTGTAAAGAAACAATATGTGTCATGGTCAATGAGTATATCTGGATAGCTGACACCAAGGATATGGAAGACACAACCCATTTCTATATGATGCATGTACCTTTTTATTTCCTCGCAACTAGTGTTTTCATGAACCGGGTCGAAAAGAAAGTTATCAGAGTCCTGGTGTATGGATACGTCGGCCTACACACCAACACTGGAGTCTCTGGCCTGAATGCTGAACCCGAAACACTCAACACTATTGCCCCAACCAAACTCACAGACTCTTGGTCCTAAGGTAGAACCAACCACCTCTGATACCACTCGGTCACGACCCGTCCTAGTGGGGTCCGCGCCGTGACTCCCCAAGCCCGCCTCCAATAGGCCAGGGGCTAGTGACTACCACCGATTCGGCATGTCACTAACATGGGAGGCATTTCCTATGTACCTGTACACACACACATCTCCAAGCCCACTAATGATGAAATGTAAAACACTAAGGAACAAAAATGCATGCATACAACTAAACCCAACAAAGAGAGTACGATGAAAGGTAGAGTACTGTAAAAGTAAACTGGGCCAGAATACAGGCCCACCAAAAGCAAGTGTCTGAAAAACTGCAAAGTCCAACCTGTAAGCACAAAGGTACTAGGACTACCGCTCATAGCTGTAGGAACGTCTCGGACTGTAGGGAACTCAGAAAGCTCGGTCTTGCCCTAGTCCGCCCTGGACTATGTCAAAAGGCTGCTGATCTGCACAAGACACCAGACGTGTGGGTAAAGCCTGTACAGGGGTGAGTATAACAATACACTGTAGAGGACCCTGAAAACCAAAAATCAACACAAAGTAATGGTATAGTCAGCTATGAACAATATATGTTTACCAAACATATAAAACAAACCAGATATACTCAAAACCCAGACTTATGGTCTAGAGACAAGTCACGCAATCGCATACCCCCTGCAAGGGATTCCGTCTGAAGATTCCATGATTCCCTCATCATGGGAGAACACACTCCATGAGTCTTATAGATCTGATGACGTTCGTCCGGGAAGAGCTGTTCGTCGGGAACCGTCACGAGATATAGCTACACTCATTACAGGAGACAGACCCCTGAGTGGGAAAGATTTCAATGCACAGATGAGGATCACTGCCAGGGCCATGGCGGATACCGCGACTCATCTGGAATTCACCTGCTAGGTAGAGGATCAACGCCAGGTAGGGTTGGTCACGTCGATGCCTGACTCTACCTAGGGTCTGGAATGGATAGAGGATCTCGATCTGGGCCTCTTGGTTGGATGCCTGACTCTATCATAGAATGTCTTGCTGAAGGGATCCAAATCCTGCGTGAGGGAATTAAGCCTGACCTTCAAGGGAACAAGAAGAAGGAGAAGTAACCCAAACAAAATATATTCAAGGAACGTTGAACAAAAGGACCAAGCAATTTCCCAAAAAGTACATGGCGTGTAGAAATGATACACGCCGTGTTCTCCGACCCTGGGTACTGCCCGTATACAATGGACCATGTCGTGAGGATGGTTCTTTATAAAAATTTATACACAGAGTGTAGTACAGAGTACATGCCGTGTCTGGGTCACTAGGGTTGGCTCCGTGTACTTTGGCCATGTGCCCATACACGGTCACCAACCAGTATACTCCAACCCGTGCAATCTAGACACGGGGTGACCTGTGCTGTTGACCTCGCCTGGCTGGGTGATGGAGTACATGGTCATGTACTCCATCCTGTGTCCATGTATCTCTGGGATACACGCTGAGCTCCATGTAGCCGCCTCTACCGAGCTGTACACGCCATTCCGCCTGAAGCCGTGTAGAGCATCTCGTGTCCGTGTACTACCCAAAGTACATGCCGAGCTTCGGGGAAGGTCCAGCACGCCATGTGACCAGGGTCACAGGCCGTGTGATACTTCTCTAACCCTGAAACCCGAGCCTCCACCGTCCGAACAACACAGCGTGTTCTTCGAAAGTACACGTCGTGTATTCTGGAAATTTCTAGAAACTGCGCTCTCTGCCAGCACGCCTCCCATGATGCTCCGATCATCAATATGGCCATCTGATTGCCACAAAACATCCAGGTTATGGTCGGCCCGACACCATGAAGCCGCTTCGATCATTTTCAGGCCTCTGATCGGCCCTGAAAACGTGATTTGATCTTCCCGCGTGAATAACGCTCGAAGAACGCCCTTTCTCGATCCAGTCCGATTCGTCGTTCTCCATCGTCGCCGCACCTCTACAAGGTCATTGCAGTGTCGAAACTTCTATTTGGGTTCATTTCATCACGGAATAGATGTGCAATGATCCGTTGTTCATTTCCCCACAAAAAATGCGATGAACGCTCGAGAATGAATGGGGGAGGAAATCCAAATAACAAAATGAGGAACGAACCTCCTCCGTCGTTCGTCACGGCGTTTATCCACTCCAGTTAATAGGCTTAAAATGGAGCAGAGATCAACATGAATAAAAATCATGGATTATTTCCCCCAAAATCACCCCAAAGAAAACCCTCCCGTAAGAACGTACGAATCCGCGGATCAACTTGTTCGTGGTAGATCCGAGTTTGTAGTTTAAACTCTAAAACTGGGAAAATAAATTGAAATAACAAACACCTACCTTTTGAAAGGATCGATCGTTGACGAAGGTGTCTCACTATCGTTGTCATAGAGATCCTTCAACGTCGGCGCAGTGATCCTCGATCTCAATCTGTCGTCGTTCGTCGCTGAGAATTCTCTCTAAAGCTTTGCAGATTCAGCAGAGATTCCTCTCAAATGTTGACAACGATCAACAATTGCTTATACCATTAAAAAGGGCAACACATTGTCATTTAATTACATGGTAGCATTAATGACTTTGACATTCCATTTTGAAGTTATTATGACATGACATTAATTTAGGAAACAGTTGCGCCGTTTCCACCCTGCAGCGGATGTTTCCTTAAATGAAATAAAATAACTAGTTAATTTATTTTATTTTATTTTACATAAAACGTCCGAAAATTTACTTTTTCCCTCGACCCACGCAGGTCGAGGATAGCCTCATTCTTAGGTAAAGTCATCGTCCCGGACGCAACGGTGCGATCAGGTTTTTAATCCGAGAATCCTTTTGGAAACTGCCACAACAGCGCACAAGTGCCGACTCACTTAACTAAATAAAGTTCAAACTACCATTCCGGGCTCACTAGACCTCGGAATGATGTGTCGTCTTCACGCCCGGTCTCGAAATAATTCCATATAATATTTAAAAATAATAATGGAAAATCCGAGACATTACATGATAAGTATTCTAGTAATTTATTCAAGGATAGAGAATGTACATTTTTATTCAATTTATATTCATTTATTTATATTATGAATGTTTAGTATAACTATTCAAACACCACCACAAATCATGGAAGTGATGTTATTATTGAATTCACAAAATATATAAATTGTTGCATCATGAGTATATAAATCCTTCCATGTCATAATTTGTTAGATGAAATTGACATTGAACTATGTCATAATACCTATAGTATAATTTGATTAAATTATAGACATGGATTATCATTCCTTATATATAGTGAAAATTAATTTTCTTCATGAAGGAAATAGATTTTCGTATTGTGAATCATCCCTCAATTCTATAAAACTGTAGGTGGAGGACGAATATTCTATAGCATCGACATATCATGAATGGATATAATTGACCTATTAGAATCTTTATTTAGATCCAATGATTATGTATAAAGATAGAACTGTCCTCGTAGGCATGCCTATTTTGAGGGAATACATTGATGTGTTAGTCAATGAATTGATTGGTCTACATATTAGCCGAGAGGATGTATTTTTAAAAGATATTATACCTGGTGAAATTACATTATTTAAGACTCTATATTGGATGTTTTTTGTCAAACTTGATGAGTTAAGAAACTACTACCAGATAATTTGGATAAAGAATTAATATTCCCATGTGATTTACCATGGGGTGAACAAGTCCTATTTGTCCAGAAGAAGGGTGGGTCAATGTTCTTTTGCATTTATTATCATAATCTCAAAAAGAACATGATAAAGAAAATATATCCTCTTCTGAAAATTTATGAATTTTTTGATTAGTTATGTAGAGACTGATACTTCTTTATGGTGGATCATCGGTCAAGATATAACCATGTTATTGTGAAAAAAAGGATGATATCCCCACGACCACATTTCATACATGGTATGGACACTATGAGTTCATAGTTATTCCTTTTAGGCTCACAAATGCTCGAAAAATATTCAAGGACATTATGAATTGTGACTTTAGAGTTTAACAAGAAAACATTGTGGTAGTATAGATAGATGATATTGTAATATAATCCAAAACGATGGAGAAGCATGGGGAGAACAAATTAAATTTTTATGTACTTTGTGAAATGATAAGCTTTATGAAAAGTAAAAAAATGTGACTTCCTGTTGAAGGAAGTATCATTCATGGGAAATATCATCACAAGAAATGAAATTTCTATAGACCATTGACAAGAAAATGAATATGAAGGATGGTTGAGGCCGACATCTGTGATAGATATACATTTTTTTCATGTATTATCAATTTATTATTGTTAATTTCTATGTAACATATCGGGATTATCAAACCCTATATGCAATCTAACCTAGATGTGGGTCAAGATTTCAGGGAATGACAAATGATAATAGAGATTTATGGAACTAAAGAGAATTATTATCACTTCCCCATTGCTCACACTACCTACATGTGGAGGAATTTTTTTAGTATTCAGTGATTCTTTAAAGATGGTTTTGGGAGGTGTGTTAATACGGAATGAAAATGACATAGCCTATGGTTATATGATGGTGAAATCCCACTAATTGGACTACCCAAATAAAGATCTATAGTTTGATGTACTGATAATCACTTTGAAAATATAGTATAATTATCTCTTTTGGGACAATTTTGAAATATATACAGATCAAAAAATCATCCAGTATATACTCACATAGAAAGCACAGAATATGATCCTATGAAGCCCGGTAGAGCTGACAAAGTAATATGAATACTAAATTCAATACCATCTTTAGAATGATAATAATGTGTATGTTCTATATGTAAGAGGATCCAAAAATTTTATAATTGATGAGAATTGTGAAGGATACAACATTATTGGACAATAAGAGGATGGACATGGGAATCATAAAAATATGACCATCATCAATACTTTCACTAATGTATTTTGAACTATCTCTATTTGGAAAATATAATGGATTTTTAAAGGGTTGATGTGGGAATTCCGAATAACATGGAAAAAATATGAAAATTGAAGATATCAGAGTTCGGTGTTAATAAAGAAGGAGTTTTCATATTTGGGTCATGATTATGTCGACCATCATATCTTGATTTATTGATGTAACTGTTTGATGATGCACATGGTTTGAATTTATCCATTCACAATGGAAGTATAAAGTTGTATTGAGATAATTGAGATAACTATTGGTGGGACAATATAAAGAAGAAGATCATATAATGTATATCAATGTGTTTGGTATGTTAATAAGTGGAGTTCAAAAGGCATAAGTCTAAGTGTATGATGCACCCATTACACATTTCAACATGAAAATATTATAATATCACTATAGAAATTTTTACTAGTCCTCCAAAGATATCAAATGTTAGCAATGATAAATGGATTATTGTATATTTTCTCAAATTGATATCTCAGTTTAATGAAATTTCAGTGGATTTCCCACTAGATCCACTTTCAAGTATATTAATCATAGATGTGATAATGCTGCATGGAGTACCACTATCGATTTTATATGGTCGATATCCTTTATCTAACACAAAGTTAGAGAAAATTATCCATCATTTTCTCAACACAGAGATGCACATTAGTACATCTTATCATCCTCAAATGGAAGGGAAATTAGAGCGTACTATTCATATATTGGAATGCATTTAGAGAGAATATATTATGGACTTCAAAGGATGATGGGAAAAACAACTTCCTTGGGTCGAGTTCTTTTACAAAAAAAATTTACACTAGAGAATACAAAGGGATCCCTATGAATCCCTTTATGTAAAGAGGTGGAGAACATTACCCTATTGGGATGAAATTGGGGGAAAAATTACTAGGTCATCAAATAGATGACAAAATGGGGGAAGAGGTTACCACCATTCAGAATAATTTCAAGGAAGCTCAGAGTGGAAAAAAATAATATTTTTTTAATCATAAAAGAGAACTAGTGTTTGATATTTGAGAGATGGTGTTCCTTATCTTATGTCTATAGAATAAATTAATGATATTTGGGAACACGGTAAAGCTTCGTTCAAGATACATCGACCCATTTGAGAACCTTGATTGCATTAGAGTTGTTGTATATCGGCTAGCACCCCCACTGAACCTATAAAAATTAAATGATGTATTAAATGTATATATATTGAGTAAGTACCCACCAAACCCCTCATAGGTACTCTATTAAGTGGGGGAACCATTTTAGAATTATTGTTCCAATAAAGAGATGCCGGTGATGAGATTAGATATTACAAAATTAGTTCTCTGAAATAATAAAACACACATGTTAAATGTGTTTTAGAGAACCCAAAAGATTGAAGAAGTGATATGTGAACCAAGATAAGTGATGAAATAGAGTTAAATTAATTTAATTTGTTGTGTGAAATGATAATTTTGATGGAAAATTTCTTATGGGGGGGACAATGGTAACGGATCAATCTCTTGTGGAAAAATTCCCAATTTTATTATGTTTAATTTATTATTATGTAACATGGTTATAAAAAATAAAATCAATGCATTTAATTATATCAAATAGGGTTTTTATGACTGTTATTTATCATTACCAATGATAATATATCCATTTAATAGTGGTCCCACTGTTAATATATATATAGGGGTTTGACAAATAAAATTGACATACAAAAAGGAAGTGATTACCACAACCATTATGAACCTATCCTAAGATAAATTTTTATTAGTTATTTAGAGAGAGATATAATCTCTAGGATATTCCCTTGACCAATACCATGTTGAGATTCAAAAATATAAGCATGAAAGAAACTATTTATTAGAGAAGTTCAGCCTCATCGAGATCATGAACCAAACAATGTTTGCTGAACCACCCAATAAAAATATCACAATAACACAACATAATATTAGGGGGTTTACATGTGTATTAATGGTATATGTATCAATATCTTTTCTATATTTTTATGTATTTTATTTTTATATATTAATAAATCTATTTTTATCCAATTATTTTTACATTGTAAATGATTTTTTTGATACAATAACACACAAACAATAATTTTGGATTATATTCAAGTTCAATAATGGAATTTATTCAGATGAAATAATCGATTATCGAAATAGATATTATTTCTAAAAAATAATATTATCAACTAATTTTAATTAAATATAAATTTTCATCTAGTTTTTTATGTCAAATGTATTTTTTATAAGGGATCCAAAACTATTATGGTCAGAAAAAAAATTTCATACTAAATAATGAATTTATATTATATGTGAAAATTAAAATACATAGAAATTTATTTAGATATATAGAATATTATTTTTGGAATAATAACATCAATATCATCCAATGGTGAATTTGTCATTATTTTCAAAGACAATCAAATTTTAGGGAAACAAATTCAAAACCATAAAATATACATTGAGTATTATGACATTATAATAAACCAAAATTTATTTAATAAATAATATAAATTTGATCCACATAAAAATATAAGTTTTACGTTTAAAATAATTTGATCTTATGATTATTTTTTTAATTTAATAAATCCTTTATGAATCCTCCAAAACCATTAAAATAGTTTATGGTTTTAATATATTTAGTTTTAGAGTATGATTCAACCCCAAAAAAGAGAGGAAATTATTTTGTTACATTTCCACCTATTCTATATGAAATAATTCAAACCACTCTAATTTGGTGTAAATAATTCACAAAAACCTTGGGAATGTTTCTGTTTTAATAAAATTTGTTATGTAGAATCCAAAACCTAAAACATAAATAAATCCTCATATTTTCCTATTTATACCCACCAAATATCCTATTTATTTTCACAAAAAATCTTTGTAGAATATCCATACTCTTATTTAGACACTTTAATGTTCCCCAAGGAGCCCCAAGCTCTCAATAATCCCCTACCAAATCATTTGGGATTAGAAGCTTAAGTAAGATATTTGTCTCTTCTCACTTCCATTTAACAACTTCTATTATGTTATGTATCATAAATTCCATTTTCATACATTGGTTTATTTTCTTCATTTTTACCCTTACGATATATTTAATTTATAAATTATGAGATCCCCCTTTTACTCTAATTAATTCCACAAGATTCTTTATGTACATTCATTACCATGGAGATATATAGTTAGGATTCATTTTATTTATTCATGTTTCTTAATTAACTGCGGCCTTCTATTTTCAATTTCTATTTTTGGGATTTGTTTTTCCATGGACCTATTTTTTCACATTTATTTCTATGTGATTAGAGACCCCATTATCTCTCATGAACCAAATTTTATAAATCATCATGTAACATCGTTATTTTGTCAAAATTTAACTCTGATTTTCCATGCCAAAACAATTGTGTAGTTAACACCATACCAATTTACTATAAAGGGTGTTCATATTTAAGAACATATTTTAATTTATTTTTGATAGTTATTGAACTTGGTTATTTTATGGGAATTTTTCCTCCAAGATGTCTTGGTTTTTTAGCCTTAACCTATATTTACGATGCACTGTTTTGTGTTGTGGTTACATTTCTCATGTGATTATTATCCGGCTATATCACATCTCAATTTTCATGTTTATTATTAATAAAATTTTTGGACAAATTGATATGACTATTCTATAATGGGTATCTCTTTATACCATTTTATTCCCTTATTGTGCTTTATAGATTCCCACTTTATTTTGTTTGTCCCAAGATATCTGGTGTATTTTTAAGTGCGATCATCATAAAGAGGTCTTCAATAAAGATATTGTTTTCATGTTTTTAATTGTTATGTAATTTAATTAATCCTGAAAAAAACACAATAATAATAGAACTTCAGTTTATATTTTATTTATTTTGATGTGATAATTCATGAATTAATGTGTAATAAAGAACATGGTTGATATAGCGAGGAGCCTTAGGATCACCTAAGGTTCATTTTAGGAAATATAAATGTGGATAATATTTTTGGAAAATTCATAAATCAATAATTATAGTTACAAAAAGTTTCAATATTGGTGATTATTTTAACCAATTAAGGTATCTTAGTTGACACTATTGAGATAAAGGCTGTAGAGAAGTGGCCTTATCCAAAAAAATAAATGGGAATCCTAGATTCCTTGTTTTATCATGATATTGTAGGTGTACTGTGAGAATAGTATCATGAAATTATAATCAACTGACCAAGATAAATAGAAAAGTTTATTTTCTTCATGAAAAATAATTTTGATGAATTTTTCCATGATCTAAAGAAGATACTAATTATTTCATCTATAATAGTTCGACCCTCTATCTGAGTTGGACTCATTATTATAATGATATATCTATAAATGTTATTCTGTGTTTCATCATGAAAATTGAAAAGAGAACTTATTATAAATCACGAAAAAAATATACTCATTTGTAGATTTATCTTATGGATGGCCAAAAGCTATCGGTGGTTATTTTTTATTTGAAAATTTTGATGCACTATATGTTGGGGAGAAATGTGATATATAAACTATCCACCAATGTATGATGTATACATTCTTGGAAATGAAATTGAAAACGAGAAAAATGATATAGTTGGATCTTAATAAATACTAGAAATTTTAAATCCCTTATCACCCAAAAAGAGAGAAAAATTAACTAATGAATTATGTTGGAAAGAACCACTTTTGTTTAAAATGATAAGGATTAAATGAAATCCTATGATCAAGGAAATAATAAAATTAGACATAGGAATCATATGGTAATGAACATCATCAACCCCATCTGAAATGATTTATCAACCATCATTACAAGATAATATAATGAGTTATAAAAGGGAATATCCTTTAAAAAAATAAGATTAAGGATATGAAGGATGGGTAGTTCCATGAGTTCAATATTTATCAACAAGGTGTAATGAAATTTCATAAAATGATATTTGTCTCTAATATCCCATAGATAAAGACAGATCTGATGGATAAATGTCATAGATCTATATTCTCTATACATATGCGAAGAAATAAAATTTATATGTACATCCATAATCATTATTTCTAGGAGAATATATTGAGACCTAGTCTTAACACATATGGATATAACATATTTTTAGATGAATATTTAGTACATTACAAAAATACATGGCACAGACCGTAACATTTTACTGTATTTGTAATCTTGGAAAAAAATTTGTCTATCATGGTGAAATATCTTCACTATGTCACATGAAGATCCCCACCTAAAGTACTTATACCTAAATCCATTCTTCAAAACCTGGTGAAATTAACATTAAAAAGGGTGATCTAAAATGATCATTAAGGGTAAAAAAGAGACACATATATGTATAAACATGGGAATAAGGGTATAATAATTTGATCATGAATATGGAAGATCATACCCTATATATCAAAGATCATACTCATTAATCATTTTAAAAATCATTGGACTTCTAAAGACCTAAATCAAAAGACTGTAAAGGATGTAAGATGTGATTCATAACATTGGAATATGACAAGGAATTGTGGTAACATATAATCAAATACTAATTTCCATAGTAGCCAAGGCATTAATGCCAAGACCATCTTAGTGGACAATGTACTTTAGTGAAATATGTGAACCCCTGTTATAGCCATGTATTATAGAACTGAGTGAACCTTAATTCCTTCCAGGTATTACTTAACTATATAAACCCTTCTCCAGTCATGTATTAATGAACCAAGTAAACCCTCATTATAGCATTGTATTACGGAACTGAGTAATCCCTACTTGCAACCTTGTATAACTGAACTGAGTATTCCCTCATTTCATCCTTATATAATGAACTAGGTAAACCCTCAATCCTTCCCTATATTACTGAACTGAGTAAACCCTCATTTCAACCATGTATTATTGAACCATGTGAAGCCTCATTAAATTCCTATATTAACAAACCACGTAAACCCTCATTCCATCCATGTCTATATCATGAGATATAAATCATTATCCCAGGAATTAGAGAGAGATATTGGTCCCACCAATCAAATAATGGAATCATCTATACATGTTCCACAAGATCATAAATTTATATATCATAACCCATGAAATTAAATTAGTATCAAGAAATCTAAGCATATTATAACCATTGGAAAGAAGCATGTTTCATAATTATTTCATTGTAAACATAACACGTGAAAAGAAGCTGGTTTCAAAAGCATATATCTCGTGAAAGTGAAATGGTTTTTATAAATGTATTATGTTGAACAAGAAATTTGGTTCATAAATATTATTACATTAACAATAAATCATTCATATAAAGGATATGAATGGATCCCTTTGATCATTTACTATAAGGTATGAGTAAAATCAATAGATGTTTTATTAGATGGAAATAATTTTGAACTATCCTCTAAAAACATTTTTGGAGGAAAATATCATTTCTATTTTGAAAATGCAGTTTTAATACAAAAAACCATTTTAAAATAATTTTTTATTAAAAAAATGAAAATAAATATTAAATACATGAAATCATTTTGAAAACCATTTTCCTTAAAAATATTTAAAATATGATTCAAAACAATTTCAAAAAATTATTCATTCAAAATGCTTGAAATATTTTAAACAATGCATGAAAATGTTTTGAAAACCATTTTTTTAAAAATACTTTGAAAACATATAAAAAAATCTTGAAATATTTTTGATAATCAATTTATTTGAAAACATATATAGTATATTGAAATATTTTTAAAATAATATCTTTGAAAACCATTTGAAAACATTAAAACATGTCTTGATAAAATTTCAAAAAAAAATATCTGAAAATATCTATTAAAGACATTTTCATAATTTTTAAATTTTTAAAAATTAAATGGGAGCTTCTAATAAATGATGGTGGGTAAATCCATACATGTCATACGAGGTAAAAGAAAATTCATTTTATACAGTAAAACTGATTGAATAGTTCCCTATTTGGAAAGAAAATGAATATTCCATCGAAGAGATTCGTATATTTAAAAAAATTTAAAATTTTCCTTTAGATATTATAGGGTAATAGTATAATATTCTTGGAATATCATTTTAGAAAACATTTATTCTCAACTAAAGAGAGGGTAACATCAGGCTTTCCATGAAACACTTTTTTAATTAACATATTCTCCAAAGAGTAGAAAATGGTACCCATACATGAGTATATAAAGTAATAACATAGCATAAGTAATATAATAAATATCCAAGAGAAAAGAATTTATGTGCATAATAGAACACGATTCTCAATGAATGAAAATTGAGACCAAAACATTTTTACCAATTTGGTAAATTTTGAAACCATATACCATTTAATGAAGGATGAAAAAAGTGGAATTTGAATACCAATAAATTTATATACAATATACATAGAATAAAATCATGGGAAATATATACACCACACAAAATAAAAGAGTGGGGAACATAGCTTGTATCTCATAAAAATTAAAATTGATATGAAATCCTCCTACCTAGTGTATTCATTATCTCTGTACTTGTACATGAATCCTATATAATAAATATATTTTATGATAACAATTTTATAGAAATTTTTTTTATATATATATTACAATATATGGTTTTATTAAAACCTTATATTTCCTACTTGTTAAAGATTCTTGGTTAATGTTTCACTTCAGGTAATATTCACTTTCTTATTCACATGGGTCTTAATTTGTTTTGTAATTGATCCTAATAATTTTATCATGATTACAGAATATATAAAATGATATAAATATATGTTTTCTAAAGTATATGTATATTATAATAATTTGTTTCATAATGATGTATGTAACTGAATACATCATTTATGGAGACAGTAAGTCGTACATACAAATAAACATTTTTTTATGTTTTTACTATCATATTTAAAGAAGGTATGTAAATTAAATACGTATATAAAATTATTAATGTATCATAAATATATCATATCTATAATATAAGTTCATTAAACCCGTATTTAGTACATTCTATGTGGTTTTTGAATAAAGCATATCTCTTTGAGGGGGCGGTAGTCCACAGTTCCTCAAATGAGATTATAGTATTAACACAAAAAGCGAGGTTAAAATATGTGTGTTGTAAAAGGAATAAATAAGATTGAAGACATTATAAATATAGTATCATACATATATAAGTTGAGTGTCTATCATAATGGCCACCATTAATGGTGGTAAATGAGAAATTAACAATCATCGTTTTGTGAGGTAGTAGTTCGTTGTAAACAGAAACAAAATGATCAACAGGTGTTAAATGGAGGTGTCTATATATATTGGTAATAATATATGAATATCAAAATCGTTTTATATTGAAGAGATGAGTTTTTTCTCATGATAATTATATAAGGATTTTGGAGGGTGTGGAGAAGGAAAATAGAAGAAAGGGGCTTGAAAGAAGATGTTACTTCTAAATCGGTAGCTCTTTTTTGTTTGTTCCAAATGGTTTCCTTGTGAGGGTTATTGAAAAATGAGAGGATTCAATGTAGAATATATAATTTTTGGGAAACTACTTGGGAAGATCATGGATGAACATAAATGGTTTTATATGTGTGAGGATTGGTTATATTTGGTGGCCTTTTATAGGGAAGGAAAAACACTCACATGGAATTTTTTAGAATCAAATTAGGTGTGCACATGTTCTAAAAAATCAATAGTCTGTAAAAAACAACCAAACTCAATAATATATGGTTAATGGACGAAAAATTGATCAAAAATTTTTGTTGGAAAAGTTCCTACGTCATTTGGGCCCTTAAATATAAGGATTAGTAAATAATGATGTTTAATTGGACATTAAATAATGTGATTAATTTTCATCAGTTTTATGCATCAATTTTTTCAAAAAAAATTAACATGGTATTATTAGAATCTAAATTTTAGAATCAATAAAATGGTTTATGTTATATTTTTTAAATTCAAACCATAGAAGTAGAAAAATTTGGATTACTGCCAATTCCGTAGACGGGAAAAAATAATTTGGTTATAAAGTAGTGAAAAGTCCAAACATTTTTTATGATTATATATTATGTATCATTGTGGAATTGATTATAATGAACTTATTTTTATTGTTATATGTAATATTTATCTACTGATACCTTAAAAGATATTTATAATATCATTTATCATTAATAAATAATTTGATAAAAATGCAGTTTTTAACTAAAAAGTAGTATAATTCACTATTAATCAAAAATGTTGTTGCTCAGAAAAATCCAAAAAATTATCCCTTGGTTGCAACACCCCATGATTTTATAGTACGTTATCTCTTTAATGAAATTAAATAACATGAGCTACACACATTACCGAGTTCGAGCGCATCGAGACTTATCAAAATATACATTAATAAAACGGTTATGAAGAGTATTATGTTTATTTTTAATTTTATATGCTCCATATAATATTAACATCCATATTATGTTTTTAGACATAATATACGAACAAATTAAATATTTCAAATGAAATTAATATTTTCAAAAAATACAATATTACCCCGTTTTAATGGAGAACCCTTTTAAAAATAATATTTGACACTTTTTATAATAAATTTTACAAAATAAACTTCTTCTCTAGAGTTGAGACATACAAATTTAGTTTGGATTAATTTTTGGTGTTTTTATGATAACATTCATATTTTGATGAATAGTCAAAATGCTAAATTTTAATTGAAAACAACTTTTTTAATTAAATTAATTTGTACTGTTATATTATACCTTTTAATGGTTTCGAAGTATTATTGGATTATATTTTTACCATTTAATCTAATATTGGTCATTTTATGTAATTTCACTTTGAAGTTGGACACAAACAAGTGCTAATCTTTTGATAGTTATTATTTTTCAAAAACAATCTCTTTGTTTTGACAACACAAATTAATTTTATACTAATTTCTTCCACATTTGTATTTAGAATTAGGAAAAATTGGTTCCATATTTGGAATCTGGAGGAATAGATTAGTTTAATAGGTAACTTTTATTTTGAGAAATTATGATTATTTACATCAGTAAATATTTTATTTACCGAGATTAAAGAGGTAAATCTGATAGATAAGGGTAAAAAATTATATTATAATAATATTAAATTACCATAACATGTGTACTATTCCTATTGGATGATAAATTTACGACCATGGGCATATTTGAATGATTTTCGGACCACATGGAGCCACATGATAGTGATAATGACACTTTATATTAATTAATTTAAAGTAATGTAAAAAAATGACATAAAAAAATATATTTTAGTATCAAATTTTTACAAGGTGTTGTATAAGTTATAATATAGTCTATAAACTTTAATTGGAAATATAAAAGGATTTCTTATATTATGATATTTTATTTATAATTTTTAGACATTAAATAATTAAATTTATTTATGACACAATGATGATGCAATAATTATCTTATTAATGAAAGAATCAAATAAATGGTATTAAAAATACTAAAATAAATATACATTAAAGATTTTGATGACATAAAACCATTTTATAGGTTAATATGACATGTTATTATTGATTCAATTATTCTTGTTCGATGTAATCAAATTGTGATGACTTTCACAAAAACAAAATACCAAATAGTGTCAAAATTGACATAAATTAATTTTAAAAACAAATACTATCTTATCTTTTGATATAAAATTCCTGAAAAACTAATGATTTGGGAAAAGGGATTAAATATATTATACATTTAATTAATGAACCAGTTGATTTTCTTTTTAATGTTTAGAGTAAATTTATTATTCATATAGTGTAAGAATACAAGAAGACATGACAAAAGTTAAACTATTTACCATAGTCTTAAATCTTATAGATAAGGTTAATATGGTGACATAAACTTGTGTAAAATATATTGGTTGAGAGTTTTTAGACTCATACCCAACTTATTATCTAAATAAATTATTTTGGAGCCATTAAAAATGATAATGTTTTTTTTATAAAAAAATATTTCATGCTTTTCCTAGAGTGACCCTCACCTCTCTTATAAAAGGGTACTTCTCCTTCACTTAATTTCACACCTCCAAATCCATTTGGCTCGGCCAAAACCTGCTCAAATATGCTCCCAAATTCCCTCAAAACAACCTAGAGTCATTATATTGATCATAAATCCAACATAATATGTCCTTTTGATCAACTCAAAAGGAAACACTCGAAGAATAGATAATAATTTCCCCACCCTCTTTCAAGTTATTTTCATCTTCCACTTCCTCTTTATTTTTTATTACCATAAAATAATAATAACTATAGTACCTCAAAAATACTTTTATTATTTTATAAATATGTTACAACCAAATTTTTTATTCTACCCTTCCTCTAAATGAAAATGTCACCATATGTGTGTGCGTACGGATTACCATCTCCACGTCATGGAGTAGTTTTTTATTCAAACAATTCATTATTTGGATGGGTATAATAATGAGTATAACTAATGAAAATAATAGATATAATATTTTAATTATCATGTATATATGATATATCATCCAATTACATTCAATTTTTCCATCAATATAATTATATTTTCACTCGTGTGTACGTAGGGATTACCGTCTCCACGGCAAGATGAGATTCATTCCCACGTTCACCATTCAACGATGATTATTAAAATATATATTATATATAAGTATGTAATATATGAAATAATAATTCTACTGGATATATATATATATATATCTATGTATGTACTTAAATTTATCTTATTCACTTACCATCGTTCAATACGATATGAAAACAAAAACCACGTTTATGCATACGTACGACCTATCATCTCCATAAATGGTGCCTACCATTTCATATATCTATATTTTATAAATATTTATATTCTAAATATATATGATTTAAAAATAATGGTTAATATTCTGGAAATATTTAAATCGTGATCTAAATGGTAATATAAACAATTCCATGTTAAAACACGTACGATAAAGAAAGAGATTATTACATAAAATGTTAATTTAACATTGAAATAATTATTAATGGGTTGTATAATGTCATAAATGAATAATTTATGACATAATAAATATGAATATGTTTCTGATATAATTTAAAAACATAGTATGGTCATTATACATGAGGTTAAACCTACCCTCGACAAAAGGATAGTGCATGGTAGGGGTTAATTTCACAATCACATTTTTATTTTAAGTTGTTTTTACATAAGTATCTACTATGACATATTTATTATTCATGTCCATGGTTCATAACATCATTTTCAATGAGATTATTTTTAAGGGACTTTTTACTAAAAAAATATTTTAAATGTTTTAATGATTTATTCTTCTAAACATTTCACATTAATGTACATGTTTGAAAAATGAGTTTAAGGGTTAATGAATATGGACATGAATGTTTTAAAATTTTAATTCCATTCAGAAGTTTCAAAGTGGTATGGGAAACATTGATTCAAATCTATCTTTTAAATTACATATGTTATATGAATTTTAAATTATTTAATTAAAAGGGATATTTCTCTCAAATATTTTTGCCGATCATTTTCAACTATTTCAACATTATTTACGGGAAATTAGTCTTGATCTAGGTTTATTTGTTATGATACAAATCTTTCATATCATATTGTAGGATTTGTGATATTTTTGACTTCGGATGTGTTATTTTTTTTACCATTCATGATTTTTGGATTAAGTATTTACATTTTGAATGCTAGTTTTAATACGAATGATTAGGTTATGTTTAAACTTTTTCATATATGGAATTAATTAGACATATCATGTGGCAGGTGGATCCTTCTATAGCTCCCCGATGCATCAGTAGGAATAATGAGACAAACTTGTTTCTTTGCAGAATGCCTTGGAAAAATCTTATTTGTAGTCTTGGCACAAAGGCTTAACAATGTGGTTATGATGTTTGAAATTATGTATTCCATCAGTATGAAATTGTATATTTATATTTCATGTGAGTGTTTGACTAGATGAATATCCATGTGAATAAGTAAATGGAATTATTTGGATAATATTTTCTTTATTAGGGAGAATATTATTTTTAAAAAGATTATTTTATAGTCTAATACTTTTCTTGAAATTTTTATGTTTATTTATGAAAGTTTCCACTATATTGTTATCCTTTGTGAGCATCTAATCTCAACCTTTTCAATGTTTTATCAGTCCTGAGATGCGAAGAAGAATATTATGACTTACCTGTAAGAATATTCTAAGGGATATGAATGTGGTAAATGGAGACAATGTTTCTATTTTTATTTTATAATATAATGTAACATTGATGTATGTAATCTATTTTCCATTACTAATAAACTGATCGATCATTTGGGACTTCATTCTTTGTAATTATGCTAATGTATTAAAATAATGCACCAAATCTAGGTAACTAGGGTCGGGGTGTTATAGTGGGTATCATAGGAAGTTTAGAAACAACCTTGTAAATAGATTTACATAAACACTTATTAGTGAACATTTCCCAAATATAGTCTTTGAGGATTAGTATAGAAGAACATCTTAGAATATTTTAAAGGTAGAGATTTTGTGTATTTTTTGGACAATACATCCTTGTCTGGAAATGATCTGGTGGAGGCCGCTCTGGCACAGATATACTGATTAGTGAAAATTCTGACAAGGAGTGTCGGGCTTGACCCGGGGTATCCGGGTAAATGACAACGGGTCATGCTTAACTCTTGGTTACGAATATATCAGGGGATATGCTTAGGATAATTCACATTTTAATTAAATGATATTATGAAGGTTCTTAGAGTAAATACTATCTCAAAGATAACATTTTATGATTATAGATTATATTCATAATAATTTAAATTTATGTTAGGTATTTTACAAGTTTAGAATTATGCATTGTGATTCATAAACTAACCTAGTGTATTCCATTGTTTAGAAATGGAACCTAGTAGAAAGAATGAGAATTCCAAAAATATGTAGATCAAATTATTATGAAGGAATATATATTTAATGGTATTAAGCCATCATTTAAAAGGGAAATAGTCTCCTATGTATTCTCATCATATGAAAAAAATAGTATCAAGTGTAAATAAGATAAGTGAATAATTCTCGAAGTCCTATTTCTTTGACGGGAAGCAAGAGAAGAAAAGGATGTAAGAGAGAATATGGATAATGGGAAGTGGGAAAAGAAGGACTTTCCCATATGTGATAATTGTGGAAATAATCACCGTGGAAAATTCTTGAAGGGAATGAGAGTTTGTTATGAGTGTGGAGAAAAATGACACCATGTACGTGATTGAATGGGTAAGAAAAAGGTTTCAAATATACAATGCTTCATCTATATGGAGTTTGGACACTATGTAATTCAATATCCAAATAATAAGAGTATACCACAAATTCCTCTATTGGATAATTATCAATTTATGATACTACTGAATATTGAGAGGAAATATTAGAGTTCTTATGTTATTATTAAATTATTGTGTCATTTGGGTATTGTATTAATGATGTACATGTTATTAGAATTAAAGATTATATAAGTATTGTATTGCAGTACTAATTCATTAAGGGCAAGAGATTGTGTGGAACCTAATAAAGTGACTCAATAGAAGGTAAATTTTTTTTTTGAAAATATATGGTTGAGAGAAAGATAAGCCATAATATAGTTCATGATAATGAGGTAGTGTCTTTGGAATAATATATGATTTATTTGTATAAATTATGTTGGGTATTCTTGATTACCTAAAAAATGATTAATTATTTGTATATTCCATCATTGTTGGAGTTTAAATCATTTTTGGATAGAAGGTGTATATCCAGTATTCTATAAGGAATATGGGATCATAAATGTAATCAATAAGGTTTTATGGTAATTCAGGGTGTTATAGTGATTTAAAATAATATATGATGAAGGTATTCATATGTTATTACGTGGAAAAAAATGATCGTCATTGTGTTTATCTTTCTTATAAATTTTATGCTATGATTTTGGAGAAAATTATTATGGATAAGTAAAAAGGTTGGAATTGATTATTTTTTACATTGGATACTATTGTTAAGGTTAAATCATTTATTGAGATTATTTTTGGATTTCCATAAAAAGGATAACCCGGAGGTTGGGTGACAACCCGTCGCTTCCAGCAAGGCCCTGAGACTTAAAACTGCAACCAAAGGGTGATAAGGGTGCATCACCTACCACTATCCAATGTTATGTCCCGGTTTGTATAATGTAGTTTTTATAATAATCGGAAAAATTAATTATAAATTTATTATTTGTGGAACCCTATACAATTAGGATAAATAGAATATTTTTGAATTCTATTATCTATTAGAGTGAAATATTAGTTTGTTATAGGAATTAGTTAAAGGATTAAACTAAAAATATCATGTATATATATATATTCCCTATTATTCCATGAATAAATTAATTCTTAAATATTAGGGAAGGGATCATAAAACCAAAAATGTGTTATCCTAATACCATATATTTTGTTGAACCGATGATATTTTACCTTATCTTAGACTGATGGCTTTGAGGACCTCAATTTTACACTTGTTTGTGATTGATGACCACAATCACTATCTATAAATATTTATGTTTTCCCTCCAATTATGTGTTTTCAATTTCCACAAATGTTCTCCTATTCGAAACCCTAATTTGGTGGTTACTTTTTCATTCCTTTTCCCACTTATTAAGACTAAATTTTATTAACCCAATTTCTAATGTGGGTTTTACACAAAAGTATTTTCCTATTTTTAACCTTTAATTTTTTAAGATCAATTTCAAATTGCGAGGATACAATTTATTGAAGGAGAGACAAATGTAACATCCCAAGATATCATAGTGCGTTATCTCTTCAACATAATTGATTAACATGAGCTACAAAGAACACTGAGTTCGAGCGCACGATGACGTACCAAAATAGCCATAAAAATGGTTATGAAGAGTTTTTAGTGTATTTTAAATTTTATATACTCCATATAATTTTAACATCAATATTTTTTTTTGACATAATATAAGAACAAATTCAATTTTTCAGATAAAATAATTATTTTTCAAAAAATACAATTTTACTACCTTTTAATGGAGAACCATTTTTAAATAATATATTGGATATTTTTTTATAATAAATTTGTTAAAATAAACTTTTTATTTATAATCAATACATAAAAAAATATTTTGGATAAAATTTTGGTGTTTTTTTGATAACTTTCATATTTTGATGAACAATCAAAAATACTAAATTTAAATTGAAATCAAATTTTATAATTAAATTAATTTATATTGTTAAAATATAAATTTGTATGGGTTTTAACTATAATTATATTATATTATTACCATTTAATCTGATTTAGGTCATTGGAAGTAATTTCACTTTGAAATTGGACCCAAACTAGTTCCAATCTTTTTATTGTTATTATTTCTTAAAAACACGCTCTTTGTTTTGACAACGAGAAGTAATTTGAAATTAATTTCTGCCACAAATGAGTTTTGAATTTGGTAAAATGGATTCTATATTTGTAATAAAGAGGTATAAACAGTGTAAATAGGTGTCTTTTGTTTTTATACATTATGAATATTTACTACAGTAAATATTTTATTTACCATTGTTATAGAGGTAAATCCGGAAAATAAGGGTAAAAAAATAATATTATAATAAAATTAAATTATCATAACATGTGTCATATTCATATTATATGATACATGTACTACCAAAGTAATCCTTGGGATGATTTTGGGACCACATGGTGCTACTTGGGAGTGATAATGATGCGTTATATTAATTACTTTAATGTAATGACAAAAATGACATAAAAATATATCTTTTACTAAAACAATTTTTACAAGTTGTTATATAATTTATCATTTTGAATATATGTATTAATTAGAAATATACAAATATTTACTACATTTTTTTATTTTAATTATACTTTTGAGACATTAAATAATTTAATTTATTAATGACACAATGATGATGTAGTAATTACCTTATTAATGAAAGAATCAACCAAATGGTATTATAAATATTAAAATAAATATAATTTCAATGGTTTTATGACATACTCGAATTTTATAAGGGAATATGACATGTTAATATTTATTCAATGTATATTTGTCAAAGTAATAAAGTTTTGATAACTAGCACAAAAACAAAATACCAAACAATATCAAAATTTAAATAAATTAATTTTTAAAACAAATAATATATTATTGGTTGATATAATATTCCTAAAACTATAAAGACCAGAAAAGGTCATAAATAATGTTATATATGTCACTAATTAACCACTTGAGGTTCTCAAGGATTTTTAGAGTAATTTTATTAATTTTATAGTGTAAGAATACAAGAAGACATGGTAAAAGATAAACTATTTAACTAAGATTTAAATCAAAAAGATAAGTTTCATATGGTTACCCAGATCCATATAAAACCTATTAGTTGAGATTTTTTAGACTAACACCAACCATTTTATATAAATAAATCATTTTGAGCCATTAGAAACCGAAAATTATTTTATTATAAAATAATATTTTAGGATTTTCCTAAAGTGACCCCCACCTCTCTTATAAAATGGTTCTTCCCCTTCTCTTAATTTCACAACTCCAAAGTCATTTGGCTCGGCCAAACCCTTCCCAAATTTCCTCCTGAATTTCCTTGCATCAACATTTTTTCCTTAATTTTTTCATAAAGAGAACCTAATGTGCCCTTTTGATCAACTCAAATGGAAATACCCAAAGAAGAGGTAATAATTTCTCCACCTTCTTTCAGTTCCCTTTCATTTTCCACATTCTATTTCTTTGTTTTTTCGATACCAAAATAAAAACTAAAAAACCTCGAACATACTATTATGTTATTATAAATATTTTTCAACCATATTATTTATTCTATCTACCCTCTAAATTACAATGCCACCATACATGGGTATGTACGGCTTGCCGTTTCCACGTCGATGTAGTTTGTTATTCGAACAATTCATTATTTTCATGGGTATAATAATGAGTCTAAATGATGTAAATAATAAATATAAAATGTTAATGATTTTTTATATAGGATATATCATCCAATTATGTATGATTTCATCATCAGTATATTGATATTGTCGCTCGTACGTATGTACAGATTACTGTCTCCACGACGTGATGAGATTCATTCCCACGTTCACCATTCAACGATGATTATACAAATATATAGTATTAATAAGTTTGTAATATATTAAAAAATAATTCTATTGCATATATATATATATGTACTTACATATATCTTATTCAATTACTTCTGTTTAAGAATATATGAAAATAGAAACATCATTCATGCGTACGTACGACCTACCGTCTCCATAAATTGTGTCTTCCATTTCATATATCTATAGATTATAAATATTTATATTCTAAATATATATGATATATAAATCAAGGTTTATATTTTTTATGTATTTAAATCATGATCTAAATGATATGATCACGAATAACAAGTTAAAACACATACAATAAAAAAAGCGATTATTACATAAAATGTTAATTTAACATGGAAATCATTATTAAATGTGTAGTATATAGTCATAAATGAATATTTTTTTATATAATCATAATGAATATGGTTTTTGTATAATTTAATAACATACTATGTTCATTATAGAAGAGGTTAAATGTACCCTCGACCAAAAGAATGTGCAAGGAATGGGTTAATTTCACAATCTCTTTGTTATCCGAGTTTGTTTTACATAAGTATCTACTGATAAATATTTATTATCCATGTTAAAGTTTCATAAATGAGTTTTCAAAGGGATTATTTATAAGGGATTTTTTACTAAAACATCATTTTAAATGTTTTAATGATTTATTCTTCTAAATATTTCTCATTAATGTACGTGTTTTAAAAATGGGTTTAAGGATTTATTTATATGGACATGAATGTTTTAAAATGTTAATTTATATCAAATGATTAAAAGTGGTATGGTAAAATTTTATTCAAAAATATCTTATAAATGACTTACTATATATGACTTTTAAATGATTTCATGAAAAGGGATATTTCTTTCAAAGATATTTACAGATCATTTTCAACTATGTCATCATCCTTTATGGGATATTATAAATGATCGAGGTTGAAATATTATGATATGAATCATCCATATTGTATTGAATGTTTTGTGATACAATTGACTGTGGATGTGTTTTTTGTATACCATTCATGGTTTATGAATAAAGTATTGACATTTCATATGCTAGTTTTAAAATGAATGTTTATGTCATGTTTAAACCTTTTCATATGAGGAATACATTAGACTTAGTATGTGACGGGTGGAGCCCACTATATCTCTTCGATTCATCGGTAGGTCTCATGAGACAAACTAGTGTCTTGGCACATTGCCATGAAAAAATCTTATTTTTAGTCTTGGCACGAGGCCTTGACTATGTTGTTATGAAGTCTGGTATTATGCATTCCATTATTATTAATCATTATATTGATATTGTATGTTATTGTTCGACTAGTAGAATATCCATGTGAATTAGTAAATGGAATTATTTGATTTATTTTTTCCATATTATGAATAATTCTGTGTTTAAAATGCTTATATTTTATTATTATACATTTCCTTAAATGTTTATGTTTATTTATGAAGGTTTCCACTATATTGTTATCCTTACTAAGCATCTGAGCTAACCTCTTTCTATGTTTTATTTTTCCCAGGATATGAAGAAGAATATTAGGACTTACCTAAAAGTATTTTCTAAGGAATATGAATTTTTTCAATGGAGAAAATTTTGTTGTTGATTTTTTATAATGTAATGTAACGTTCTTGTATTTAATCTATTTTCCAAGACTGTTAAAGAGGTTGGTCCTTTGGGACTTGATTCATTGTAATCATGCCAACATATTAAAATAATTTACTGACTATAGCTAATTGGGTTTGGGGCGTTACATAGGATGATTTCGATAGTAGAAAATGAAAAATATTTTTTATTTTATCAAATTTAATAACTATATTTTTCAAAAAAAAAATTATTTTATTAATGGTGGTTCATTCAAAAAAACAATATTTTTAACATGGAAGGACATTAACAAAAATATTATCTTTTATTATAAAAATGATCTATTTATATAAATAAATTATAAAAAATATTTGGAAGTAATTTATTACTATTAGTATTACTATGCAAAATTATATGGTTATAATTAACTTATTTAAACAAAAAAGAGATTTTTCGTTGAAACACAGTGCTGCATGAATCGTACGCAATGGCGGTGTCTCTTGTAGCACAATACCAGTTGGTATTACATGTAGAATTAGACAAGTATATATTTTATGTGAATGGAATGTTTTAAAAAGTGATATAGTATATATATATATAAGTATTTCTAGTGCCATGTCACCTGAAAAATATTTAAAAGGAAAACTAAATCGAAATAAATATTCTCAAAATATTGGGGTGTCAGATTCTACCCCCCCCCCCCCCTCCCCACACCTAAAATGAATTTCACCTTAAAAATTTATCTGGGTTATCCAATTATTAATACATTAATGATTCATTCATAGAAAAAAATATTTTAAAAATTGATATGAAAACATCCCTTAAAAAGGGATTTTGGAGCCATAACTGTTACGCAAAGGTACATATAACTATGATTCCACATAGTAGAACATAAGTTGGGAGTAAAAATTGGACATGTAAGAAAGTGTAAATATTGATAGAGATTGATTGAGGTCATAAATCAAAATCAATTTAATGAAAAATGAATTGTTGAGGGCCTCAATGTGAGAAATCTATTAAGATTTAAAAGGCCATTAGCTCAATAAAAAATTATGTATTAGCACCACAATTTGTTTTGATAACTTTTAGAACATTGAGTAATTATTAATAAATTTCTATATAATGAATTTCATTCTTTGGTTATGCTTTGAAAAATTTCTAATACTTCCATTACATCCTGGAATGAATGGCTAGAAATTCACTTTGATTATTAAAGAACTAATATATGCTTTTAATGGATGTTAATGACCATAAAATCTTATAAAGTTTAAAAGTTTGTCATAAAATAGAAACAAGAAATAATTTAAAAAAATTAACAGTAATAGATCATCATAAATATTTATTCAATAAAAATAAATATACATTATCCAGGACATCGCGTTGGCCAGTGGTAGGCATGAACCCCTCATCGTCCTTCAGTCATGTGTTCAAGAATCATGACCTTGATGAACTTGATTGTTTGTCACCTGACATATATGATGTACTATTTTAAAACTATAATGATATAATATATAATAGTTACATCATTCATATAATGTTAATAATGTATTATGTCATGCCCCGTCCCTTGGGGCACGTATCTTGACTACCCCAAGCCCGCCTTCCATAAGTGAGGGGCTAGCTACTAGCACTAAAGGCGTAATTTCTGAAAAACTGGGAAGGCATTGCCTTTATAAAACGTAACACACACAACCAGAGTACAAGAGGAAGAAAACACTAAGAAAAGTTTTATAACCAGTGTGCTGAAAGTACAAAGGGACTGGAAATATAGGCCCAATAAAAAGATACAACTACAACTAAAGAAAATACAACTGAAATAGAAAAAGAGCTGAAAGGTGGAAGCAGCTCCTGGATCATCCTCCAGGATCGTCCTCTAGGATATTACCTGAAGAGTAGGTACAGATGTCCTCCTCAGCACTCCGTGTCTATCGGTCTGCTCCGTTGCCATCACGCCGAGTGTCCTCCTCTGGGTACCGTCCAATCCTGGCGCTCTCAGCCTTCATCAGCATTGTCTGTCATCTGCATCCCACAAAACGAGGTGTGGGCATAGCCCGTGTAGGGGTGAGTATAACGATAATCAGTAGGGACCCTGAGAACCTCAAGGTCTCACAAAATCCTACAAGGAAAAACCACAATGTATGATTTCAACGGATAACCATTACTTAAGTATATTCCCATTCATATACCTACATTATCAAGTAACCCATCTCAATCATGAGGAAAACACAAAGGACATTGAATCAGTTCAAAACAGTATTTTATTCATGATGTTGAAACCACAGCTGCTGGGGAACTCCTCCTATGTCGTGTAGAGTGGGCCTGATGCTACAACCAAGCGCTTCCCACTAACCTTGGACTGCTGAAGTACTCCACCTGTCGAGTACAGTGGGCTTGCTGCTACAACCAATGGTTCCCACCATGGGTCTGCCGCTACAACCAAGCGCTCCCCCTTAGAGCCTACAGAGGTTATCCTTCTATCGAGTACCACGGGTCTGCCACTACAACCAAGTGCTCCACCGTCGTGGGTCTTCTCCTACAACCAAGAACTCCCCACTGGGCCATCCGAATCACTCCGAGTTGATCGATCAGCAGTCATGAAGTCTCTGCCAGCCACTAGGTCTCTGTAAACTACTCGCTCATCACAGGGAGGGTCTACTCCACGATCCTCAAGCCGAAACTCCAAGTGTCACAAAGTCTCAAGTTGATGTATCACAAATAACTGCCTCGTCATAGGGGTCTCAACGCAACAGACGGTGCGTTAATCAGGCACCCAGTCTATGAGTTATTGGCTTTTCTGTTCCAGGGGACCGATTAGTTTTCCAGCTAAAACCATTTTGACCATACTCCAATCTCATCTGAATCACATGTACAGTATTTCAAAAGAACCATATCAATAAAAGGAAACCAATATTATTGACGGCATGTCAATCGGACGTCCGGTCCTTATGTTATAGGTGTTTCTGCTCCGAGGGCCCGGTTGGTTTCGGTTTCAAACCATCCCGACCATACTCAAACTTCTCCAAAACCATGAGTGTAATATACCAAAATGACCGTCTCTATCCAAAGAATCATACGCAATTGATGGTTCATAAATATGAGGTTTGTATCTCATGTTATAAGCAATTAACCAAAAACGGACCAAAGAGGGGGTCTGGGCCGGGTCCGACCCAGCCCAACCCACCCTGGGTCGACCAGAATCGGGTCAACCCGACCTGGGTATGGGTCCGGCCCGACTGGTTTGGCCCGACCCGTAGCTGGCGCGGACTGGAAAATGGTCGGCCGCTACTTGGCCAGGCTTGTCGAGCCGGGGGGGGGGGTTCATCGAAATGGCGGTGCCAGGCAGGCGATGCCCGGTCTTCCCGGATCCAGCGCGGCGCGGGATCCGCTCCATCGCCACCGCGGCCGGTGTCGCGGTGGTCTTTTGCCGATGGTGCGTTGGGGCGTCGCCGACTCTAGGCGGTCGGCCGGGGCCGACCGACGACTCCAGTCGCCGACTCCGCTGCACCGGCGACCCACGCCGCCCCGTCATTCCGCAATCCACAGTAGTCATTCCGGTGGTCCGTTTTAGCTCATGTCTATGCCTACGGCCTCCTCAGTCCCTCTCTATACTGCGATGGCCTCAAATAAACATTTCCCTTCCGTTCAACTATCACCAAACATTCCACGCATCATGAACAAGTTGGTTGTGGGTCCGGTCTTGTTCATTAGCCTGCACCCACCGTGTTTGTGGTGGAAATAATTACCCAAAAAATAAACGCCCATGTTCGCGGGTATAAATCACATATATGAAAATATACAAAATCTCCCTACCTTAGTTTTATGAGCGGAGAAAGTCGTCGAGCCTCAGAAGACAAGCGTCGCAGAGGACCACGTCGATTCCGTTGACGTTGGGGAAAGAAGAAAGGATGAAGTTTCTTCTCGTCCTTCGAATCGTGGAGCGTTCTTCGTCGAGGGAGAATGATGTTCTTCACCGGAGGAGTTCTTCGTCTAAAAAAGAATACTTACCTTTTTATTTCTCCAGAGGTTCCTCACAAAATATTCTATTTC
Organism: Viscum album; assembly: GCA_963277665.1. NCBI lineage: Eukaryota > Viridiplantae > Streptophyta > Magnoliopsida > Santalales > Viscaceae > Viscum > Viscum album. The sequence goes on along the minus strand of OY728142.1, from coordinate 81,948,066 downwards.
ACAGATATTATAAAATACTTCTCCCATTTTAAAAAAGTGCCATGAAAATCAAATAAATTCAAATTGAGATCTTCCAATTAAATTAATGAAGTCATTAATTTAATTACATTGGAAAGCGTACTAAGAGAGGGGTGGAGAGATCTCATTAATAGGGTAGTTTTCATAATTAACAATGGGGTTTAAGGGAATTAAGGGGAGATGAAAGGTTAGGGATCGTGTGGCCCCCAAATTACAAATATCCTCTAATGAGAGGTTATGTGGGTGTGGGCCCCACCAATAACTTCTCTATATAGGATTTAACTACCCGTGATAAATAAAATTGTTCACAACAATTTTATTTAACTTTTTTATTTAACCCCAAAAATTATCATTCAACCCGCATTAAACAAAACTACGGTAAAGGTCCCCTTAAGTGAATACCATCGTTGCGAGTTCATCGGTGTCCTTAGATTTCAATTCTGAGAATCGGTTCAAAATTTAGAAAAACCTGCACGTACGTTCACTGAACGTACCCGATCAAAACTTCAGAAATTAATTCCGGGCACACCGGGCTTCGAAATCAGGTGCCGTAAGAAATAGAAGACTTGTAAAATTCCAGAGAATTAAGAAAACAATTTACATGAAATTTATGAGTCTTTACATTACTCCCACCTCAGGGCTTTAGGTCCTTGTAAAGATACAACAAACACTAGGGAAACTAAAGGGGTACTGAGCACGCATATGAGCCTCTTGCTGCCATGTGCTTCCCTGGAGGTTCATCTGCTTCCAGCGAATGCACAACAAAGGAATCGACCGTCCACATAGGACCAGGTCCAGTCGATCCTCAATCTCCACTGAATACTCCGTGAATGTCACCCCATCTTCAATGTCTAGCTCCTCATGGTCGACAACATGGGAGGGGTCATGCACTTATCTCCTCAGCTGTGATACGTGGAAGATGTCGTGCATCCAGTGAAACTAAGGTGGAAGGGCTAGGCGGTACGCCACCTCGCCTACTCTGCTGAAGAATTGGAGGAGTGACTGAAGATAGGATGCACCATCCCTATATACAAAGGATATCAGCAACGCGGCCAGCTACTTCGTCACCTCTCCTAGAAGCTGAATTCCTGAACTCTTGCTGAGAGTATATGTTACTACGTTCCCCTTCCCAGGAGTATAGACTATCTTGATGTCATAGTCCTGGAGGAACTCAATTCATCACCGCTGTCTTAGGTTTAGGTCTTTCTTAGAAAAGATACACCTGAGACTATTGAGATTAGAGTAAACTGTATACCATTCGCTCGACGAACTATGGGTGAGACTATCCAATTTAAAAGATCTCGTATACACCCTTCTTTGTCTACGATTTACAAGACCTTATATGAATTCTCCTCTTTTGAAAAGAGAAATCCAGTATCATCCCCTTGATGAACCACGTTCATTGCCTAATATAGTCAATCCTGACATAAATTATACTAATTCATACCATGGACAACGTCGTAAGGCCTAGATGCTACTATCAAAAGATCCAACCGTTACTCTCCCCTCCTAGGGTTGAGTCACACTGTCGGTATCAATTTGTGGTCACTAGGTCTCCTCAAGTAGAAATCTCAAAAGTGATGGTCAAGTAAATAGTTTTAACTGGAACCTCTTAGTATTAACCACACAAAAGGTAGTAAATAAAATTTCACGATTAAAAGTGTCTTTTATTACTGCAGCTCTAAGTACAAAGACACATAGAAACACAAACAACAACCCAAGGAATCTAGAAGAACCAAGAACAAAGACCTCCATGCCTGGAACCCGTCCCACTCCTGTCCACCTGCTTCTGGAGCTCTATAGTCATATGCTTCAGCTGCCTAAAGTTGTGCTCTCCCATGTCCACTTGTTCCCTACAGCCGGGGTGGACCTCCTGTTGGTGGTGGTGGAAACACCTCGAAGTGTCATCCACCACCAGCTGCACGGCCAGCTCCTCTGCTTTGGTCTTCGGCTCCTTGCGGTCCGCCTCAATCGAACAACTGCCTCTACCTGGTAGGTCCTACATCTATCTGCTGATTTTCTGTATAGCAGGTCGGATAGTCACATGCCATGTGAACAAGCCCGCCACAGGATTAACACTGTCCTCTCTTGGTAAGTCATTCTCTGCCCCTGGTGCCTCTCACACATGATCCTGAGTCATGTGGTTGACCACCTAGGGGTCTGGTCCTCTTAGACCCCTGCGTCATTTGTCTAATTCCAGCTATAGAAGACTCCGTAGCATGTCGACTAGTGGTGGGTTCTACTGCTGGAGACTGCTCATCTAGGAAAATCTCCACTAGGAGGGCTCGCTTTGACACCCCTGTGTGCGTCGAGATGCTGTGAGAAACAACTGAAGCTATAATATCTCACCTAAGCCCCTGCTCGAAGGTCCAGGCCATGAAGAATAGGTCTCGTACCATATCTATAGAGTAGCGCGAGAGGTTTGTGATCCTCGGTGAGTACTGTGATACTATCATGTTTCCCTACTGCAGATGTAGTAGCTCCTGTATATGCACTGCTCGAAGGGTGGCTGGTATAAACTCCGCCCGGAACAGGCTCTCAAAGTCTGTCCATAGAAGTGTTGCCACATCTTGGATTTGGAGGATCAGACACCACCATCTACCTGCATCTGCCTAAAGTAGGCTAGTAGCAAGGATCACCATAATGTCTTCTGGTGTCCCTACTAGTCGGAAGACTCTCAGCACAATCTCCTGCCAATCCTCAACCGCATGTGGGTCCGTCTCTCCCCAGAACCTGGGTGGCCTTTGGCACAGGAACTCATGCAGTGTGCTCAAGCGGTGTGCATCGCCTGCTGTTGGGGCTGGTGGTATCGGCGGTGCCTCCACTGGTGCCTGAACTGGATGAGGTCCATGTACTGTGGCCTCAGCATTTGGTGGGTTGTCTTTATGTACAACACTCAGGGCCCTAGTTGGTCGTCCGCGGGGAGGCATCCTGAAATAAACAGATGTGACATGGTCATAGACTATACCTGGTGAGCTAACCTGGTTTGATATGGCTTAAAAGAGACTTTTGAAAACACACACAAAATCAGTTTTTTCATGCACTATGTTAGAAATTAGTAGTTAGGGTCCTGGTGTACGGATTTGTCGGCCGCCGCACCAATGCTGGACTCCCTAAACTGAAAACCACACTTGGTACTCTTAACACTGTTGCTTCACATAAAGAATGATCACAGTCCTCAGTTATGCGGTAGAACTGACGTCCTTTGATACCAATTTGTCACGACCCATCCCCCCAGGCCCGTATCGTGACTACCCCAAGCCCGTATTTCATAGTCCAGAGGCTGGCAACTACCACCAAAGGCGTAATTTCCAAAAAACTAGGAAGGCATTTCCTTCATAAAACATAACACACACTACCAGAGTACAAACTGAAGAAAACACTAGGAAATGTTGTATAACCATTATGATGAATGTACAAAGGGTCCAGAAATACAAGCCCAACAAAAACATACAACTACAACTGAAGAAAATAAAACTGAAATAGAAAAACGGTTGAATAGTGGAATAAACTCTTGGATTGTCCTCCTAGATCATCCTTTGGGTTCTTACCTAAAGGGTAGGTACAGATGTCCCCCTCGGCACTCTGCATATATTGGTCTGCTTCGTGTGCCGTTACACCGAGTGTCCACCTCTGGGTATCGTTATGTCCTGGCTCTCTCGTCCTTCATCAGCGTTGTCCGTCATCTGGATCCAACACAAAGAGGTGTGGGCAAAGCCCAAGTAGGGGTGAGGATAATGATACTCAGTATGGACCCCGAGACCCACAAGGTCTCACAAAATCCAATAAGGATAAACCACAATGTAAGATTTCAATGGATAAACATTATGCAGATATATTCCCATACATATACCTAAGTTATCAAGTAACACATCTAAGTCTTGAGGAAAACACAAAGGTCATTGACTCAGCTCAAACCAGGATTTTATTCACGACGTGAATCCATGACTACTAGAGAACTCCTCCTCTTTCGAATACAATGGGCCTTCCACTATAACCAAGTGCTTCCCACTAACCTTGGACTGCTGAAGTACTCCACCTGACGAGTACTGTGGGCTTGCTGCTACAACCAAGCGCTTCCCACCATGGTTCTGCTGCTACAACCAAGCGCTTCCCATTATAGCCTACAGAGGTACTCCTTCTGTTGAGTATCGCGGGTCTGCCGCTACAACCAAGAGCTTCTCCACCGTGGGTCTGATACTACAATGAACTTCTCCCCACTGAGCCATCTGAATCACTCTGAGTCTATTGATCACCAGTAGTCAAGTCTCATCTAACCACTAGGTCTCTGCAATCTTCTCGCTCCTCACAGGGAGGGTATGCTCCACGAGCCTCAAGCTGATAATCCAAGTGTCACTAAGTCTCACATATAAGTATAAAAAATTACTGCCTCGTCATAGGGGTCTCAATGCAACAAACAGCGCGTCAATCGGACGCTCGGTCTTTGGGTTATTGGCATTTCCGTTCGAGGTGCACTATTAATTTTTAAGCTAAAACCAAACTGAACATACTCCAATATAATCATAATCCCACATCGATTATTACAAAAGAACCGTCTCAACAAAAGGAATCCAACGTAGTTGACGACACATCAATTGGATGTCCGGTCCTTATGTTATAAGAGTTTATGCTCCGAGGGCCCGATTGGATTCGGTTTAGAACCAACCCAGCCATAAAAAACATTGTCAAAACCTTGAGTGTAATATACCAAAACGACTATCTCGATTCGAGGAATCCTACTCAACTGATGGTGCGTCGATCGGGGGTTTGTAGCTCACGTTATGTGTAATTAACCGAAAATAGTATGAAGAGGGGGGTCTTGGCCCGATCCGACCCGGCCCAACCCACCCTGGGTCGGCCCGAACCTGGTCGACCCGACCTGGGTCCAGGTCCGGCCCATCCCGGCCGGCGTGGCCCGGCCCGGCTGGCTGAGCGGGGGGGGGGGGGGGGGTTGTCGAAACGGCGGCGCCAGGCTGGCTCCGCCCGGTCTTCCCGAATCCCGCGCAGCACGAGATCCGCTCCATCGTCGCCTTTGCCGGTGCTGTGGAAATCTTCCACCGGTTGGTGCTGGCCACCGCCTTTGGTCATCGGCACCGCCACTCTGGCGACCCACACCGTTGCATCATTCCACGGGCCACCGGAGTCATTCTGGTGGTCCGTTTTAGCTCCCATCTACGAGTATAGCCTCCTTGGGTCCCACTCTATACAGCGACGCCATCAATTCAATGTTGCTCTTCCGTTCATCCGTCACCAAACATTCCATGCATCACGAACAAGTTGGAGGTGGGTCTAGACTTGTTTCTTATCCCACACCCATTGCGTTAGTGGTTCAAATAATTACCCAACAAATAAATGCCCATGTTGGAGGTTATAAATCACATATATGAAAATATACAAAATCCCCCAACCTCGATTTCAAGAGCGGAGCACGTCGTCGAGCAGTGGAAGACAAGCTTCACAGATGAAGAGGTCGATTCTGTTGACATCGGGGAAAGAAGAAAAGATGAAGTTGCTTCTCGTCTTTCGAATCATGGAGCATTCTTCGTCGAGGGAGAATGACGTTCTTCGTCGGAGGTGTTCTTCGTCGAAAGAAGAACACTTTTTTTTTATTTCTACAGAGGTTACTCCCAAAATAATTGCTATCACAAATATTATAAAATTCTTCTCCCATTTTAATGAAGTTTCATGAAAATAAAATAAATTCAAATTGAGATCTGCCAGTTAAATTAATGAAGTCATTAATTTAATTGCGTTGGAAAACTTACTGAGGGGGAGGTGGAGAGATCTCATTAATAGGGGAGTTGTCATAATAAACAAGGGGGTTTAAAGGAATTAAGGGGAGGTTAAAGGTTTGGGATCATGTGGGCCCCACCTCACAAATATCCTCTCATGAGAGGTTCTGTGGGTGTGGGTCCCACCAATAACTTCCCCATGTAGGATTTAACTACCCAAGATAAATAAAATTGTTCACTAAAATTTTATTTATCTTTTTTATTAAACCCCAAAAATTAACTTTCAACCCGCATTAAATGAAATTGCGGTAAAGGACCCCTTAAGTAAATATCGGTGTTGCGAGTTCATCGGTGTCCTCAGATTTCAATTCTGAGCACCGATTCAAAACATAGAAAAACCAGCACGTACGTTCATTGAACGTACCTGATCAAAACTTCAGAAATCGATTCCAGGCACACCGGGCCTCGGAATCCAGTGTCGTTAGAAACCCCAGACTCGTATAAGTCCAAATAATTAAGAAGAAAAATTCCTTGAAATTTCTGGGTCTTTAAATATTATCTTTTTAACTATAGTTTTCAATAGAAACTATGTGCACAAATACTTCCTCTAATGTTTAACGTAATCATTTCATGACTGGATTACCTTATTAAACATCAAAAATATGAAAATCCAAAAGCATGGAAATAGAGTCGCGAAATCATACTAACATTGATTCCCTTGTATCAAAATGTATCTCTTGGTGGTAATATTCCAATCATGTGAATAACATTATTGAATATTCCTTTAAAACATGGTAACAACCTGAATTACCATAATTCCTTTTGGAAAACATGTATGATTCCTCATTCTAATGTTAAATAGATTTACTTATTAAATGAAAAATGTTTTAAACATCATTACTGGTAGCTGAAACCACCTATAATCATGTCCTTAATTTTCTCCAAGGTAATCAGTATTGTTTTATTTACTTATTCATCTCTCACATATCATTATCCATAAAACATTTTCATAACATAAAGAACATCTTAATGGTTACCATCCCTTATTCAAAATTTTAACATTCATGAGATATCCTTTCAATCCCATTATAATCATTCAATATATTCTTGTAAATACTTATCAAAACATAATCATAAAAATCTATACATAATTTACCATTCCTAATTTTGGAATCCATCGATTATTTCATCCTTAATCCATAAATTATAATACCACTTTACTTTCACATTTCATCAACGATGTCTTAATCATCCACAATGTAACCATTTCTCACACCACCTTGCTAATTCTCTTTAGTAACATTCCACTTGTTACATTGGGATTCATGATTACCATTTTTTTCATATTTAAAACACTTAACATTAGAGGATCACTTAGGTGGTCATAATTCCCATCAATTTCTATAACCGAGAATTTTTTTTTACCTTGATGTCACTTTATTTGTGTCATTATTTTTCATAGTCAAAACACCTTGTTTTTCCTCTAATACATTCATATATGTAATTATTTTCACATTCTTGACAATAAGGAATCCAAATCTTCTTCTCCCCATGGTCTCGATTAACCAAAATCTTAGTGAAATCCTTTTTTCTCGCTATTGGTGAGTATGAGAGTTGGTTAAGGTAATCATTTTTAATCGTATTATGTGAAAACTGATTAGGCATGATCATGTTATATTTCACTCTAGATATCATCCATCATGAATTCTCATTAGAAAATCTCCCATCTCATTCCACATTTATCCAATTCCTTCTATTTCCCGCCATTGACTAAAACCAGAAGCATAGTGTGAGCATTACTTATCATAAACAAGAACCACATACTCATGGAAAGAATGACTTATGGGATGTATTAGTAATGACACATTCCATAATCTATGACACCTTGGGGTTTTCTTAGGATATTCATTGTTATCATATATCTCCATCTTTCAGGATGGTTTATGAAGTGTTTGTGAATTTCAAAAGAAAATCCCACAGGAGTGTCGAACGGTGTGTGGAAAAATGCCCATTTTCCTTTTCCAAATTGCACTAATTCAAGCCTAGAACATATTTGTGGAGTTGATACCCCTAGGTACTTCTATGCTAGAGCCATATCCACCAGTAGTATCAACACATTGATCTATTTCGTGAATACCACTCACTAAATTCCTTACCAAAATTATAAGAAATTTTCATATACTATAACTCAACCTTATACATATAATTAGAGAAAAACCTAGACATAACTGTAAAAAATAAACCTTTGGATCTCAATAAGGATTTTGTATCCCAGTTTACAATGGATGACTTATCATATCCTTTGATACAAACTATAGCGACTTAGGTTTAAAATACATGGATATTAAATATATTTTGATGAGAATTCCGTGAGTTACAGAAATTAATTCCAGAGGTCTATAATAGTTTAGTGACTTTGGTAATATGAATACAAAATCTTCTATCTTTGTAAATGATCATCAGTATATCCCATAAATATCTCCACCTTTAGTACTTCTACCTAGAACCTCTATTTATAAATTGAAGAAAAGAAATTGGGAATGATGTGAACTCTAATACTCATTATGGTTAAACAAGGGAGACATGTAATTTTATACATGAGCAAAATGGTATTAGAATATGATCATGGAAATAGAATATCACACACTTCCTATCGAAGATCATATACATAAATCATCATAAAATCATGGTAGTTCATACGACATGAATTGAATGGTAGAAAAAGACATTAGCCACAAGTTATATCATATAAATAAGACATAAAATTTTGCTAACACATAATCATATAATTATTTCCAGAGTATCCAATTCATCAATTACATCACCATATTAGTAGAAAACGTCCTTTACAAAACTGGATGAACCCTCATTCCAGCCCTATATTACTGAACTAACTGATCCCTAATTGCAGCCATGTATTACTGAATAGTGTAATCCCTCATTCCAGCCTCGTATTACTAAACCGATTAAAACCTCATTCCAACCTAGTATTACTAAACCGAGTTAACCGTCATTCTAGCCCTATATTATTAGACTACGTGACCCAAATTCTGGCCCTTTATTTCTGAACTGAGTAATCCATCAGTTGATCCCTATATTACTAAACTGAGTAAACTCTTATTCCAACCCTATATTACTGAACTGAGTAAGCCCTCATTCCACACCTGTCTATCTCATTAGATTTAAATCATTACCCATTAAATTGGAGTGAAATCTTAGGCCCACCAGGACCATAATGTAATCATTCATAGGTGTTCCTAATGAGAATAAATAAACATGTCATAACCCAAGAAATGAAATGGATATCATAAAAATGTAATCAAATCATAACCACATAAAGTGACAGGTTTCATAATAATTTAATCATAATAATTACTCATTAAAATAACTGGGTTTCAAATGTATATATCCCATGAAAGAGAAAAAAGTTTCATAAACATATTTCCCTTGAAGAATAAATGGCTTTCATTAAGATCATGACATTAAGAATAACTAATTCAATAATATGATATGAATGTAACCTTTAGATAATCTTCAATAAGGTATGAGTAACATAAATAGATGTCATCCTTGATGGGATATAATTTTGAAATATCTTCAAAAAACCTTTATTGAGGAAAATATCCTCTATTTTTGGAAAATTTATTTTTAATACATAAAAACATTTGAAAATAATTTTACTATAAAATATCTTCCATGCTTATAAATAATACAGGGAATCGTTTTGGAAACCTTTTCCCTTGAAAACATCTAAAATATGCTTAAAACATTAAAGAAAACTTCTTCTATGTAAACACATGAATATTTCTTAAATATATCATGAAATTGTTTTGAAAAACATTTTTTTAAAAACACTTTGAAAAAATAAAAATTAAAAATTAAAAAAAATTAAAATCAATTTTCATGATAACTTATAAAGAAGCGTGAATACTTTTGGAAAACCACCTATTTGAAAACACATCAAAAAATTTAAATAAGGCTAGAATTTTTTTTAAAACATATTATATGAAAATATATTTTTTTTAAAAAATCTTTATGATAAACCTTTTAAAAATGAATAGGGGGATTCGATGAAATGATTGTAGGTAAATATGTACTAGTCATTCAAGGTCAAAAAAACATTTATTTTGCATGGTAAAAAGGAACAAAAGTGACATATTTTGAAAGTGACAAAAAGATTCCCTTAACAATATTGGTAAAATTATTAGAAGGGTAAAAATTTATTTCGAAATTATAGGGTAATGGTATAATATTATTGGATTCTCTTTTTAGAAAACATAGATTTTTTACCAAAGAGAGGGAATGGTTGGGCATTACTAAAAACACTTTGTTAACTAACATATATACCAAAGAGTAGAAAATTGTACTGATACCTGATTATATCATGAATTAATAGAGGATATGGAATCTCACAAATATTATTGAGGAATGTAATATAATATTTAACCAAAGGAAGCAATAAAGATAAACAACCTCGAAAAGAAGTGAGATTTCTTAATGAAGTCTTATAACATGGTATATTGGGATCGTGCTCAACATTTAAGGAATGGTAATAAAATGAAGAATATAATTTCATTAAAATATTTAATTAATGTTATTTAATTTAAAAATAGAGTAAATTATCATATAAAAAAGAGTTTAGGTGCATCACAAAACATGAGTCTCTTTGAAAGAAAATTGAGACAAATTGTTTTTAACAACTTAGTAACATTCGAAACATAATCCCCATTAATAAAGGATCATAAAATGGGAATTTTAATACTGATAAATTTTTGTCAATGATACATATAATATAATCATTCTATGTACATATACCACAAAAAAGGAAAGATTGGTGAAAGTAGCGTGTGTCTCACAAAAATTAAATGATTGACGAAATCACCTTACCACATGTCTCGACTCTCTCAAAACTCATATAAGATTCATATAGAAAAAAATATAAGTTTATTATACATATTTGAAAACAATTTTTTTAATATATATTACCATATATGGTTTTATTATAGCATTAACATACTTTTTGTTAACGATCTTACGTTATAGTTTCACTACGGGTAATATTCACTTTATTCTTCACATGTGTCTTAATTTGTTATATCGTTGATCGTTATAATAATATTATTATTTAAAAATGCATAAAATGCTATATAAATATATATATCTTTAATTTAAACTTTAAATATATTGTAATATTCTATGGTATAATTATGTACGTAATGGAATACACCATTCATGGAGACGGTAAACCATACACATGAATGAATGATGTTTTCTGTTTTAATTTTATTATTGAAATAAAGTATGTAAATAAATTATATTTATATATATGTATATATATAATTATTATACTAGAATTAATATATCATATATATAATATATGGTCATTAAACTCATCCTTATTACATTCTATGTAGTGTGTGAACGAATTACATCACATGGAGGGGGTGATAGTCCACACTTCCTCCAACAAGACTATTGTATTAACACCAAATGGAAGGTAAAAAATATGTGTTCTAAAAGTAATAAATATTATTAAATAAATAATAAATATAATATATTCAATATATAAATATATATTTCATTAGAATGTCCACCATGATTGTTGATAAAGGCGAAATGAATAATCATCATTTCATGATGAAGTAGTTCTTCGTACACAGAAATAGTATATTCAACATCCATTAGATGCAAATGTGTGTATGTTTAGGTGATAAACAATACATAAAAACATCCTATAATATGGAAGATACAGGTTTTGTCACACAAGAAGGAAATAAATAGAGTCCCGTGGTGGAGAAAGAAAATATAATAAAAGGGCTTGAAAGAATTTGTTACCACTAAATTTGGTAACTCCTTTTGATCTGTTCCAAAAGCATTATATGATAGGGTTTATAACAAAAAATAATTCAAAGTATAATATTGGATTTTATGAGTATACATGGTCAGATATTGTATGATCTTAAATGTTTCTAGAGGTGTGGGGAATGGGTATAGGTGGTGGCCTTTTATATGGATGTTAAATGACATACTAGGAAATCTTAGAAACAAATTAGGTGTGCACATTTTCTTACATAAGAAAATTATTACCATACCAAAAACTCCCTATAATAAAAGTTTTACGGAAGAAATAAAGACAGAAAATGGGTGTTCGAAATGTTAATAGGTAATTAGGTCTCTTATATTTAAGGTTTAGTCCCCAATTATGTTAATTTGACCATAATAGAAGCGATTAATTTTAATCACTTTTACTAATGGGTCACAAAATTAACATGGTATTATTAGAATCTAAATATTATATTGAATACAATGGTTTATGTAATATTTCCAAAATTACAATCACAAAATAGGAAAAATTATAATTAGTTGTAGTCCCGCATACAGGACAAAATAATAGGGATTAAAAGTAATAAAAAGTTCAAACATTTACTAAGATTTTATGTTCAGTATAAAAGTGGAATTGATTATATTGAATTATATTTTATTTTTATATCTAATATTTATCTATTGGAACATTAAAAATATTAATAATATAATTTATCATTAATAATTAATTAGACAAAAAAGCAGTTTTTTACTAAAAAGATGAATTTTTTACTATTAATCAAAAAATGATGTTTCTTAATAAATAACCCTAGGAAATTTTTTACATTATAAATTTAAAATTTATGTTTATATTATCAAATTTATATTCTAAAGTTTTTACAAAATTAATTTTATTATTAACGGTTGTTCATTAAAGAAAACAATTAATAAAAAAATAACATTATCAAAAATATTATCTTTCATTTCAATATTGTTTTATTTATATAAATCTATCACAAAACATTTTTGGAATGTACTTATATCTTTTTTACATCATGTCAGTGTTGCTTGTATCCCAAGCCATGTTGGTATTGCATGAAAGAAAAGACAAGTTGTTATTTCTTCTGAAATGAATATTTGACAGATTTTTTTAATATATATATATATATATATCTTTTTCTATTGTCAGGTGAATGAAGAATACTGAAAAGATAATTTCATTTGAAATTTTTTCTCAAAATCTCAGTGTGTTACACAATATTAGAAGGGATATCGGTGACTATGCTATATTTTTTATGGTATTTCATCATGTGAAGGTTTAGAAACATATTATTAAGGGGTAGTTGAAATCACTACGCATACCAGTATTTATGTGTCGAAATATCATTATGGAATTCATCCATAGTATCCATATTTGATTCAAAAGAAAAAAATTGATAAGGTTTATAGTGGATTTTTTCTCACCAAGACTACACATTTCATCACTATTATTGAATATTTATATTTTAAATAAAATTCCATGATATTCTTAAAGTAATTAGATATAATTCATTAAGTATTACATCCAATCATTTGTTATAGTTATCAAAGGATCATATTTACATTCTAGAAAATTCTTCAAAATGGTCTAAATAACAAATTGAATATTAGTATGGTATATCACCCTCAAACTGATGGAAAATGAAGATGGATATTTATGAACACAATAACATGTTGAGAACATACTCAGTAGAATTTAATGTTGTATGGGATCAATACCTTCCATTATTTGAGTTATCATAGGAAGAAATATTCCACTCAAGTTTTCAAATAGAATCATATGATGCCCTAAATGGAATACAATGTAGAACTAAATGTTTTTTGTAATGGTGATGGTTAAAGGAAATTTATTTGGATCAATATTAAGAAATAGATGTTAGAGAAGGTCCATGCAATCCAACAACTTATAAATAATGTCTAGATTCAAAATAAGAGATCGGATGAAATCCATCAATGGGAAAATGTGTTAGATATTTGGGACAATGATTTCTTTCAAATATCACCAAATAAGATAGTCATTTGATTTGGAATGAATTTGAATATTGTCTTTATGAATATTGGTACCCTTGTAATCCTTGGTTTCATAGGAGTAGTGGCCTAAAAACTACCAGATGTACCAAATCTAGTTAAAGGTCATGATGTATTTTAGGTATCCATCTTAAAGAAGTTCATTCTTGCTCCCTCTCATGCACTTAATAAAGAGGTCGTACTACTAGAACATGAACTCTCTTTTGAGAAGAATCATATGGAGATATTTGACCATAGAGATAATGTTTAATATAACTAGACTACCCAAGTCATCAATATTTTTTAGTAACCAAAAATATTATGAAGCGACATGGGAACTGTAGAGAAAATAATTTTAAAGTTACATCTCCATTTCTATTTTAATAAAATGATTTAAACATTCTTGGAAAAAAATTCTAAAGAGTGTAAAAATATAATGAAGATAATATCATTAATAAAAATCATTACATTCTTTAACTATGAATACAATAAAATTTCCAAAAATTACTACTATAAAAAAAATATAAAATAGAATTGAAAAAATAGTAATGTATGGATCACTCTAATAGAGAAGAACTGTGACCCTAAATATAAATACTATAGAAAAGACCAAAATATTACCAAACTATTGGCTATAAAGATATATGATACCATCGAGAATAGACCATTATATGACCATTGGTCAATATGAACCTTTTCCTTTTTCCCCTAGAAACTATACCCTTTTTTGGTAATTTGACCATTATAAATAGTGTGTATAAGTTTTAATGAAAATGGATAATTGATACAAAATGAAGAATCGATGGTAAAACCAGTAGAATCGTACCATATAAATTCACTTTGTTCAAACATGGATGTTAGGTAGTGTTATTAGGGTTCAACCTACCCCAAGCCCATTCCAGGCCTCGACAAGTGATTTATGAAAGAAATCACCAATTGTTAAAGTTCAAGATAGTGGAAATTATTACTCGATCGATGTTAACCGAACAACCCCATGAAGATACCACCATCACAAACCATACCGCTTAGTCACATAATTGTGTAATTATAAGTTCCATTTCTATAACATAATGTAAATTCAATTTCATAAGAAAAATATTTATTCTATAAATTCCATTTTCAGAATATTTATTCTTAATAATGTATATGTTTTATAGGGTTGAATTGGATAGGTTAATTTTGGGATGAAAATAGAATATAATTCCATTTTTATAGAAAATATAAAAAAATTTACAATAAAAGCATGTATTATGAATAATAATTTTTTTAATAATTTTTTTTGAACAGTTTCAACATTATGTAAATGAAAAAAAAATTAATTACAAGGAATATTTCTTTAACTATTAGAAATGTGATTGTTCCATAAAAACTACTTTTTTAAATAAAAACTGTTTCATTATATTTAAAAGGTAAAATTTTAATAGTTATAAAATTAGTGTGAAAAAAACATTATATTTTTAATGATCATGATGAATTAATTTTGGGGTAAATTTATGAGAATTTTATTCAATACATTAATTTTTTGTTGAATAGTAAAAAAATATGTTTTAGGTATTTGGTATATTTTATGAAATAATATTTATATAATAATTGTTTTCTACTTAAATAAAGGAATTCTAGAACCTATAATATTATATTTTAAAAATATTATCTATTTCAATAGATTTTAATCAATTTCTAAAACTATTGCTGATTTTTCAAAGTATATTAATGAAATTTTTATTTATAAAAACATAAAATTGGGGAATCATTTTTCATCCATGAATAACAATGTAATAAAAATGGTGTTTGTAACACCCTAAAAATTCTAAAAGACAACCTTTTTTCGATAACATGTATGACACAGAAACCAAAATTTTAACATGAATGTAACAACTTGATACATTATGGTATATTATAAAATTGTAAATAAATTTAGTATATTATATATCATTAAATTAATTAAATAATAATTTATTTTTTGTCATACACAAAAATAATTTTATCGGATAGCTTTTGTCAAACAAAAGAGTGTGTTTTACTGAACAAAAATATATAACTAACACATTATTACTTAATATATAGATATATAATCTAGTTATTGAATTGGAATATAAGAATATTATTAAATAACTTATTTGAATATATATATTAAATATAATATTATAGAGTTCATCCAACAGATTTTAATGTTTTGGGATAAGAATAAATCAAATTTACACTTAAAAATTGTAATTAGAAAAAATAAAATTATGATTCCCTTTGATGGGGAACTTATATTAAATTCAATTTCTAGAAATTTTATAAACATCACATATCAATATATATTTCATTTTAAAATTTGAACATAAAAAATATATTAGGTTGAATTTGTGGTTTTTTTGCGAAGTTTCTGTTTTAAATAAATAATGAATATACAAAATTTTAATTGAAAACTAACTTTTCGTCTCCAAAATATATAATAGTAAATTGTATTTTAATTTTTTTAAAGTCACGTAAGATGATGTTTATATAGAATAATTCAAATTAGGACATTTTAAAAAAATTCACATTATAATTTGATATAAAAATAATTTTATCTTTTGATCATTTTTACTTTAAATCCCAAATTCGTTGTCCCGTTAGTAAAAATAACATTTAATTAATATCAGAAAATTTTATAACTATAATTTAAAAAATTAGATTCCATTTTTTAATCAGAATAAATTATAATTTACAATTAGGTCAAAATATTTTTTGACCAACGATATTAGTTAAAGTGATTAAATTTAATTACCAGGATTAAAGAAAAATTTATCTTATCATGCGACTAAACCATAAACATAAGGGCCTTAATAACATAGAAATGCGTCCTAAAATCCATTTAATGGAAATACTTTGACCAAATCCTCCTTTAGGTATAATTTTGTTCATTAATGGGGTCACATGATGTATGGGATAACTTTGAATAGTGACTAACTTTATATATTTTCATGAATGTCACTCCTCCTCCACTATAAAAATAAAATCATACAACACACTAATTCACACCTCTCAAGACCATTGGATCTCTTAAAATATGAAAATATAATCTCCCAAATTTCATCCCCCATCCTAGAATCCACACATATGGAATAAATTCATAAAAGAAATCATTTTTTATATTCCAAAATAAGTTACCTGAATATGACATGACCTTTTTAACAAACATTTTTTTCATTTACTTCTGAAACCCTTTAACTAAATTTTAGCATTACTATATAATAACCTAAGAGTCTTAAATTTAGATATATTTTGTTATTATAATATTTTTACCTATACTTTTACAAACATCCCTCAAAATGTGATAAAGAATAATTATTCCTTTGTAGGACGGACTACAACCTCGTGAACTAATGTCATTCATTATTCAAATTACTACACATTAAGGTTAGAACTAAAGAAGGATTTATTATTTATATATGATATATATTATATTTATAATTCCAAAACTCTTCTATAATTATTATATAACTCACACCATTATAATTTCAGTTTTATTTTAACATGATAACATTGTTTGTGAACGTGTGGACTACCACCTCCTCATGCGATGTGATTCATTCACTCAATACATGAAGTGTATAAAGAATTATTATAATTAAAATATTTGACATATATGACATAAATATGATAATTTAATAAAAATATACATATATATATAATTTAAATATCATTTTATTAAATAAGATAAATTAATGGATGTATCATTCATGCAGACGTACGACCTGACGTCTCGATGAATGGTGCATTTCAGTTAATATATGAAAAAATTATGGTTTATTCTAAATAAATATATTAATGATATATATTTTAGTAAAATAAAATTTTAATTTATATAAATGATTATTTAATGATCAATGTAATAATAATTGAAATAAAAAGTTGAAACATTATCGAAAAACTGGGAAATTAAAACCCAAAATAGTGAAAATAATAAAATATAATTAAGCAACATGTAACAATATATTATTAAAAAATATTATTTAAATTTAAAAATATATGTATTTTTATTGTATATGTAATTAACATGTTTAAAACCATTATACATTAAGGTAATGGATGTTAACCCAAAAGTAAAGGTATGGTATGGTATTGTTGACTAACTTTTTAATCCATGAGGCATACACATTTTCAGTAATTATTTATTTTATGTGGTGTACATAATTCCTCTATTTTAATTTTTCTCATTATTATATTTTTATGTATATTATCTAATCATTAATTTTATTTAATTTCATTCAAGGGGTTTATGATTATAATGTTGCTAAGTGGTAAGGGACTTCGTATCAACTTCTAATATTTTTGGTGCACTTTCATTTTGTGCACATAATTTCAGATATGTGGTGTACATACTACCACTTTAAAAAATAATATCATGAATGATTAATTATTCATTTTATTTTAGTTTCAATTTTAATTATTTAAACTATGTTGATTTGAACATATATTTACCATGTGGTAATGAAATTTCATAACTCAATTTCATTTCATTTAATTATATCACTTCCTCATTGTCATTAATACTATTTGATTATGCAGATATATAAATTGACTATATATTGATTTATTTCCACTTATTTTATGTGTATTTATAATTGATACACATAATATATTAATTAATTAATTATCTGTTCCATTTAATGATCATTTATATTGTATATACTATAATAAAATTTTAATCTCAATTTCATATTTTTGATTTTAAATTATAGGAAATTAGTTTATAATTTTATAATAACCCCATTAATTTTATTCTCTTATGGTTATTCTTGACCATTTTCATGTAAATGAACCATTTTCCCACTTTTTGGTACTTAAAATGAAGTGGAAAATTTTTTTTAAGGAAACCTGACTACATATTCCTCTTTAGTTAATGAAAATATCTTCTTATAAAAACTATGTTTCAAAATATAATTTCAAATTTTTTTAACCCTTGAAAAATTATTTATTAATGAATATTTTACCCTTTTTCATTTAATTTTTTTTTAAACAGAGTCCTCCTTTATCTTTCTAAAGATGGTAATTTTATAAACATTTACCTTTCAAAAGGAATGTTCTTATTGCCTTGTGAAATATGTATAGAATATCCCCCCCACCCATTGTTTTATGGAATGTTATTTTTCAAATTTAAAAGGTTAGGTTTTTGGGAAACTGTTTTTGAAAGATAATTTCAATTATAATGATTTCAATTTTTTTAAATGGAATATTGATTTTTGTCAAGTATCAAATAAAAAGTTATATTTGTATTGTCTATATTAATAAATGACAATAACCCTTCAGTTTTACACCAGAAGAGATTTTTTTTGACACCAGACAAATTCTTCCACTATATGGTTTATGATTTCATTAAACAATGATAGTATGGAAATTAAATTCCTTGATTTCTTTTTTTTCTCTTAAGAACTAAATAAAAAAAGATCATTAGTCATTAAATTTATCTTAAATAACCTTATAATTTATCATACATAGGATATTTTCCTAAACCGTATACTGTATTTACATACAATGTTTTAATTGATGGTTATTTTATTATTTGAGTACATATTGATAAATAAATATTCTTAATTAAATACTGATATTTTATGAGGAATATTGTATACTAATTTAATAGATTACTCGATATAAGGAATTATTTGGAAAGTTAGTGTCAGGTGGTTCTTAACATGATATATCCAAATGATGCATCGATAGACTCTCATGAGATAAATTAGTTTCCAGATTTAAATGGGTTTCTACGAATTGTATTAAACTGTTGTGTGAAAGGTCTTGATTTTATCGGTTCCCATGTTATTCAAACATGATGTCCAATAAATATGAATTTCAATTAATTTGATTAAAAAATTATTATCCAAAACAATTTCACTGTATCAAAATTCTATAGATAAGTTTGATTATTTGTTTATTGTTTTTATGGAATCTGTTTTCAGTTTTTTAACATTTTTTATTTTTTATTCAATTCAATACTAGTTTTTTTATTACCTGGAATGTGTATTCAAAAATTTACCTTTCCATAATGACTAATCACATTGATTCATTATTTTTTCTACTATATAAAACACATACTGACGATTTTATTTTTTATTTTATTATGTTTCCTTTCTATAGGATTCCCTTAACTATATTTACAAGCATATGAAAGGATACAACAAATTGAATAAATTTAACCTTCAAAAAAAATAATTATGTTGTAATTAGTGTATTTTTTTGTAATATATGACTCATGTATGTATCATGTTTACCAATAAAATAAAACACTACGATTTTTAGGGATTTTATTCCTTTTAATCATGCCAATGTAATGGTTGTAGAGACCATCTATAAGATTCTGAGTTTGGGTAACTATAATTGGTATCACATGGTGGATTAATATCAATAATGAAAACTATATTTTTGGATACCTAAGTAAAAAAAATACCCAAATAAATACTTACAGGATTAACATTAATGCACATATATCTTCCCTAACATAAGAGTTACGGATAAAATCACATGATTATGAAATTAAGGTTGATCATAAGTTCTATTTCATTAAAATATATTCAATTGTTTTTGGATGTTGAATCCAAACAACAATTAGGATATATTGGAAGAAATATTGGTCAATATAACTCATTAGTTTAGTATTTGTTTTAGTGGATAAGATATTTGAGAAATAATTACCATATATTTTAAATACAAGAGTTAAAATGTATCTATATCATTTAGTGTTGTTATAATCATTAATTATACTTTAATAACAGGAAAATTAGATTATTAGTCTTTGAAAAAATATTTATTTTTGAAAAACTTAGGGTAATGACTATTAATTGATTAAATTTCAAGGATCTCCATCATATTTGGTAAATTATATGTCGAAAAATGGAAAATGTGTGTGAAGGGTGAAAACCTTTCAAGTAACAAACCATGTAATTATAAAATATTTTAATCATTCTAGAAATAAATATTAACATTCATTATAAATTTAAAATTAATAATATGAAATTTATAGAAATAAAATAATTTATACTAATAGAATAGTAAATTGACCACATAAATTGTAACATAAAAATTAGGAATAATAATTTGGACAATAGAATCGTAACCTCTCTTATGAAACTATATTTAAAATTCTTCATATCTTAAAAGTGAAAATATGATATATTTATATCATTGAAAAAGAAAATAAGTGTTTTGAATTTGATAAATTAAATGTTTATTTTTTTATTAAACTTATGTATTTATTTATTTTTTTTATATTTAATTTAATAATATAGAAGAAAATTTATTTTTATAAAATAGATTCATAATTTAATCTTCTATTTTATTATTATATGTTTTTTTATGTGACCTTAAAAAATTATTCAATGTGTTACAAAAATGTTATAGTTTTTGATTTTTTATATTCCGAATAAATAATGAATTTAATAAAAAATACATTTTTCATATTTAAAAACTTATTGTCCAAAAATTCAGTTCATTTTTAAATAATACACATTTAAAAATGGTTTCAGTGATTTTTTGGGATTTTTCTAATATATTTGAATTTGTGGGGAATAGTAAAACACTCAAATTTCTGATAAATTCTAAATATATGATTTATCTTATTATAGAAAATTGTTATTTGATTTATGCCCAAAATATAAAAATATATGTAATTTTATTAATATATTTTTTGATAATTATCAAAAACTAAAATTTATTGATCCAAAATATCAATCTAATAAATATAATAATAAGAAAACATCACTCTCAACCATTATAAATACAACCCCACACCACCTCTTATCCTCACAACACAATACATTCTATAAATTTCAATTTCTATTCAAATATCGTCCCAAGAATCTCCCGCACATCCAAGACCTTATTGCCACACCAAAAAGCCAAAAATAATATCTTTAAGGAGGTTATCATGGAGGATAATTCAAGAGGTAAAATCAAATTTCATTTTCATTTATTTTCATTTCAATTTCTATAAATTTATTTTTAGATTATTTCATTCCCTTATACAAGTGGAATTCAAACTACATTATATTAAATATAATGTAATTTTATAATTTTTAGGGAATATTTATTATCAAATTCTTTCCCCATTTCTTTTACTCTAAAAATAAAAAACAACATTCGAGATGTGTCGATTTACCGATATCGTGGAAGATGTGTTTTTATTTTCTGTTACCATATTAATGTCTGGATGAAAAACAATTATTATAGATAAGTCAAATTTTATTATTCTTATTATATGTTATGTAACGTTCTAGAACTGGAATTACACATAGTATAAATTAGTAAAACAAAATTAGGTTGTAATGATCAAAAATCACTAAATAATTAATTTAGATCACCAATGTTCTCTCTCCTGATTCATCCTCAGAAATATAAAAAAATAATATATAAGAAAATGAAATATTATAAAAACGATTAATAACAATTAGCATAAATTCATGAAAACTATTATCATTTTACCTGACTATCCATGAATTAATACAAGTAAATGAATCGAGAAAATGAACTGAAAAACACTCCTAAATAATAAAATTGTATCTTATAACTCATTAAGAAGTACATAAATGATCTTAATAAAATTATAATAAATCAAATAAATATATATAAGTTTATTTATTTATTAATTAATAGATTTAACTTTATTATTTAGGATATTATTTTCATGTATAAAACACTTTCAAACATAAGATAAGGGTTTCTTCCCAAACCTTAATTTTTTCCACTGGGTTATGATTTCACCCTCATTTCCCCAACGTAAATATTTTTTATATTTCTTTAAATTATCATGACCCACCATCACCAAAAGGAGGGAAGGGATGACAGATTTCTAATAACATCATTATTTATGTTGAAGGAGAGATAACAACCCCCGGAACCCGCCTTCAATAGGTCCCGGAGTGGCGACCAGCACATGGGGTATAGAATCTCACACAAAAAGGGAGGCATTACCCTTTTTATTTTTCTAGGATCAAGAGATAAGATAGAAACCCCAACATCACTAAAGCTGAATTTAAAGGTAATGACAAAATTAACTCATTCCCATATGCCTGTTCAACAGTATATGATACAAGCCACAAAAACTCCAAAGGTAAGTACCAAGAAAAAAAACGACAACAGAAACTACATCGAGGTTCGAGCTAGTATGGTCCCACACGATCCCTGATGTCCTCCTGGAAACCTGAAAGCAGTTTTATATATGTAGGGTGAGCATACAAGTATTCTCAATAGGTAAAACCAAAATCTCTCATTCACAAGTGGAGAGGCATTCTAATGCCCTGTGAGAAAAGAGAAACCAACGCACCTAGCAAGGAAAACTATCCACCCAAGCCTCACCAAGCACACTCTCCAAATAATTCTGGGCAAGTAAATTATAGTAATAACACATCAATATTTGGGTACCCTACAAAACTTTCCCACTGGCTATTGAAGACATCCTACGCATCAAACCAAACCCTCCATTCTCACCACAGTCCCACTGCCAAACCCCGCCTGCACACACCTAAGTCATAGCTGCCATCCTTCCCGCAGACACCTGAGCGACAACCACCACGTCCCGCATAACCACACCTGCAAACACCTGGGTCAGGACAAACACTGCCATGCCCGAAGACAACTGGGCCTCATCCCGAAGACACTTGGGAAACTACCTGCCCATAAACACCTGGGCCATCCACCACAACTACCCTGCCAGAATATTCTTGGGCTAATAATGTACTTCAATCCACCATAGCCTACCCAAAGAGTCTTGAGATAATCAAGAAATGGAGCATAAATGAGCTAATAACCATCCACTCATAGGAGTGTTGGAAAAAACACCCTCCCCATGAAATGGGTTGTTCGGCCCTAAGTGCTCAAATGGGGTAGGGCGCGAATAAGAAACATAAAAACTACAGATATATGTATAGGTAACAATAACTCATCCCAACCCAGGGTTCCTAAATCTAAGCACAAACACCCTTGTTATTATTCATTTATAATGGAGAGCACAACACTTGCAGAGAAGTCTCAACTCATTCCAAAAACCAATCCCCCATTTAACCCATTCTTAGAATCATTTTCAAGTGATCCCATTTATGTAAAGTCATGTACTACTGGGAAACTATTTGGAATAACCACAAAACAGGAAAAGAGAAACACCAAAACAATAACTTAAGCATTCACACCCGGTTCTCTTGTTAAGTCACAACAACAAAGGGATAAGTGAGATCCCTAAAAGTACTGGAACCAATGAAAAACTCACAAAAGGTATAAGTGAGATACCTTGAAGTAATGGAAACAAATAAAACCCTATGACACAGCCCCATATCCCTAAAACTAGGAACCAACCATTTCTCAACAATATAGGATCCCACCCGAGTTTGTGTCACAGTAGAGGAACCACACAGCTCTAGATTCACAACCAACAAATGTGCCACAACAGAGGATCCCATCCCATTCCAAATATTTCCATAATCACCAAGCATAAAAAGAACACTTACTTCCAAAATGAGTGGGAAATTTCCAGGTTCAAGCACATCATTCCTTTGGTTCTTCTTTCTATTGTTAACCGAGGTGGTTACACAGGGATTCTAGTTTTACTAAACATCCATTGAAACAAACTAAGTTTAGGTGACTAACCAATTTACACATTATAGTTATTTAGTCATCACAAAAGGCAAGTGTTTATTAGGACTCATGGAAAGACCACCAAAGACCATGATTTTTAGTGATCACAATCCCGTACAGTTCTCAACACATCAACATAAAAGAGTACATCAGAACATCAATCACACCCCCTTCATTATTTAAAGGTCTATTCATTATCTTTATTAAGATTGGATTCATCAATCCCATAGAAACAAAATAATACCCACCCCACATGATTCACAGTAAAGAAAGACAAAGGAAATCCCTACCTGATTGATCAATGATCGAAGTTCTTCTCCACACACCAAGAACAGGGAAAAGCGCGACATGTAGGGGAGGGACATCAGGAACACCAAACTCACTAAGAAGAAATGAAGAAAACCAAGAGGAATGAGAATAAGGAATAATAAATTCCCAAGATACATATAGATAATATCCCGTTGTTATGGTATATGGGGATTTTAATGGCTTTAAATTCATATCATGGTTCCCCATGCGGTTGGGTGGTTACACACGATGGGATTAATTGCTATTAAATTATCCCCTGAAGAGGTTCCTAGGGATTTCATGGGTATTAATTATGGGATTTAAATGTATTTTCATCACTTGAAAAAGGTTAAAAAGGCCCAAAATATGCGTTACAAGAAAAATTGTAGAAGAGAAACCTGACAAGGCAGGGTGACACCGATCGGTCGCCCCGATTAGTCGCACACTAAAATGATGTCCTACCACCGAGACATCACCCCTAGGATCTGAAATTTGGAAATGTGATGGACCGTGAGGGTCTGGGTCATCACATAATATACCTCTCAAAGCATTCTCACCCTCGAGAATTTAAAACCAGACCTGAAGAAAGGAGGGGGGGTCCGAACAACCGCCCCAGAAGATACCTCTCAAGAGAGAACCGGAACAATTAAAATTACCAAAAAAACATAATATTAATCCATCTGATCATGTGGTAAGGGTTTTCCCTTCCTCCATGTTAAGATAATATCCTTTTTGGGCAGCACTGACTCGCCCGCACGGGTTTAGGCGCATCCACTCTAATGCGTCTTAACTAGGGATTAGGTCCTCCGCTCCCCACATTTCAGGATACTTCAAACATATCCAAAGAAAAAGGAAAACCACACATTCCATAGTTAACAAGGGAAAGTGTTCCGTCACAACCAAAAACAACAAACAGAACTACTCCAAACAGCTCTGGGTACTGGGCGTGCATCTGCGTCTCCCGTTCCCAGGTACTTTCCTAAATCCCACAATGCCTCCACAACACACGAACCGGTGGAATGGTTCGTCCACGGAGCACCTTCTCTTTACGATCCTCGATCATCACTAGTCGCTCTACGAACGTTGCACCGTCTTCGATGTCTAGATCTCCCCAATCAAGGATGTGTTAGTCGTCATGCAGATATCGACGAAGATCAGACACATGGAAGACATCGTGCACACTTTGTATAAGTGGTGGCAACGCAAGCTATTAATCCACCTTGGCAACCCGTTGCAACACCTCAAAGGGTCTGAAGAACCTAGGAGAAATCTTACATCCCCTATCGAACCTCTATTTCCCACGCCAAGGGGAGACCTTCAAGAACATGTGGTCCCCGACCTCGAACAACAGGGGTATCCTCCTATAATAGGTATAAGACTTCTACTGGTCCCGAGCCGCCTTCATCCTCTCTCGTATAAGCTGCACCTTCTCCGTCGTGCTCTGCACCACCTCCGGGCCAAGGGTGCCTACCTCTCCAACTTCTGTCAAGTAAATGGGTGAGTGACATGGCCTCCCGTACAAAGCTTTGAATGGAGACATACCAATGGTAGGGTTGTAGCTGTTATTGCAGCTGAACTCAACCATAGGCAAGTGTCACACCCATGGTCCCCCAAAATCCGAGACACATGCTCGTAGCATTTCATCCAAAATCTGGATGGTGCGCTCTGTCTGTCCATCTATCTGGGGGTGGAAGGCAGTGCTAAGTTGTAGATGGGTTCCAAAAGAATGTTGTAATCCCCTCAAGACTCGTGAGGTAAACCACACATCACAATCCGAGACTATGGTCCTCGGAACGACATGCAACTGCACCACCTCATCCAAATACCTCCATGTTAAGGCATGCACTGCGCCCGACTCCTTGATCGCAAAAAAGTGGGACGATTTTATCAACTGATCCACCACTACCCAGATAGCATCACATCCTCCTTGAACCTTGGGTATCCCCATGAAGAAATCCATCTAGATTTCATCCCACTTCCTTTAGAAAACGGCTAATGGTTGCAATAATCCGCCTGGAACACGATGTTCCGCCTTCACCTGCTGAAACACTCGGCACTTTGCTACGAGCTCTGCTACTTCCTGTTTCACCCTAGGCCACCAAAACTGTCTCCTCAGACCCTGGTACATCTTGGAAACTCCTGGGTGTACTGCTAAGGGTGAGTTGTGGAACTCACTAATAACTCTCTCATGCATCACCTCTGGAACAAACAACATTCCCCAAAAAGGAACCTGATTCTGACCATCCTCTGTCCACCCTTCCAGAGCATCACCTTGGATAACCTGGTCACGCACCACTTCGCTATTTTGAGTATCCCCACTGAGACTCCTCCACATGCCGTAGCATAGAAGACTACATTGTCATCTGTATATCATCTCGCATCTTTATCACATAAACTTTCATTACATTTTACAAAACCGAGGATCTTTAAGGTTTAGTGTCTTGGAAACCAGGAACTTTAAACATGAAAACATAAAACATTCTTCTAAAACACTTGAAAGGCTTCTCCTCATGTTCATCCTTGGTTCATTACTGTATCACATAACCTAGGAGCATACATCAAAAGAAAGGGTGAGCAAAAAGCCCAGTAAGGAAAACAAGAGAAACATTTTACATGTGAACTTGAGATACTTCAATAAGGTCATGAAAAGAACTTTAAGGCATGAGAATGAAATAAGGAGGCATATCATAATAAAAATAACATTTTTCATAACTTGAAAATGTGGCTAAATCATTTAACATAGACAATCATGAACATATCACCAAGGTCCATCCCCAAGGTGTCATTTGAAAATTACCAAGGTTATTCACCAAGGTAACGTGAAAATTGTAATCTCTAGTGGTTACATCATTACCCAATGCATTGGAGCTCTATCAGGGAACACCCTTAAATTTGCCTTTATTATCATGTGAGACACATATATCATCATCAAAAATTTCATAAATAACCCATATAGCATAAAATAAATGGGTTTCATTTCATAATCATAACGTTTTAAAAACTGCTTTAAAGACATGATCTTTACGTCACTTTAAAACCCACAGAAAAGGAAGGTGGGTCTCATGTATGTAAATCCCAGAATAGAACATTTTGGTATATATTTGAATACCCCTTTAGAAGAAAGAGCTTTGAGTATTCACTTAATAATATAAAAGAACTTTAGAAAAAGAGAGAGACATTTTGAGACGGAAATTCTGCAGCATAACGGCTATGTTACGAGGTTTTAGAAGACATTAAAAAGAGAGGTAAAATGGGTCAAACATTCATAAATGACCCATAAAATAGTATATGGACAGAATAAGAAGGATACATGATCATGGAAATGATATGTCAAGGACATACCATTTGAAATGAAAAAACATGGAAGGAAGACAAAAATTAGATTTCTCTTATGAAAGTTCGGCAGCCTAACGGCGTTACTTAAATTTCAACAAAAATGATTTGAAAAGATCAAATAGAGTTTCTCATCATGTGAACATAAGAGTTCAGTATGATAGATATAGAGATAATTCCCCAACATAACAAAAAGTAACTTGAATGAATTGACATGAAAGTAGAACTTCAAAACGAGAAGGGTGAAGAACCACTTAAAAATTCGGCAGCCTAACGGTGCCACTTAAAACATCAAAATACTGAATTGAAGAGATCAAATGGGGTCTCTCATCATATGAACATAAGAGTCCAGTATGATAGATATAGAGATAATACCCCAACATAACAAAAAGGAACTTGAAATAATTGACATGAAAGTAGAACTTCAAAATGAGAAGGGTGAAGAACCACTTAAAAATTCGGCAGCCTAACGGCGCCACTTAAATCTTCAAAATACTGAATTGAAGAGATCAAATGGGGTCTCTCATCATATGATCATAAAAGATCAGTATGATAAATTTAGATATCATACCCCAACATAATAAAAAAAAACTTTAAATACTTTACATGAAAATAGATCTTGAAAAATGAGAAGGAAGAAAGAATCTGTTACAAAAATTTCGGCAGCCTAACGGCGCCACTTAAAACTTCATAAAACGAAATAATGAGAGCAAGAGGGGATCTCTCATTATATGAACATGAAAAGGGCAGTAAGAGGAGTATAAAAGAACATCCTCCAACATAAGAACATGGATCATAAAAGGAATTACATAAAAGAGATTACTTGAAATGAAAGAGAGAGGTCGGATCCCTTACCTTAAAACATAACTCTTAAAACTCAAAGGTTGGGACCTTGAGGGCTTGGGGGCACCATGGGAGGACTCCTTGGGAGGTAATGAGACCATAACTTCGTTGGGCGAGAGTGGGGAGTCGAATGTATTAGAGGATGGCTTGGTATTTATAGGGAAAGTGAGGGGACAAGGCATTAATGGCAAAGGGACACCTCATTAGTGGTTTTGGCAAAACCATGGGCTTACCCATGGTATTTTCCCATGGTATTGGCCACTTGGGAGACCTCATACCTTATCTCACTATTCATAATTCGAACATATTGATTACAAACTTAATACATCATTTAATGATGTCATTAAACACCCGTAACTTAAAAACTGTATTTTCACTATTCATCGAAAATTCAACTTTCTCAGAATAATCCCAAAATTTCACCTTAACCAAATATCAACGCTCTGATTACAAATATGAACTCCATTTTATAAAAATAATTTTCTAAATATTTTTAATTTAATTTTTAAATAAAAACACTATTCACCGAAAATTCATTTTTTTCAGAAAAAAAACCCCAAAAATTACCATAGCATAATATCGGTGCTCTGAGTTCAAAAATGAAATCCTTTTTATAAAAATAATTATCTAAATATTTTTAATTAAATTTTTAAATAAAAAACACTATTCACCCGAAAAAACTAATATTTGAATAATAATTTATGAAACCGTTATTTAACCATTTTATTGAATCACATTACTTAATCAAGGTGCCTAGATTATATTAATACTTTCTTTAAGTGAGATTAATAATCCATTTGGACACATTACTAATCCTAATCATAAAATCACTATTCATAATTTACTATTCATCAAAAATTAAGTTGATCTTATTAGACTCTAAATTTCATACTGAACATAATTGTAGAAGACCATTTTTCGAAAATCATTACACATTTTTAATTATTTAAGGTTTACACAACCATTTTTAAAATATCCTTTTTTCTAAAATTCATCAAAAATATGCATACTATATTTATCCGGTCATTTGAAAATTCATAAACTTCATCATAAGAAGAAATCCCAATTTTTATTTAAAACAAAGGATTACACAAGGCAGTTACGGTCTCCTTACATAGCCCCTTATCACACCAGCATAGGACCTAAGTGTAAGGTGTGCTAAGGTGAGAGAATCCGAGGGAGGCTCGACCAACATCGCACGAGTAGTAATTTCTATCAATTTGAACTTCTCACGAAGGTGATCTCGTTCTACCTTTATACGATGAAGTTCATCTTGGGTTTGGTCCAGAGCAAAGCCTAGTGGTGCTACCTCCTTCCCAAGTTCTTTTAGATCGGCTTCGATTGGTCCAAGACTACTGGGTGAGGCCATCGAATCTTCTTTCTATATTAATTAACCAAGATTACTTGTATTTAGAGACAATAATCAAAACGTTTAGTTTCCTGGGGTCATATTGACCAATGGTCATATAACAGTCAAAAACCAATAGTATCATTTTAATTATACTC
Source organism: Viscum album (assembly GCA_963277665.1). Lineage (NCBI taxonomy): Eukaryota > Viridiplantae > Streptophyta > Magnoliopsida > Santalales > Viscaceae > Viscum > Viscum album. Next base: position 81,917,908 of record OY728142.1, on the reverse strand, counting down.
ATGTTATCAAATTAAACATTTGTGTTGAGTATAAAAATAAAATAACACATAAAATTAGGAAACAAGATTTATTCAAAATTTTGGGTTGTTACAATCTTCCCCCCTTAAGAAATTGCGTCCTCGCAATTTTTTAAAATTAGGTTTTGAAATTTCATTGAATGTCCCACATCGGAAAAGGATTCAGTAAAACTATTACTTTAAAAGAAAAAAAGGGAAGTACGAAGGTCACCCGAGTTATCCCACACTAGGATTCCATGTAGGAAAACATGGACATGGAGGAGAAAAAAAAGGGTCTAGTTCTGAGGGAGAGTGATAGAGAACATGATTCGGAGAAAGTTAACCATAAGAAAATCCCAAACTTATGATGTGTGTAAACGATCTTTGATTACCTAGTAGGAAACGTAAAACAAAAACATTTTTGTTTTACGTTCCTTTTCATAATTTTGAGGAATTCATTTACAACCTAGAACAAAAACATAAGGAAATATATCTACCTTCATGTAGAGTTTCACCCTTTAATAAGTTTCTACCAAAACTAATCTTTTCTCCCAAACGATGAGCATTCAAAACTACTTGGTCTCATCAAAACACAAGAATCATCTTCTAGAGAATCACATAATCCACAAAAGATTAACTATCTATTTCTTCTATCTTCAAACATTATCCCAAAATAAAAAGGGTAAGGTTTAACAACTCTTCAAAAAGGAAGAATCCCATAGGAATGGAAACTAATTTTAAATCTTCAATGTTCCATGGTAATACCCAAAGTTCATCACAGACCATCCCATAAATAACGGTCCTTAAAATTCCTCAAAATAAACCAAACTAAGATTGAAACCCAAATACAAGAAGGTTTTGAAAACATAGTCTTCCAAAATAAACTTCATTGTTCATCTCCAAACAACATCAACCACTCCTAACATCTTATAACAAAATTATCTAAACTAAACATATTTTACCCAAGATAGGTTAATCATTCCCATAAGTAACCTAAATTACTATAAGTCCACCATAAATTCATCGATTCTTCAAAATATAAGTCAACCTTACTCCTCAATGAAAATACCGTAGTAATCTATTTACCTCGATCATATAGGGTCCCTAAAATAGTGAACGTATTCCAAAATAATAATCATCTTTTAATCCCCTAATCACCTCTGTCATATTAATACGACAATAGTCGCATTTCCTATCACATTGGTTTTTGGGACATGTTCTTCCATTTCCCGCCATTAACTAAGAAAAGAAACCATAATTAGGGGCTTATTTACTTAGCTAATAATCATGAAAAGGAAACTTTAAGCATAAAAGGATAAACATGTAGAATAAAATTATATCCTAACTTGTGATCCCCTAGGTTCCAATCTAGGTTATCCATGATCATATATTCTTATGTGAATCTTTATTTTGTTTTATCCTTGTTCCTTTAATAATGGTTCATACTAAGCTTATGAATTTACCAAAGCATATCCCCCAGGAGTGTCGTAACCAAGAGTGCAGCAAGGCCCGTTGTCGTGTACCAGTTCTCATTCGAGTCTAGTTCAAAGCGGTGTTTTCCGGTTTTACCCCTATGTACATCTGTGCCATAGCCACCTCTACCTGCTCGTATCTAGACAGGGATGTATTTGCTTGGAAACCCCTTACTCAATACTCACCAAAATACCAGGAATATTTCCTATATTTAAACTTTTCTATAGGGTTCTTCCTAGATTTTTCATATCCTAATTTCCACAAATAACTAAACCATCCTTTGATACCAACTATAGCATCCCACCTCTTTATCACATAAAATTTCATTACATTTTACAAAACCGAGGATCTTTAAGGTTTAGTGTCTTGGAAACCAGGAACTTTAAACATGAAAACATAAAACATTCTTCTAAAACACTTGAAAGGTTTCTCCTCATGTTCATCCTAGGTTCATTACTGCATCACATAACCTGGGTGCATACATCAAAATAAAGGGTGAGCAAAATGCCCAGTAATGAAAACAAAAGAAACATTTTACATGTGAACTTGAGATACTTCAATAAGGTCATAAAAAGAACTTTAAGGCATGAGACTGAAATAATGAGGCATATCATAATAAAAATAACATTTTTCATAACTGGAAAATGTGGCTACATCATTTAACATAGAAAATCATGAACATATCACCAAGGTCCATCCCCAAGGTGTCATTTGAAAATTACCAAGGTTATTCACCAAGGAATCGTGAAAATTGTAATCTCTAGTGGTTACATCATTACCCAATGCATTGGAGTGCTATCAGGGAGCACCCTTAAATTTTACTTTATTCTCATGTGATCCACATATATCATCATCCAACATTTCATAAATAACCCATATAGCATAAAATAAATGGGGTTCATTTCATAATCATAACGTTTTAAAAACTGCTTTAAAGACATGATCTTTACATCACTTTAAAACCCACAGAAAAGGAAGGTGGGTCTCATGTATGTAAATTCCAGAATAGAAAATTTTGGTATATATGTGAATACCCCTTTAGAAGAAAGAGCTTTGAGTATTCACTTAATAATATAAAAGAACTTTAGAAAAAGAGAGACATTTTGAGACGGAAATTCTGCAGCATAATGGCTATGTTACGAGGTTTTAGAAGACATTAAAAAGAGAGGTAAAATGGGTCAAACATTCATAAATGTCCCATAAAATAGTATATGGACCGAATAAGAAGGATACATGATCATGTTAATGAAATTTCAAGGACATACCATTTGAAATGAAAAAACATGGGAGGAAGACAAAAATTAGATTTCTCTTATGAAAGATCGGCAGCCTAACGGCGTTACTTAAACTTCAACAAAAATGATTTGAAAAGATCAAATAGGGTTTCTCATCATGTGAACATAAGAGTTAAGTATGATAGATATAGAGATAATTCCCCAACATAACAAAAAGGAACTTGAATGAATTGACATGAAATTAGAACTTCAAAACGAGAAGGGTGAAGAACCACTTAAAAATTCGGTAGCCTGACGGTGCCACTTAAAACTTCAAAATACTGAATTGAAGAGATAAAATAGGGTATCTCATCATATGAAAATAAGAGTCAAGTATGATAGATATAGAGATCATACCCCAACATAAAAAAAGGAACTTGAAAGAATTTACATGAAAGTAGAACTTCCAAATGAGAAGGGTGAAGAACCACATAAAAATTCGGCAGCCTAATAGCGCCACTTAAAACTTCATAAAACGAAATAATGAGAGGAAGAGGGGATATCTCATTATATGAACATGAAAAGGGCAGTAAGATGAGTATAAAAGAACATCCTCCAACATAATAACATGGATCATAAAAGGAATGACATAAAAGAGATTACTTGAAATGAAAGAGAGAGGTCGGATCCCTTACCTTAAAACATAACTCTTAAAACTCAAAGGTTGGGACCTTCAGGGCTTGGGGGAACCATGGGAGGACTCCTTGGGAGGTAATGAGACCAGAACTTTGTTGGGGGAGAGTTGGGAGTCGAATGGATGAGAGGATGGCTTGGTATTTATAGGGAAAGTGAGGGGACAAGGCATTAATGGCAAAGGGACATCTCATTAGTGGTTTTGGAAAAACCATGGGCTTGCCCATGGTATTTGCCCATGGTATTGGCCACTTGGGAAACCTCATACCTTATCTCACTACTCATAATTCGAACATATTGATTACAAACTTAATACATCATTTAATGATGTCATTAAACACTCGTAACTTAAAAACTGTATTTTCACTATTCATCGAAAATTCAACTTTCTCAGAATAATCCCAAAATTTCACCTTAACCAAATATCAACGCTCTGATTATAAATATGAACTCCATTTTATAAAAATAATTTTCTAAATATTTTTAATTTAATTTTTAAATAAAAACACTATTCACCAAAAATTCATTTTTTTCAGAAAAAACCCCAAAAATTACCATAGCATAATATCGGTGCTCTGAGTTCAAAAATGAAATCCATTTTATAAAAATAATTATCTAAATATTTTTAATTAAATTTTTAATTAAAAAACACTATTCACCCGAAAAAAACTAATACTTGACTAATAATTTTTGAAACCGTTATTTAACCATTTTATTGAATCACAATACTTAATCAAGGTGCCTAGATTATATTAATACTTTCTTTAAGTGAGATTACTAATCCATTTGGACACATTACTAATCCTAATCATAAAATCACTATTCATAATTTACTATTCATCAAAAATTAAGTTGATCTTATTAGACTCTAAATTTCATACTGAACATAATTGTACAAGACCATTTTTCAAAAATCATTACACATTTTTAATTATTTAAGGTTTACACAACCATTTTTAAAATATCCTTTTTTCTAAAATTCATCAAAAATATGCATACTATATATATCTGGTCATTTGAAAATTCATAAACTTCATCATAAGAAGAAATCCCAATTTTTATTTAAAACAAAGGATTACACAAGGCAGTTACGGTCTCCTTACATAGCCCCTTATCACACCAGCATAGGACCTAAGTGTAAGGTGTGCTAAGGTGAGAGAATCCGAGGGAGGCTCGGCCAACATCGCACGAGTAGTAATTTCTATCAGTTTGAACTTCTTGCAAAGGCGATCCTGTTCTACCTTTATATGATGAAGTTCATCTTGGGTTTGGTCCAGAGCAAAGCCTAGTGGTGCTACCTCCTTCCCAAGTTCTGTTAGATGGGCTTCGATTGGTCCAAGACTACTGGGTGAGGCCATCGAATCTTCTTTCTATATTAATTAACCAAGATTACTTGTATTTAGAGACAATAATCAAAATGTTTAGTTTCCAGTGGTCATATTGACCAACGGTCATATAACAGTCAAAAACCAACAGTATCATTTTAATTATACTCATGTTATCAAATGAAACATTTTTTTTGAGTATAAAAATAAAATAACACATAAAATTAGGAAACAAGATTTATTCAAAATTACGGGTTGTTACAATCTGATACAGGCAACCTCTTCCACCATCCACCCTTGCATCCAAGTGCAGGGCAGCCAACTCCTCTTTTGCCTTCCAAGGATCTTCCGACTCTCGAACCGCATCCTTCTGTGACTTCCGGCTCAAGGAATAAGCCATCACATTCCACTTTCCTGAGGTGTAGGAATTCTCAAAGTCATGGTCTTTATGGAATTCCATCCACCTTTGATGTTGTAAGTTTAGGTCTAGCTGGTAGAAGACATACTTCATGCTCTTGTGATCGGTGAAGACCATGAAGCGCTCCCTGACGAGATAGTGCCGCTACAACTTTAGTGTGAACATGACGGTCATAAGCTCTAGATCATGGGAGGCATAGTTATGCTCATGGGGGTGTAACTATCTAGACCCATATGAGATCACCCCTTCCCCTACATCAAAACGCATCTGAGGCATTTCCCTGAAGAATTACATAACACCTCATATGTTGCCCCTTCTTCCGGTAACCTCAACACTGGGGCACTAACCAACTTCTCTTTCAGATAACTGAAGTCCGACTCACACTGCTGATCCCACACGAAAACCTGGTCCTTCTTGGTCAAAGCTTTCTAAGGTATTGAAACCCAGGAGAAGTTGGGCATGAATCTCCCGTAGTAACCTGCATGCCTGGGGAAACTACGAACCTCCGCCATGTTCTTGGGTGTTTCCCAATAAACAACAGCCTCGACCATCGATGGCTCCACTACTATCCCCAGCTCGGACACAACGTGCCGAAAGAGGTGAACTTCTCGCGTCCAGAACATGCACATGGGAACTTACAATATAGTTGGTGCTGTCGGAGGACCTCTAAAACTGTTCTAAGGTGCTCAACATGATCCTTCGTTGATCTTGAGTAGATCAGGATGTCGTCAATAAATACGACTATGAACCGATCCAGATATTCCCAGAAGACGGAGTTCATGATCCCCATGAACACAGCTGGAGGGTTTGTAACACTGAAAGACATGACTAGAAACTCGAAGTTCCCATTTCTGCACCTGAAGGCAGTCTTCGAGATGTCACCCTCCCTCACCCTCAGCTAGTGGTATCGTGACCGCAGGTCAGTCTTAGATAACCAAGCTGCTCCCGTCATCTGGTCAAAGATACCGTATATCCTAGGGCGGGGTAACGGTTCTTGATTGTTACCTGGTTCAGTCTCCGGTAGTCTATGCACAGCTTGAGACCACCATCCGCCTTCTTGGAGAATAATACTAGAGCACCCCACTGTGAAACACTTGGTCAAACAAAACCCATCTTCATCAGATCATCAATCAGAATCCGCAACTCCCGTAGATCTGATGGTTCCATCCGATAGGGGGCCATCAAAATCGGATGAGCACCAGGTTGAAAGTCTATCCCAAACTCGATGTCATGTCGAGGGGGTATAGTTGTCACCTCTTCGTGGAAGAAATCCATAAAATCACTATTGAACCCTAGAACTTCCACCATCTCTGCATCCACTGACTCTACTAATAGCTCAGCTAACAAAGAGAGGAGGGGTTCCCCTTGCCTGCTGCTTTCCTGGAATCTCTTCTCGTCGATGAAAGTCACCCGTCAGCTGCCCAATTCTGAAAACACAACCCCTCCACAGAAGCCATCAATGATGGCACATACAAATAACAACCAGTCAATTCCTAGGATGACATCATATGGATGTATATGCAATAGTAGAAGATCCCTGACTGACTGATGTGGCCCTATCATTAGTCTACATCCTCAACAAACACACATCAATTCGGTCTGTCCTCCGACTGGTGTGCTCAGCACTAGGGGCACTAAAATTCTCTCAGCATCTAAACACAGAGCATGGGACAAACTGGGTGCAACAAAGGAGTGTGAAGCTCTTGTATCGAACAAGGCATAATAAAGGGAACAAAACAAGATGACCATACCTCGAACATCTTCTGGTCCGGCGGGAACTGCTGCCTCCGTGGTGTGAAACTTCCCACGCCCAGCTCCTCTGCCTCTCGGCTGTCAGCCACCTCCCCGACCACACCTGGGTCGAGGTAACTAAGGTGTGCCTTGGGGTCAGCCTCCTCCAACAACATTTTCCCTCAGCGGAGCGAGAGCCCGCTACCCCTACTGCTGCTGCTAAAAGGGCCTAGTTGGGAACTGGTGCTACTGAGGTGGGTGCTGGACCATTCCACCCCCACCATATTGTACTCTGTCAAGGAACTAATTCCAAAGGTTCCCATGGCTTCCACAGATGAAGCATCTCAGCCATGGGCCCGAAAGAAAAGGGCTTGGTCTGGAAGGTTGGAACTAGAACTGCTGAGGCCTACTCCCTGCTGGTCGAAACCTAGAGGGTCTTGATGCTGGAGGCCTTCTGCTGACAGCCTTACCCTTTGAAAAGCCCAACTGGATTCCCTCTTGTGACTCATCTCCAAGAGTGTGCATCCTTTCCACCACTTCATCCTTCTTCTGTACCTCCATGTAGGTCGGTAGGGTGGTGGGAGTAACAACGTACTGAAGAGAAGGTCGAAGAGCCTCCTCCAAACGTCTTGCCCGAGACTCCTCATTCGGATAGAGGTCCGGATCAAAGAGAAGGAGATCCTTAAACATGACCCCCAACTCTCTTACTGACATACTCCCCTACTGGAGGGAGAGTATCTCCTGCCTCTTCTTATCCTTCATCGTGGAATAGAGGAATTCCGCACGGAACTCCTTGTAGAAGTCTTCCCACATCACATCGGTCTCCCTATTCATCCCAAGATAAGGCTTTCACCACTGACGCGCTACTCCATGCATCTGACATACTACCAGAAGAACACAGTACTCTGTCGGAGCCCGGATCAAGCTGAAGGCTAACACAAGCTCCTCTAGCCATCTCTCCATCTCCAAGTCTGAGATGATGCCCTCGTACTTCCCGAGGGCCTGTCGCTGAAAGGATTGTAGTGTCTTCTTCCACTGATCATCCTATTCCTCTCATTTGGTCCTCTTCTGATCGGCCATGTCAACCTTCAGGGCCTCGATCACCCACACTGCTCATGCTCGCCTCCCATGTGCCATAGCTGTAAGGTAAACAAGGAATGCCTAAGCCCGAGTAGTTTTGAAAATTTTTCTTAAATTTTATTTCACTTATTTATTTATTTTGAATCCCCAAGACACCCATGAAACATGAGAACACAAGTCATTATGATTCATGTACCTTTCCTAGGGTTTCTACCCTACAATCAGTGTAGCCTCACTTGGTCATTCGGTAGGTCCAGAGTCCCTGCATCAGATCACAGGGGGCCCTAAAATCCCATGTCCTAGTTGGTCCTCCCTCGCCTATTTCAGGCACCAAGGTCACCCAACACTGTTTCCCTACCACCGCATGAAATAATCAGTGTGCCTAACTCCAGACTTCATCCTATCTCTCAACCCCCCAACCCTGCCTCTGATACCATTCTGTCATGACCCGCCATCACCAAAAGGAGGGAAGGGACAAATGATTGCCAAGCCCTTCCTTTTTTAAGTTGAAGTAGAGTTAATGACCCCTGAAACCCGCCTTCAATAGTTCTTGGAGTGGCGACCAACACCAAGGGTATAGAATCTCACACAAAAAGGAAGTAATTACCCTTTTATTTTTATAGGATCGAGAGATCAGATATCAACCCAAACAACAACAAAATTGAAAGTAAAGGTAATGCCAAAAGTAACCCATTCCCATATGTATGTTCAATAGTAAATGATAAAAGCCACAAAAACTCCAAAGGTATGTACCTAGAAAAATGAAAACGACAACAGAAAATGCCCCAAGGTCCAAGATAGTACGGCCCCGCACGATCCCTGAAGTCCTCCTAGAATTATGAAAGTAGTTTTATATACGTAGGGTGAACATACAAGTATACTCAGTAGGGAAAACCAAAAGCTCTCGTGCACAAGTGGAGAGGCATTGTAATGCCCTGTGAGAAACGAGAAACCAAAGCACCTAGAAAGGAAAACTATCCACCCAAGCCTCACCAAGCACACTCCCCAAATAATGCAAGGCAAGTAAATTATTGTAATAACACATCAATATTTGGGAACCCCGCGCCACATTCCCACTGGATATTGAAGGCATCCAACACATCGAACAAAACCCACCACTCTCACTGCAGTCCCACTGCCAAACCCCGCCCGCACACACCTGGGCCATAGATGCCATCCCACCTGCAGACACAAGGGCCACAACCACCACGTGCCGCATAACCACACCCGCTAACACCTGGGTCCGGACAACCAATGCCATGCCCGAAGACACCTTGTCCTCATCCCGAAGACACTTGGGAAACAACCTGCCCGCAAAAACCTGGGCTAACCACCACAACTACCATGCCTGATGATTCTTGGGAAAATAATGAATATCAGGCCAACAAAGCTTTCCCATAGAGTCTTGGGATATTCAGGAAAGGGAGCAGAAAGGAGATAATAACTATCCACTCATAGGGGTGTTGGGAAAAACACCCTCCCCATGAAATGGGGTTTTCAGCACTAAGTGCTCTACTGGGGTGGGGCACAAATAAGAAATGTAATAACTACAAATGTATGTATAAGTAACAATCACTCATCCCAACTTAGGGTTCCATAATCTAAGCACAATCACCCTTGTTACTATTCATTCATAAAGGAGAGCACAACACTTGTGACAAAGTCACAACTCATTCCAAAAACCAATCCCCCATTTAACCCATTCTTAGCTTCATGTTCAAGTTATCCCATTTAAGTAAAGTCCTACATGACTAGGAAACTAACAGGCATATCCAAAAAACAGGAAAAGAGAAACATGAAAATAGCAACTTAACCATTCACACCCGGTTCTCTTGCGAAGTAACAAAAACAAAGGGATAAGTGGGATCCCTCAAATTATTGGAACCAAATAAAACCACACAAAAGGGATAAGTGAGATCCCTCAAAGTACTGGAAACAAAGCAGACCCAGAGACACAGCCCCATATCCCCAAAACAATGAACCAACCATTTCTAAAAAATAGAGGATCCCACCCGAGTTCGTGACACAGAAGAGAAACCATACATCTCCAGATTCACAACCAACAACTGTGCCACAGCTGAGGATCCCATCACTGTCCACATCTTCCTATAAGAACTAGGCAGAACAACACACCCACTACCAAACAGAGTGGGAAACTTATAGGTTCAAGCACATCATTCATTAGGTTCTTCTTTCTGTTGTTAACAGGGGTGGTCACACAGGGGTTCTTGTTTTACTGAACACCCATTCAAACAAACTGAGTTTAGGTGACTAAAAAATTTCCACGTTACAGTTATTTATTCATCACAAAAGACAAGGGTTTATTAGGATGCATAGAAAGGCCACCAACGACCATGATTTTTAGTGAGCACAAGCTCGTACAGTTCTCAACACATCAACATAAAGAAGTACAACAGAAAATTGATCACACCCTCCTTCATTCTTTAATGTTCCATTCATTATCTTCATTAAGTTTGGATTCATCAATCCCCACAGAAACAAAAGCGTACCCACCCCACATGATGCACATTAAGGAAAGATGAAGTAAAACCCTATCTCATTGATCAAAGATCGATGTTCTTCTCCATGCGCCATGAATAGGGAACATCATGCCTTGTAGGGGAGGGACGTCGGAAACTCCAAATGCACTATGAATAATGGTAGCCATCCAAGAGTAAGAAGAATAAGGAAGAAGAAATTATCATGAGATATATGGATAAGATCCCACTATTATAGGATATGGGGATTTGAACAGCTTTAAATTCAGATTGTGGTTCCCCAAGCGGTTGGATGGTTACAGAAGATGGGATTAATTGTTATTTAATTCTCCACTAAGGAGGTTCCTCAAGATTTCTTGGGTATTAATTATGGCATTTAAATGGCTTTGAATCACATGAAAAGGGTTAAAAAGGCCCAAAATAGGTGTTACGGGAAAAACTATAGAAGAGAAACCCAATAGTGCTGGGTGACACCGATCGGTCGCATTGGTCGGTCGCACGCCGAAATGACGTCCTACCACCGAGACATCACCCCTAGGATATGGAATTTTGCAAAGGGATGGACTGTGAGGGTCCAGGTCATCACAAATATTTTCAATTCTATTTGTATGTTATATAAATATGTATCTATATCATTTCAACAATCTTTTTTTGGGATATACATGTTTTTAAAAGGTTTTATTCACAATTCTTACCGATAAGCAATACCAATTTAAGGGAACATCCTGATTTCTCACCTATTTTCAATTACCATTAACAATCTATTTTATGAAAAAAAAATATTTTTATAAAATAAATAATTTTATCATTAATAACTATCCTAGTTCAATGATAGTGTTTTTTATCCTGTCTAATTGAAAATTCCAAATGAACCAACCATGTAAACCATGAATTAAATGTAGCCAAAACATTAAAATTAACAACATATAATTAATCAATTGTTCGAAATAGGTTATAAGAATATAATATAATAAATTATAGATATTATTGTTGTTTATTGTTATGTTAATAACATAGATTTAACCCATAAACCATTAGGTTTGAACATGGTTTATGTAATTAGAACCCGAGTTAAGGGAATTCATATCCCATTTTACACAATTGGGGTTATCCTTACACTTCATTAATTATGTGGAACTAATATTATTTGTGAAATTATTTTTTTATATTATTTTGTATTTATAACTTATATTTATATTCGATTTGAATTATTAATTCTAAATTTAATTATATATTTTTTGTAAGGGTCTTATTCTTAAAAAATACTATTTTAAATTTTTGTTTTTACAAAATTCAAAAGGAATGTTTTTATGTGTTGTAGGATTGTATTCTAGTTATCTTTAATTTTTTATGATAAACTATGTGACCCATATCTCTCAACTATTCATTGGTTATTTTTATATTATTGTTGAAATGTATAATTACAACAAGTGTTACTGCATTGGTTACACCAAAAGGTTTTGGTGAGGGTTACATCATAAGTTAGCCTTGAGGGTTATATTATAAGGTACTAAAGAGGGTTATGAATCATATTGTATCCATGATAGTTACCAATTCCAATGTAAGTAATTCAAAAATATACCTTTATGTGTTTATTTTTCTATGTTCTATGGGAATATCTTTTTTTCAGAAGGTATGTATATGATACTTTATAGATGAGAAGTTTTTATTTGTGAAAATGATTCCATATGTTTAATAGTATTTATGGGCTACTGGTTTATTTCAATCTGTTAGCTTTTATTGCTGTTATTTTTTCATCATCTCATATTTTATAATTTTGTCATAGGTTTTATAGATGGGTAATATAAATGAAGCCAAACTAAATGATGTGAAGAGTATTCGTGGGAAGATATCAAGATTCATAAAAACATATGTATTGTGAAATAAATTGATAATATTTTATAATTACCCACTTTTCATTCATGTGGGATCATATGTATGAATTTTTTCCCAATTATTTACCTCTTTAAACTATAAAAATATATTATAATGGAATAATATTTATTATAAATGAATTTATTAGATTATGTAATGGATAAGGTTCGGTTATTTTGGATAGTATCAGAGAATGATTAAGACAAAATTAGGGGTTAGGATGATTTTAAAAGAATACAATAAGTTTTTATTAAAATATGGTTATATTGAATTGAAATAGCATTTTTATATTACCATATCTCTTCATTTAAGATATTTTTATAATGAATGGCTTTCCACCGAACAAATCGGGAAGTTTATTTTGGAAGGAATTGAGATGACGATATATTTCTGAATACAAAACCTAGAATAATAGGTGTTGGAATAGAGTATTTTTTGAAATTAATGGATCATCTGATGTAAACAATATATTATAGTTTAATTTATGATAAATAATAAATATAACGGCCAAAACCGAACATATTGATTGTGGAACATTTTAAGCGGAAAACTCATCATATTATCATTGAATCTTCTAACCTAGTGGTGGATAAAGTTTAGATTAAATCCATTGAAATGATATTAAATTCCTTGTAGTGTTTATATAAAAAAGTTTAGTCTTTCAGATTACCATTTTCAAGTTGAAGTTGAATGGTGGAAGTCAATGGTGCAAAATATCATAGATAGTTAGGAAATTGATTCCTTGGAATTGAGTGTATTTAAGAATATTTTCCAAGTAAAATATTTTCCTAAGACGGTTAGACAATGGATGGGAAATAAATTCATGGAATTTAATTAAAGGGATGAGGATTTAGTGGCTTTGTGTGAAGAAAAATTCACCCATTTGGTAAGGTATGATAAAAATCATATTTGATATTTTTATTATAAAATCAATTAATTTTTACTTATGAATGATGTCATGATACCAAAGTGAATTAGCCGCTTGAGAAATCATAAGTTATGATGAAGTTGTTCAATGTGGGGATATGGTAGAAATGGAGTTTTCTGATGATCACATCTACATTGAGAACAACAATAAGAAAAGGTTCATATAACAAGAAATGGTTGAGAATCAACAGAATAAATTTAATGGTAATAAATTATAGTTTCTGGTTTGTCTGATGTGTTTTAAAATGAACTGTGGGGAATTCCTTAACAAACCAAGGAAATGTTTTTGATATGGTATTTTTGGAAATATTTACGGATATTGTAACGTAAATGATCTAATGATTAATTTTGATAATAAACATGTAATGAGTTTCAAATGTGGTGAGGTAGGTCATTATGAAAATACCATCCCAATGAAAGAACTCAATGATAGAAGGTAGCTATAATATAATCACAAATGAACATTGAGATACTTTGTATCTATATTAGTTGATGTTTTTACAGTGACTGATGTGGTAAAATAAATATAAAGATGATTGGTGAATGCTATAGTTTGGGATATACCTTACAAAATGGTGGTTATTTCATCTACAATGATTCTTAGTTGATGGGACTCAGTTGTGTTCTGATGCAGAATGATATGTTAATTAGTTATGATTCAAGATAACTAAACTGTAATGAGTTAATTTTTCCCATATATGATATGGAATTAATAGATATTGTTGTTATTTTAAAATATTGAAGGCATCATATATATATAGTCAAATGTGAACTATAAACTAACTATAAATATTTGATGTATATATTTACATATTTTGACTGGAACATGAGGCAAAGAAGATGGGTTTAACAAATAAATGATTATGATAACATGATCAATTAATATCTTAGAAAATAAAAGAAAGTTGTATACACCTTGAGTGAAAAATATCATGTTAATTTAATCATGTCATATTTAGAACATGACCCTTTGATTAATGATTTGATGAATTTTTCTTGTAAATTTTTTTCTAATAGAAATTACACTATTTTGTTACAATTTTTAGTGTAGTTTCCTCTATTATTTATAATAATGAAAGTGAAGAAAAAATACTATGAGTTATAGATAATATTAGAATTGGCTTAAAGGGATAGTGACCAGAATTTAACTTTGATAAAAATTGTGCTATGAGATTTGGAAATAGGTTCATCTGATCCTAAGATAAATAAATAATTGTTAAGTGACACTCATAATTCTACATTTTTGGATTCCCTATAGTACTAACAATTATAGAGTCCATCATGAGTATTACAAGTGGGATGGAATGAAAAGAGACATTGATGATTTTTCTATGAAATGTTGGATTTTTCAACAGGTTATGGCTTCTAGAAAACTACCATAGGGGATTCTTCATCAATTTATAGTTCCAAAGTAGAAATGAAAAATTAAATCCATGGAATTCATGGATGTAATTCCAATGAATTCTCAAAGCAACAATTTGATTTGGGTTTTTGTTGATCTCTTGACTAAATCTACATATTTGCATCCTATTTAAGAAAAAACTTTTCTGGATTAGATATCTCAACAATTCCTTAAGGAGATTATAAATTTTCCTTGGTTTCCACTCACTATTATATCTTACAGTGATCCAAAATTCATTCTTAAATTTTTGAATGGCCATCAGAAGTCATTGGTTAAGAAATTAAATTTCAATAAATACTTGCTTCCAAAATCATATGGAATGTCAGAATGAAAATTTAGAACATATAGGATATGATTCAAGCATGTTAAATTGATTACCTGCGTTGTTAGAATGGAAATAATTCATTTACTAAATTTTCTTATAATAATAGTTTTCATTCTAGTATACAGAAGTTTCCTTTTATGGAATCACATGGGAAGTGGTGTCGAACTCCACCATTTTTAGATGATGCTGGGGATTGACTTTCATTACGACTAGAAATAGTAGAGTAAGTGTCATATAAATTGAATATGATCCGAGAAAACATGAGTATAACTAAAAGCAGGTAGAAATTATATGTAGAAAACAAGAGGATATACCATTCATTTGAGATTGGTTATCATGTTTTCCTTAAAATCTCCCATTCAAAAAATTTGATATGTTTTGTTAATAAGGTAAAGATAAGTACATGGTTTTTTGGGCCTTATGCAATCATAAAAAATGATGGACCAATTTCCTACAACGTGGCTATGACTCTAATTTTTTCCCATGTATAAAATTTTGTTCATATTTTATTGTGGAGAATTTGTGTGAAAAATTCATCTCTTGTTTTTAGCTCAGAAGTAGTTCAGTTGGAAGAGAACTATTCTTGTGAGGAAAATCAGGTTCATATTCATAGTCATAGAGAGAATGTATTGCATAATTTTGTAATTCACTAGGTTTAATTTATGTTGAGAAACCACATGCTTGAAGAAGAAAAATGAGAATCTAAAAATGGAATGACTGAAAGATATCCGCACTTAATTAACAAGTGAATAAAAATTGAATGAATGCAATTTACAGAACTTGGATAGAATGTAACAAAAAATTTACTTATTAAATAATTTTATTATTATTATTGAATGAAATATTTATATTTTTTTAAATTTATAATGATAAAATTCATATTTATAGAAATTTTGGAATTTATGCAAATGGAATAGAAACATTACCTTAGTAATAGTAACATAGACATTAGGACTCGTAATTTATCCAATAGAATATTTTCCTCACCTATGAAACTATAAATAAAATTAATGTATCCTAAAAGTGTAAATATGATATATTTATATCATGGAATAAGTAATTTTTTTGAAAGTGATAAATAAAGTGATAATATTTTTGTGAAATATAAATTTATATTTATAATTTAGTAATCAATTTAATGATTTAAATATTTTTTTTCATAAAATGTATTCAAACACTAATAATTTATTTTATTATGGTTATTACATAATTTTTTGACTCCTTGATTAATATTTCCAGGAGTTATAAAATCAGTTATAGTTTTAAAACATGAATATATAAAAATATATATTATTTTAATTATAAATTAAATTTCACATATTTATGAAATTATTTTAAAAAAAATGAGTATATATTTTAATTCTACATCTCAAAAATTTGTTTTTGTGATTTTCTGTTATGTTTCGGAAATAGATTATTTTTTGGTGAATAGTAAAATTTGATAATTTAAGATATATGCTAAATACCTGAATTATTGTGTGATGGAACATGTACCGCTGATATATGACGAAAATCTCAATCACTCATTCATTATTTAAATGAATTTATTTATAACTCTCATTCTATACATTTTCATGTGAAATAGTAACAAACTAACGAATATTATATTTAAAAAACTCCCCTCTCCACCATTATAAATACCACCCCTCAGTACCTCAAATACTCACAAATAAAACCTTTTTAACATGTTGATTTTTTACAAAAATTAAATTAAAATAAACATTCCCATGTCCAATTCATATTAGCCTCACCAAAAGATTATAACCTAGATTCATAAAGAGGTTATCAAGGAGGAGAAATTAACAGGTAAAATTGTCTTTCATTTTCTATTTTCTAATACAATTTATCATATTTGTTTTCTGTTCCCTAATAACGTTTTCAAAGTGGAATGAAAAATCTATTCTCTTAAATATAATGTTATTTTTAATATTTATATAAATTTTTTTATCAAACCCATTCTCTGATACCTTTTATTCAAAAATAAAAACATCATTTGTGATGTTATGATGTACCGATATCATGGATGATGTGTTTTAATTTACCATTACCACATTAAATTATTCTCACAAAACCATTATTTTGATTACATAATATTTTATTATAATTATTATATGTTATATAATTTTTTCTAACCGGTTTATATAGAAAATATTAATTAATAAAAGAAAATTGGTTTATAATGATCAAAATTCATAAAAATAATTAATCTTTCATCACTAATGTTTTACCAAATGATAAATCCTCATAAAATATTTCTGAAATGAAATAGTATACCATTTATTATTATTATATGAGATAATTAATATAATTTTTTTAAATTATGGACAACTAATATAATTTTATATAATTTTCCGCACATGAATCCAAGTAAACTGGTCAGGAAAACCAATTAATCGAACAATCCCGAACAATAAAATTGTATATTACAACTCATCCAAAAAGTTCATAAATTAACATAATAAAATTATAATAAATAAAATACATTTATAAAATGTTATTAATTAATTATTTAATTTTTTTATTTAACTTTATTATCCTGGGTATTATGTTCAAGTGTAGTACACATTCGAACATAAGTTATGTAGTCAGTGAATGCAGAAATGGTGGAAGTCCCAGGGTTTGTCAGTGAGTTTATATACGTCTTCCCTGAGGAGGTGGCGACTCTACCCCCTCGACGTGATGTTATGTTCGGGATAGACTTGAAACCTTGAGCCCATCTGATTTTTATGGCTCCCTACCAGGTGGCACCTTCCGAGTTGCGGGAGTTGCGGATTCAGATTGATGATCTGATGAAGAAGGGTTTTGTTCAACCAAGTGCGTCACCATGGGGTTCTCCAGTCTTATTCGCAAAGAAAGAAGATGGTGGTCTTAGGCTGTGCATAGACTACTGGAGACAAAATCAGGTAACGGTCAAGAACTGTTACCCTCTCCTGAGCATAGACAACCTTTTCAACCAGTTAAAAAGGCATGGTTGTTCTCCAAGATTGAACTACGGTCGGGATATCACTAGATGAGGGTGAAGGAGGGTGACATCTCCAAGATTTCCATCAGATACAGATATGGGCACATTAAGTTTTTGTTCATGCCGTTCGATGTTACGAACGCTCTATTTGTGTTCATGGGGCTCATGAATCCATCTTCTGGGAATACCTGGATCGGTTCTTAGTAGTGTTTTTAACGACATCCTGATCTACTCATGATCAGAGGAGGATCACATTGAGCACCTTAGAATGGTTTTAGAGCTCCTCCAACAGCACCAACTTTATGGGAAGTCGTCCAAGTGCAAGTTCTGGATGTGATAAGTGCACTTCCTTGGGCACGTGGTGTCTGAGCAGGGAATAGTGGTGGACCCATTGAAGTTCGAGGTGTTTGTTTCATTGGCAGCAACCAAGAACGTGGGAGAGGTTCGTAGTTTCCTTGGACTGGTAGGTAACTACCAGAGGATCGTACCCAACTTCTCCCGAGTTGCAGCACCTTTGATAGCTTTCACAAAGAAGGGCCAGGCTTTCGTGTGGAATGGGTAGTTCCAGGAAACATTTAGCTATCTGAAGGAGATGTTAGTAAGTGCCCCAGTGTTGAGGTTTCTAGAAGAAGGGGAGGCGTATGAGGTGTTCTTTGATGCTTCAAGACAAGGCCTCAGGTGTGTTCTGATGAAACAACAAGGGGTGATCTCTTATGGGACTAGACAGTTACGTCCCCATGAGCGTAATTATTCCACCCACGATCTAGAGCTTGTGGCGGTCGTGTTCACACTAAAGTTGGGGCAGCATTACCTCATCGGGGAGCACATCGTGGTCTACACAGAACAAAAAATCTTGAAGTATATCTTATCCCTGTAGGACGTGAACTCACAGAAGCGAAGGTGGATGGAGTTCATTCAGGACTATGACTTTGATATTTCTTACACCTCAGGAAAAGGGAATGTGGTGGCCAATGCCTTGAGCAGGAAGTCACAGAAGGATGCAGTTAGAGAGTCAGTAGATGCATTCAAGGCGATGGAGGAGTTGGCTTCCCTGCACCTGGATGTGCGGATGGATGGGGGTAGAGGTTTCCTGTATTAGATGACAGTGCGGTCTTCTATACTGCGGCAGGTGGAGGAGTCTCCGTGGGGAGACAAAGAGATTAAAGTGATGTGTCATCGGGCTAACCAAGGCAATGCTCCAGAAGGATGGTCGGAGGATGGTCTGAATCATATACTTTTCCAAGGGAAGATGTTTACCGAGAGGAGATACGTGAGCGGGTTATTGGTGAGTTTCACAAATCACCCATAGCAGTGCACCCAGGAGTTTCCAAAATGTACCAGGGCATGTGGGGACATTTCTTGTGGCCTATGGTTAAGCGAGAGGTGGAAGAGTTCATGGCCAGGTGCCTAGTGTGTTAGTAGGTGAAGGCTAAACACCGTGTTCCAGGTGGCTCTTAACATCCTTTAAACATTCATGAGTGGTAGTGGTTTGAAATATCGATGGATTTCGTCATAGGGATAACCAAGGTTCAATGAGGCTGTGACGCTATCTGGGTAGTGGTGGACCGGTTGATGAAATCGGCTCACATTCTGGCGATCAAAGAGTCAGGAGAATTGGATACCTTAGCACAGAGGTACGTGGATGAGGTAGTGCGGTTTAATGGACTTATGCAGTCCATATTCTTAGATAGGGATTCACGGTTTACCTTACGAGTTTGGAGAATATTTTTGCCTGCATTTGGCACCCAGCTACGTCTTAGTACTACTTTCCATCCCCAGACAGATGGACAGACAGATCACACCATCCAGACATTGGAGGATATGCTACGAACATGTATTTTGGATTTTGGTGGATCATGGGTGCTACAGATGCCTCTGGTAGAGTTTACCTACAATAATAGCTATCACTCTACCATTGGCATGGCTCCGTTCAAAGCCTTGTATGGAAGGCCATGTCGCTCACTCGTGTGCTGGACCGAGGATGGGGAAACAAGTGTTCTTGGCCTGGAAGTGGTGCAGAGCAGGACAGAGAAGGTTCAATTTTTACGGGAGAGGATGAATGTGGCTTAGGACCGGGAGAAGTCATATGCCGATAATAGGAGGAGACCCTTGGAGTTCGAGGTCGGGGACCATGTATTCTTGATGGTCTCTCTTCAGTATGGACAACAGAGGTTCGATAGGGGGAGTAATATTTCTCCAAGGTTCATCAGAGCATTCGAAGTGTTGAGGCCAGTTGGAGAAGTGGCATATCAGCTTGCACTACCACCGCCGCTATTGATAAAACATGACATCTTCCATGTGTCACAACTCCGAGGTTATCTACACAACGATTCCCACATCCTCGACTAGGTATAACTAGACATCGAGGCCGACATGGCGTTTGAGGAAATTCATGGGAGAATTGAGGATTGTGAGAATAAACTACTTCGTGGATAGACCATTCCTTTTGTTCGTATGTTGTGGAGGCATGGAAGGCTCAAGGATAGTACCTGGGAAAGGGAGATGCAGATTCGTGCCCAGTACCCAGTGCCGTTTTGAGTTTTGTTCTGTTTTGTTTGTACTTGTTTGTGATGAAAACCTTTACTTTGTTAAATATGGAACGTGTGGTTTTCCTTGTTATATTGATGTTTGTGATGAGTACTAACTATGGGGAGGGGAGGACCTGATCCCTAATCAAGACACATTAAATTGGATGCGATTAAACCCAAGCGGGCGATTCAGTGCCGCCTAAAGAAGATAATATCTTGAAATAGAAGAAGAAACTCCCTAACCCATTTTACTGGACAGCTTGACCCTTGAATGTGCATTGTTGCTTGAAGGATAAATGTTCCTAGATGTCGATGAGGTTCACTATTGAGATGAATCTTTCTAGGTGGATGTTCAGAAACCCTCCTTTCTTTGGGTCTAGTTTTTATTCTCGAGGGCAAGAATAGTTTGAGAGGTGTCTGATGTAATGGCCCTGACCCACCTGGTCCATTACTTTGTCAAAACACTACTCCACCGAAACGGTGGCACCAGTCACGGGGTCACAGGTTACGGTGGAACCACGACAGACACACACCAGTCATGGTGGTACCGTGTTGTTGTCACTGTGTCCTCACCAAGGGTCTTCGTTCTTTTTCCAACTTATGACTTTTTTCACACCCACAACTTATCTTTTAGGGTAAAGATGATTTAATTAACCCTTTAAAAGCCATTTAAAGTCCATAAATAATAACTAAAATTCCCCAAGATTCAGGAAAACCTTAAACATACCAATATGTGTGGTTCTTCTTCGGTGTCACACCATTCCCCGTACCTTCCAGTTCCGCCCCTATTGCATGTTTTACACCGTTTAAAAGAAACGGTTTAACGCATGGCTGTTATGCCACCACCCTGATGGGAATAATTAAATAATAATTAATCCAATCATGTGTAACCTCCCAACTGCATAGGAAACCACGATCCGACTTTAATGTGGTTCAAAATTCATTATCCTGTAATAATAGGATCTCATTTTTATATCACACTAGAGTTTCTTCCTTCCCCTTCATGGCTGAATTTCTTTCTTCTCCCTCGTGCGCTTGGAGTCCCTCCTTCCTGAGGGTTGTGGTGCGCATGTGCTGTAGTTTTTCTACTCGTCATTGATGTCCCCAGAGTTCCTCCCCTGCAAGTCATGCATCCCCATTTCTTGGCCAGTGGTGAAGAAATTCGATCCTTGATCAACCAGGTAGAGATTTTTCTTTCATCTCTCCTTACTGTCTATCATGCGGGGTGGTTATGCTACTGTTTCTATGAGAATGGATGATACCAAAAATTAACAAAGATAATAAATAGACTGTTAAAGAATGATGGGGTTCGTTTGACCATTCTTCTATACTCTTTTATAATTTCTATATTTTGTGAACTATTTGGGCGTATGCTCACTGAAAATCATGGCCATTGGTGGTCTTTCCTTGCGCACTATTGAACACTTGTCTTCTGTGATGATTGAATGACTCTAACATGGGAATTTGGTTAGTCATGTAAACTCGTTTGATTAAATGAATGTCCAGTGAACAACAATCCTTGTGTGATCACCCCGGTTAACCAAACAGGAAGAAGAAAACATCGTGAATGATGTACTTGAGTCTAGAAACTTCCTTGCTCAGTCTTGGTGGCATATCAGTTTGTTATGCTCGATGCTTTTTGGGTGATGGAGATGAGGATGAGATCATTTGTTGTGTCACAGTTGTTGGTTGTGAATCTGAAGTTGTGTGGGGCTATATCTCGAGGCTTGGTTTGGTTCCAATAATTTGAGGGATCTCACTGATCCCTTTGTTATTGTGACTTAACAAGAGAACCGGGTGTGAATGCTTAAATTTTTGTTTGGATGTTTCTCTTTCTCTGGATTGTGGTTATGCTGGTTGGTTTCCCAGTAGTGTAGAATTTACCTAATTGGGACCACTTGAACAGGAAAACAATAATGGGTTATATTGGGAATTGGTTTTTGGAATGAGTTGTGACATGGCTATGAGTGATGTTCCTTATTTTAGGAATGCGTAGTGTCAAGGGTATTGTGCTTAAGATGACCTTGGAAACCCTAGGATGGGATGAGTTCTTGTTACCTATACATATAATTGTAGTTCATATGTTTATTATTCGCGCCCCACCCAATTTGAGCTCTTAGTTCCGAACACCACCATTTCATGGGGGAGGTTGTTTTTCCCAACACTCCTATGAGTGGCTAGTAATTAGTTCCTTTTCTGCTCCCTTTCTGGAATAGCCCAAGACTCTTCGGGCAGTCTGTGATAGCCTGAGGTTCATTATAGCCGATGATTCTTCGGGAAGGGTAGTTCTGGTGGTTGGCCCAGGTGTGTGTGGGCAGGTTGTTTCCCAAGAGTCTTTGGGATGAGGCCCAGGTGTCTTCAGGCGTGCCAGTAGTTGTTCTGGCCCAGGTGTTTGCGGGCGTGGTTACGCATGGTGGTTGTCTCCCAGGTGTCTACAGGCTGGATGGTGGTTGTGGCCTAGATGTTTGCAGGCGAGATGTGTGGTTGTGGCCTAGGTTTGTGCGGGCGGGGTGTGGCAGTGGGACTATGGTGATAATGGCAGGAGAGGTTTGATGTGTAGGATGTCTATGATAACAAGTGGGAAAGTGGTGCGGGTTACCCAAATGTCGATGTGCTATTACTATACATTACTTGACTTTCGTTATTTGGGGAGTGTGCCTTGGTGAGTCTTGGGTGGAGAGTTTTCCTTGTTAGGTGCATTGTTTGTCTATTTTCTCATATTGCATTAGAATTCCTCCCCACATGTGCATGAGAGTCTTTAGCTTTCCCTACCGATTATACTTTAATGCTCACCCTACATATATAAAACTGTGTTTAGGTTTCCAGGAGGACTTCATGGATCATGCAGGGTCGTACTAGTTTAGACATTGGGACAATTGTTGTAGCTGTTTTTCTTTCTTTTATTACTTCTTTTTGGGGTTTTATTTTACTTTTTTATCATTTAATTTTGTAACATGCATATGGGAATGGTTTTCATTGTCTATACTTTTACCCCCCCAGTTTTGATGTTGTTGGGATTCACTATCTTATCTCCCGATCCTATTAAAGAAAAAGGTTAATGCCTTCCATATTGAGTGTGATCCTATACCCTTGGTTCTAGTCGCCACTCTGGGACCTTTTGAAGGTGGGTCTCTTGGGTCATTATATCTCCTTCAACTTGAAGAAGGAAGGGTCTGACAATCTGCTATCCCTTCTCTCATCTTGGTGAAGGCGGGTCCTGACAGAATATTGCGTTAGTAAATTAAATATCGCATTTTTTAAATAATATTAATGAAATATATATTTTATATATTCAAAAAATATTATTATATTAAACTAATATATTTTATAGCTGTACGATATAAAGATACCAAAATTTATCCATAAAAACCAATATTCATTAAAGGTCATTGTACCGCATATTAAAAGAGAATCTATTTTAAATTAAATTTTGATAACATTACAAGTTATATTTGAAAAAATAAACTATTTACATTAAATAGAAATTCAAAAATGTATTTTTTTTAAAAAAATTGTAATTTCTCTGATATGTTTTATATTTTAATGAAAAATAATAAAAATTAATTTTTAATTGTAAAAAAATTATGAAAATAATTTGGTGATAAATTATATTTTTGATTGGATTAAAAGAATAAATAGAGTTTTTATCATTAAATATAATTTAGGTCATTGGAATCAATTTTATATTGAATTTGGTTATTAAAATGTTTCAATCTTTTGCATCTTTAAACATTAGTAACACATTTTCTGACCCCATGAAATTTATTAATTTCGAATTAAATAATACAAAATATATGTTTTGAATTTGAGAAAAGAGATTCCATAATTGGAATCTGTGGTTCCAAATTATGTAAATAGGTTTCTTTTATAGTTGTCCATATGAATATTTAATTTAGTAAAAAATATATTTCCACAGATACAGGTAAATATTTTAATTAAATGTGAATATTATTTTATAAATATTTAAAAATTACCATAACACTGGTCCTAATGTCATTTGATGGGTGGGTTTCAGATCCAAATAATCCTTGGTCCGAAATTGTTTTCTTTTTGAAGCATCATGGGTCAGACTATGAAATTTATTATATTCAATTTAAAGAATAGTTAAAGATGTCATACTCATTTTTGAATATCTATTCCATTTTTAATATAGGCTTATAAACAATAAATTTAGACTATAAATATTACTTTGAAAGTAACATTTATTATACACATCATGGAATTTTATTTATAAATTTTAGTTATAATATTATTAAAAAAATGGTTACAAAATGATGGTGGAGTAATTGCTTAATTAATGGAAGAATCAGATAAATCAATTTAAAAATATTAAAATAAATATAATTTGAGATAATTAATGTCATCGTAGAATTTTTTAATTCAATTTAAATTTTATGGATTATTGTCAATGGTTTTTTGGAATATATCATTTTGTTAAGATATTTTAAAATTTTATCTAATGAATAATATAAATGTTTACAATAATAATATTTTAAAATAATAACATTTTATTAAATGATATAAAATTCATAAAAATATAAAATTAGGAACTCTAATTGGGTTATGTATATATTTTTCATAAATGACCAATTTAGGTTTATATTGGAATTTTATAGCAAATATATGAATTGTGAAGGTGTAAAAATTCACATTGTCATTGTTAGAGTTAAATGGTTTAATTAATGGTTAAATCAAAAAGATAAGGTTAATAATATGAAATAATATTGTATAAAAATAATTTTTAGATGATTTAAACACAAAATCATATTATGTGGTATATAAATCACGTTTGATCTATTTTAATTTTAAAATAATTTATATGAATTTAATATTTATAAGGAATCCCAAGGTGCCCCTAACCTAAATTATAAAACAGAATCATCTCCCCCACATCCTCGCACAACATTGAGCCTTCTTGTTCGGCCATGTTCTGACCAATTCTCCACCTAAAATTCATATTCATTTTATTTAAGACATTTTCTTCAAAAATATACCAAATCGATTTCCATTGAGAAGAGATCTGAAGGAATTTCACTGAATAAGTGTTAAATGTTTTACAAACTCATTCAACTTCTTTTCATCATATACTTATTCATAATTTGTATTTTTCATACTAAAGTAATAAATATATTGAAATCCATATGTGGTTTTTTTATTATTATTATGGGAAAACAGTATTCCATGATTTATCCATCATTGGAAAATCAAAAGCACCACATGTACGATTGTACGCCTTACCATCTCCCCGCCATTATGTTATTTGTTTCTAAAACAATTTTTTTAATGGAATAATTATTGATAAAATGGATATAAATAATAAATATGACATGATATTGATTTATTATATTTATTTTTCCATCCAATTATTTATCATCTAACCATTAAAGGAATTATATAGTCATTGGTGAATATGTATGACCTTCCATTTCCATGATGCGACATGATTAATTTTCCATCTTAAAAATAGAATAATGAATAAAAAAATTATTTAATGATTAAATGTAATAAATATTAACTTAAGAAAATTATGGATATGAATTAATCTAATATATGATTATGAAATGTGACTTTCATGATAAAAAAATTATATTAAAATGATGCAGTTAAAACCAGATGCAATGGTAATGAAATATTCATAACAAAAAAATATAATAAGATCATATAATATATCATAAATATATTAATGATTCTGGAATAAATTTATAACAAGATTTGATCCATTATATAAGAGTTTAATACAAACTAAAATAACGTAAAATATAATGTAAGTGTCAATTTCACAATCTCATTATTATTCATGATTGATAATAAGTAAGAATATCTAGATTAAAATTTATTATTCATGTCTATTTTTATTAAATGTATTTTATAAAATATTTTTACTATTATCCATACAATATTTTAAGTATTTTATTGATGTTCTTATTTTTATAAAATGGTTTGAAAGGATTCATTTTTTCATTTCCAAATGAGGTAATATATGAGTTTTTCGACAAAAATATTGAATAAATATTATTAAATTATATGGAATTACCAAATTTACCTCTGTCATGAAACATTTATGTTTTTAATATGCATCTACACGTTTTATTTTTTGTAAATAAAAATCTTTCTTTTATAAATCAGTGCATTTTATATAAATTATTTCAAAGTAAGTGGGGGAGGGGGTTATCTAGATATTTCTAATGAATAAATTAGAATTTCTTTATAAATTCCAACAACTTTTATTGATTATTAATTTTCATTGAGGTTGATATATTATGAAAAAATAAATAATATGTTTATGAATGATTTATGATATTTTTTACTATGTATGTGCTATTTTGATACGATTCATGGTTTATGGTTAATGTTTTCACATTATGGATTCTAGTTTTTTAATTTGAATGTTTATGTTGTTTATTTTTCATATGAAGAATGCATTGAATAAGTATGTTATGCATAATTCCCAATATATCCCCTTAATGAATCGATATGTGTCATGGGACAACATTACTTGGTGAAAACCCCTTCGCAATTATTTCAAAGAAGTTTTAAATTGTTGGGATGAGAGATCATGACATAAAATCTGGCGGGCTTCACCTGGACACTTAAACTATCATGATGATAGATATTGATAGTGCATATTTCTTAAATTATTCATTCCAGTAGTTTTCAATTTCAATTTGATTATTTGATTAGTTATAATATCCACGGAATGTTTCTTAACTCTTGTGGTTATTTAAATGAATTTTTATTAGCTACTTACCCTAAAATAATGTTTATTCCATATTTACTGAAAGATTCCTCTATAATATTAACCATAATAATCATATGAGCTAACCCCTTTCATATGTTTTATTTTTCACAGGATAGAAATATGTTTATTATGACTGATATTCAGGGATAAGATATAAGAATAATGGAGTATTCAAAAGATTTTACATGTTTTTATTATATTTTAAATTGAAATGTAACATCCATATAAATGATATTTATTCCAAATACTTTAAACTAATTGGTCCCTTGGGATTCTAATCTCATATCTATGACAATGTAATAATTTAAGGCACCATCATTGGGATTTTGGGGACAAGTTTTTTACATTTCTAGTGACTCATTGTTTAATGTATAAAAAATATAAATTAGAAATTAAATTAGAAAAAGAAGAAGAAGAAAATATGAGCATGTGATTCAACAAACAACATAAACACAGTAAATGGTTATCTTACAGAGATATCTTATCATTTAATAAAAAATGTTACCAATTTAATTCTTTTTATCCATTATGGTTTAATCATAATTATCACCTCATTAAAAATTTTAGTTTTTCAGAGAAATTTTTTTATTAAAAATAATAATGATTTTTATTTATCGATTTAAAAAATTATATACATTCAATTAAAAACTATCAATATAAGTTATAATATTCATATTTAAAATACTACTGTTAACACATGAAAAAAAAATATTTCAATTCATTTTTTAAAGATATATAATCATATTTTAATGCCCTTAAATAATATATAAATATGTATAATACAAATATTTAATATTTTTTTAATTATAAGTTTCAAATTTAATTTATTATGATAACATATATACAACACTTTCGAAAAATTGATTGAAATATATTGTATTTTATGACTAAATTATAGTATTATTATTATTATTGATTTATTTGATTTTGTATAATGCATTAATTAAATTTTATTAATATGTATTTTTAAAATTATTAATTTAATTTTTAAAATTATATTGATAATAAAAAAAATTATATATAATTAATGACCATAATAATGATACATATTTATAAAATATAATTATTTACAGTATTATATACAAGCTAATTTCCTCCATTATTATTATAATAAAATAAATCATAACCTCTAACAAAATATTGAGGTTCATGAAATATTTGGTGGTAGTCAAGGTGGTGATCATTCTAGAATTAATGTTGATGAATATATTTCTATTAAAAATAAAACATTTTTTGTGAAAAAATCACATCTCATTTAAAGAAATCTTTTACTCCTTCTCAATGATTATTATTCCACAAAAATTAATTTCTTATTTTGAAATCCAATTATGTTTTTACTCATATTTCCATTATATTACCCTTCTCTTATTTTAAATTTTTTTGTTACTCTTTTTATGATTTGAATTTTCTGGAAATATATATCAACATATTAAAAAGTGATGAATTCATTTCAAAATCATAAGTTTTATCTTACACTAAGCATTCTCCTTATAAATATATTATGTATATTCAATAATCTATTATAGAAGGTTGTTTTGAAAGGTAAATATTTCAAACAAATTCACATTCAATTTTTAGAATCCTTGGTGTACTTTTAATGGATCCAATTTTGAATATATTTTTTAAATTAAAATATTTAAATATATTTTCAATTATAATCCTTTAAATAATTATGACTTTTTAATGGAACATTTATTGAAATTTATTTTTAAATGTATATAATTTTCAAATTTGGTCACTTCAACATTTCAAAAATTATTTTTCATAGTGACTGTAAGTCTGAATTTTACAGCAAAGATGATTACATTTTCTTAAAAAATATTATGATTTCACATCTATTTTTTATTATCCCTAACGTATTTATTTCCATGGAAATTAATATTTGTTAAATAATCATCTAAATTGTCTTATGAAAAATTCTTCTTGGGATATTTATTTTAAAGTATCACCAATTTATATTTGTGGGGATAATTTTTTGAATAACATCTACAATTGAAATGAAAATGAATTTTTTATCCATGTCTTATTAATTGTGTGATGAATTACATTTTTAAAGGAGAATATATAAGTTGGAATTATTGATGGGTGTGTCCCTATATATCCAGTTGATGAATTTGAAATGATTATATATCATTATTTTTATAGGGCACACTCAAGGATTATCCCAACCAAAATGGATCACATGATTATTATACCAAGATAATGTGTATACGAGAGTATTACCCCCATATAAATACTAAACATGAGTATTATAACAATATAATGAAGGGTGAAAAGGAGGAAAGATCAATCCAAATAAGTTACATGGGTTGTTATCCAAATAATACTTTGTAAGGAATTTATGGGCTTGTATCATTGACCTATTATTTCAATACATATGTTTACGACAGAATCTTATACTTGAGTTATGATAAATGGACTATGTTTGTTATCTCATGATTCCAAACCATTTTTAAATATAAAATTTCAGTTCATTTGAAATTGTATATACTTATATCTGGAAACATAGTAAAATGTCATTGTTCCCTGTTCATTTTAATAAAAATATTTCACTCATAATCTTGTTTTTGTTGGGCGCCTTCCTGGTTGGCGCACTGGGCAACGCCTCCTCAAATGGTGCACATGCGGTATCTGTTTTAATGTGGTGTTTTAATGCGGGCCAAGGCCGCGTGAATTAATTCACGCGGTGACACTCTTTTGACGCGGCGACATTATTTTGACGCTGATTCTTTTCCTATATAAGGAGGCAGAGGCAAGGCATTTCATCATCACCGGCAGCAACAACACCGAGAGCAAATCTCATTTGGTGATCGCTTTCTTTGACGATCATCTTTCTTGCTCTCCACCTTTTGATCCATACTTTTATTCTTGAGTATTACTTTTGAGATCCCTTCCATTTTGGGGAGTCTCTACCGTGTACTTCTTGATTTTAGTGGATCTCTCTTTCTGGACTAGGTCCCGTGGTTTTTCCCTTTCGGGTTTTCCACGTAAAAATTTCCAGTGTCAAATTTATTTTTCTGCACATTTAATTTTTGTCGCTGCACATCCGCTTCTATTTGGGGGGAAAGATTCAATTTCCGCTGCGTGTTCGCTTTTTCTTTTGTTTGCGCGTTCGTCGCTTTCCCGTCTTTCCCAACATCTGGTATCAGAGGGTTTGGTTCTTTTCTTTCCATATTTATTATGGAGGCCAACTACAGTCGGATGATTTTGTTAAATGGTACCAACTACCATATGTGGCGACTTAAAATGAAAGATCTGCTTTTTGTCAAGCGAATGCATCTTCCAGTGTTTAGTACCCAGAAGCCAGAGAGAATGTCAGACGAAGAATGGGCGTTCGAGCATGAGATGGTTTGCGGTTTCATTCGTCAATGGGTCGAAGACAACGTGATGAACCACATTGTCAACATCTCTCACGCCAGAACTTTGTGGGAGAAGCTTGAGACGACCTACGCTTCGAAGACGGGAAACAATAAACTGTTTCTTCTCAAGCAAATGATGAACTTGAGGTACAGAGAAGGTACGTCTATTTCTGATTATTTAAGTGAATATCAAGGATGTTTTGATCAGTTGTCTGGCATGGGTATCAATTTTGAAGATGAGGTTTTAGCTCTTTTGCTTCTTAACACTTTACCCGATTCTTGGGAAAATTTACGTGTTACTCTAACCGGTTCTGCTCCTAATGGTGCTGTGACATTTAGTTTTGTCAAGTCTGCTATTTTAAATGAAGAGGTCAGGAGACGTACTCAGGAGAAATCTTCTTCCGAGCTTTTGGTCACAGAGAACAGGGGGAGAAGCCAGGACCGGGGGCAGAGCAGTCGAGATAAGAGCAGAGGCAGAAGCAAATCCAGACTGAAGCAGAGAGATTTTGAATGTCATCATTGTGGTAAGAAGGGGCATGTTAAGAAGTTTTGTTATCAGCTGAAAAGAGAGAACAGATTGAAGGAAAATCAACAGAAGAAAAATGGCGATGGAGAGGATCATGTTGCCGCTGCTACAGGGGGTGATCTTGTTATTGTTTATGATTCCATTAACATTGCTTCTGATGATTCTTGCTGGGTTGTTGACAGTGGTGCCTGTTTTCACGTGACATCGAAGAAGGAGTTCTTTACATCTTACAGCCCAGGTAATTTTGGGATTTTGAAGATGGGAAATGATGGACATGCTGACGTTGTAGGCATCAGGACTGTTTGTTTAAAGACCAGTACAGGAAGTAAGCTGATTTTGAAGAATGTCCGACATGCACCCGAGGTTCGTTTGAATCTTATCTCTACCAGCGTTCTTGATGATGAAGAGTTTATCAGCACTTTCGGTGATTGCCAATGGAAGCTTTCCAAGGGCTCTTTGATTGTGGCTAGAGGGAAGAAGCAATCAGGTTTGTACTGGACTAGAGCTTCTATTTCTTGTGATACTGCTTGTGTTGTTGAGTGCAGTGTTTCGTCCAAGTTGTGGCATAAGAGGCTCAGTCACATCAGTGAGAAAGGTCTCGGTTGTTTGGCCAAGAGAAATCTTCTTCCAGATTTGAAGAGTGTCAAGTTGGACACATGTGATCATTGCATGGCTGGAAAACAGAGCAGAGTGAGTTTCAGCAGTCATCCTCCACACAGGAAGTCACAGGTACTTGAATTGGTACATTCTGACGTTTGTGGTCCTTTGAAATCAAAGACCTTTAGTGGCGGTCTTTATTTTGTTACATTTATTGATGACTACTCACGAAAGCTCTGGGTTTATGTTTTGAAAGCCAAAAGTCAGGTGCTCAGTGTTTTTAAGCAATTTCATGTTTCTGCTGAGAGAGAATCAGGAAAGAAATTAAAATGTATTCGCACTGACAATGGAGGAGAGTATTGTGGTCCGTTTGTTCAGTATTGCAGGCAGGAAGGTATTCGGCATCAGAAGACGCCGCCCAAGACACCTCAGCTGAATGGTGTAGCTGAGCGGATGAACAGAACTTTGCTGGAAAGAGTTCGTTGTTTGCTTTCAGAAGCAAAGTTGCCTGGACATTTTTGGGGTGAGGCTTTACTTACTGCTGCTTATATTATCAATTTGTCACCTGCGGTTGCTTTGCAGACAGACACTCCCGACAAATTTTGGTATGGCAAAGAGATCAGGTACGATCACTTGCGTGTTTT
This sequence comes from Viscum album, assembly GCA_963277665.1. Classification (NCBI taxonomy): domain Eukaryota; kingdom Viridiplantae; phylum Streptophyta; class Magnoliopsida; order Santalales; family Viscaceae; genus Viscum; species Viscum album. Next base: position 81,885,595 of record OY728142.1, on the reverse strand, counting down.
TGGTTGCAAGGCTTTTGTTCATGTGCCTAGAGATGAGAGATCCAAGCTGGATGGTAAGACACGCCAGTGTATTTTTATTGGCTATGGACACGATGAGTTTGGGTACAGATTCTATGATCCTGTTTTGAGGAAACTTGTCAGAAGTCGCGATGCAGTGTTTAAGGAGGATCAGACTATTGCAGACATTGATAAGGGAGAAAAAGATGCTTCTCCAACTTCTGATGGTTTTGTCAGTCTTGAGCCAGGTTCTAATTCACATTTACCTCATGTTGTTGATTCTGATGATCATGTTGATGTACAGAATGATGCTCAAGGTGAACAGGTTGGAGTTGAAGTTTCCGATGCACCTTTTGTTTCTGATGATCCGGTTCCAGGGGTTATTAATGAACCCGCAGTTCCACTCCGGAGGTCATCTCGGCATCGCACCGTTTCTACTCGATATTCACCTGATGAGTATGTTCTCCTCGCTGAAGGGGGAGAACCAGAATCGTTTGATGAGGCAATGGAGAGTGAACAGAAGGATAGATGGGTCGCGGCAATGGATGACGAGATGAAATCATTGCACGACAACCACACTTTTGAGCTGGTGAAGTTACCAACAGGGAAGAGAGCTTTGCAAAATCGGTGGATTTATCGGATTAAGAATGAAGAATCCAGTTCTGTTCCACGATACAAAGAAAGGTTAGTTGTCAAAGGCTTCCGTCAGAAGAAAGGTATTGATTTTGATGAGATTTTTTCACCTGTTGTCAAAATGTCTTCCATTCGGGTTGTTCTTGGTTTGGCTGCCAGTTTAGATCTGCAGATTCAGCAGATGGATGTGAAGACAGCTTTCCTCCATGGAGATTTAGAGGAGGAGATTTATATGGAGCAACCAGAGGGTTTTGTTGAAACAGGTAAAGAAAATCATGTCTGCAAGTTGAAAAAGAGCTTGTATGGTTTGAAACAAGCTCCGAGGCAGTGGTATAAGAAGTTTGAATCTGTCATTTCTCATCAGGGTTTCAGGAAGACATCTTCTGATCATTGTGTTTTTGTTCAGAGATTTACTGATGATGATTTTATTATACTGTTGCTTTATGTTGATGATATGCTCATTGTTGGCCATGATACTTCTAGAATTGACAGATTGAAGAAGGATCTTTGTCAGTCTTTTGCGATGAAAGACTTGGGGCCAGCACAACAGATTCTTGGCATGACGATCTCCCGTGACAGGAAGGCCAAGAAGTTGTGGTTATCTCAGGAGAGATACATTGAGAAGGTTCTTCAGAGATTTTCTATGGATAGAGCGAAAGTGGTTAGTACTCCTCTTGCTTTACATTTTAAGCTCAGTTCCAGTCAGTCACCTTCTACTGATGAAGAGAGAGAGGAGATGCAACACATACCTTATTCATCTGCTGTTGGATGTTTGATGTATGCAATGGTATGTACTAGACCTGATATAGCTCATGCAGTTGGTGTGGTCAGTCGTTTTCTATCAAATCCAGGTAGAGAGCATTGGAGAGCATTGAAGTACATTTTTCGTTATCTTCGTGGTACTTCTGATCTGAGATTGTGTTTTGGCAAAGGGGAACCTATGCTTTGTGGCTTTACAGATTCAGATATGGCAGGAGATATCGATTCGAGGAAGTTTACTTCAGGCTATTTGATCACTTTTGCAGGGGGAGCTGTATCTTGGCAGTCTAGATTACAGAGATGTGTTGCTTTATCTACCACAGAGTCAGAGTTTATTGCAGCTACAGAGGCGTGCAAAGAATTGTTGTGGATGAAAACATTTATTCGAGAGCTCAATTTAAATCAGGACAGGTATGTTTTATTTTGTGATAGTCAGAGTGCTATTTGTTTGGGAAAGAATTCTACTTTTCATGGCAGGTCGAAACATATCGATGTTCGATATCATTGGATTCGCAACGTCCTTGATTCGAGACAGTTAGAGCTTGAGAAGATCCACACTGATGACAACGGGTCAGACATGTTGACCAAGAGTTTACCCAGAGGAAAATTTGAGACTTGCCGACAGATTGCAGGGTTGGCAGTGATCCCCACTTGAGTCGGAGGGGGAGATTGTTGGGCGCCTTCCTGGTTGGCGCACTGGGCAACGCCTCCTCAAATGGTGCACATGCGGTATCTGTTTTAATGTGGTGTTTTAATGCGGGCCAAGGCCGCGTGAATTAATTCACGCGGTGACACTCTTTTGACGCGGCGACATTATTTTGACGCTGATTCTTTTCCTATATAAGGAGGCAGAGGCAAGGCATTTCATCATCACCGGCAGCAACAACACCGAGAGCAAATCTCATTTGGTGATCGCTTTCTTTGACGATCATCTTTCTTGCTCTCCACCTTTTGATCCATACTTTTATTCTTGAGTATTACTTTTGAGATCCCTTCCATTTTGGGGAGTCTCTACCGTGTACTTCTTGATTTTAGTGGATCTCTCTTTCTGGACTAGGTCCCGTGGTTTTTCCCTTTCGGGTTTTCCACGTAAAAATTTCCAGTGTCAAATTTATTTTTCTGCACATTTAATTTTTGTCGCTGCACATCCGCTTCTATTTGGGGGGAAAGATTCAATTTCCGCTGCGCGTTTGCTTTTTCTTTTGTTTGCGCGTTCGTCGCTTTCCCGTCTTTCCCAACAGTTTTATCATCTTCTTTGGATCAAATAGATGTTGAAATATAGGTAAATTTTCCATTACTATGAACCTAAGACCACCCCTTTAATATGGTTAAATTTTCAATGAAATAAATTTCCTTACAACCTATATGGAGTCTAGTGTGGTTAAATTACAAGGAAATGATTATAACTATAGTAAAAAATTTATCTTTAGTAGCTGATCCTTAAAAAAGAGAAATATTACATTATTGGGGGCATTTGTTTATTTATGAGATGTAATTTTAATCTTAACAAAATTATGTAAATGAAAAATAATTTCATCTTATATATCACTTTTATATTTTAAAGAAATAATTTCTTACACTGGTATCGAGAGTGTGTGTCTAGGGAACCGTAGATGATATCAAATTAGGGTTCAATTATTTTTTAGGATTTTTTAGTTAATTTGGTGTATTAGTATTAGATAAATATATTGAAATCCTTATGAATATTGTCACACCCCGAACTGGGGTGCCTTTTTATTTTATTTTATTTTATTCATTTTTTCCGGTCTTATAATGTTTTGACGAAGTTTAGTTGAGTCCCGTTTTGATGTTTTTCGATGTTTCTATTTTTGGTTGGTTTTGAGCTGGTGCGCGGTCACCGTATCATTAGTGGGACCCATGGGTTTAGTCTGGTTGTCTGTGTGGTTGTTGATAGTTCAAATAAATAATAAATGAAATAAATAAATATAATTTAATTGAAAAATAAAGTTAAATGAAATTTTACAACAATAAGACAAGGATAATTTTTATATTATAATAATAAGAATTTTATTGCGCAGGTGATAATATTATTTTTATTTAATTTGGTTATAATACTACAATCATTGAATTGATATAAATATAATTCTTATGGAAAATGAAATGTAATAAAATTTCCATTTTAATTATCATTAAGTTTGTGATTAGCTTCTTTTGTTGTTATTAATAATAATATTATTATCATTTTGATATTAATATTATTAATATTATTATTTATGTAACATGGATATTATTATTATTAATAAGTAAAATAAAATGGATAAGAAATAATTATTATTATTTGTTTTATTAATGTTCATTAGATTTATTATTATTATATATATATATATATATATTTAGACTGTAATGCTACCCATTCCCACACCCACTCCTAACCCTAGTCGCCTCCTATCCTTCTCCCTTCTCTCATGCGGCTCCCCTTTCCCCGCTAGATCCCTTTGTGAACCCAAGATGGACGACCCCCTCCGCAGCACCCTGCTCCCGTCGGCCTCCCCTGCAGGTCCCTGCAGACCCCAGCCTCGCCCTACGCACGCCCGACCACACACACGCAACTCCCTGATCCCGCTCAACAGCAGCGAGCCTGTAGCCCCATCGTCCTCCTGTGCATTGCGCACCCGCATAAAGACCGCGATATCTTACACTCGACGAAGCAGCTCACCCTTTATCCTCCGCCCTACAATGTATGACCACCGCTTCTTCATTTCCGAACCATTGTCCAGCCACCGTCGCCTCCCCACCTCTGTCTAGCGGTGCATACCATTCCTTCGCACCGCCTTCCATCTTACCAAGCCCTCACCTGCGCTGTCTGATATACCGTACACCACCTCCAGTCTAGTAGAGTCCCTCGCCAGTGTCATTTGACCACCTCCCCTTCGATCAGAACCAGTTTCCCATCCTCCAGCTGACACGATGCCTGGCCAGCAGAAGCACAGCACCCTTGGCGCCTCCCGCTACACCCTCTAACACCCACCTGAATGTCCACGATGATCCAACGCCTTTCTTTATTTCGGCTTTCCAGCATGCATTGCCGCTAACCTATGAGACCTCTTTCTTGATGCCGTCTATCTTCCACCAGTCAGTGCCATCTGGTCGCATGCCTCCTGACCTGTCGTGCGCCCTCCGACTAGCTACGCACCCTTCCTGGTCGTGCGCCCCACCTACCGGTGACTTTTCTGGCACTCCCCACCCCCCATTGGCCTTCAAGGACGGAGTTAGCAACCCTGTTGGCTCCCGTGTCACCACCATTCGCGATACCAGTAGTGTGACTGGTTCGAAAAAGGGTGGGTGACGAACGTCGCCGCCGAAGGCGAGCGGTTTGGGTTCACCGCATTTCAGCTGCTCCGTTATTGATGTGAGTTTTTGCGCTACTTATTCATTTGAATCATTCGAAGTATATGCATCTGGGTTTTGATTATTCATTTAATTGATGCGGCGTGTTAGCAGTGAAGGTCGGTGATACCATGGTTAACCAGTTGTGCATGCTTTTGCGCAAGTGTAAGACGTTTCACATCATTGTAATCATGTTGCGAGTCGAGGTAGGTTCCCCACTACACTCGCCTTTTAAATTTAGAATTCGTTTATTGCATGATATTTTATTAATTTTAATAAATGTGAAATAATATAAGATAATTAATTTTTAAATATTTATTTGGTTTAAAAAGTGCCGTTTATTTTAGACAAGACATTGGAAATATTTTCTTCATTAACGGACACCCAGTGGTGAAAGAATCCCTGTTCGGCCATTAAACATAATTCACATAATATTAAATGTAGTTTGAGTTTGTTGATGAATGATTTATTTTGAAGCGCGAACAAGATTTTGGTTCTCCTGTGAATTAGGATTTTCGTTAAAATTGGTGAAGGACCGTTTGACACTTTAATAATATAAATTATTTTGGAAAAATCTATTTCGGGTGGCTTAGGGAAGATATTGGGTTTATGTTGACTGCATGATTTGTGTGTGATGTTTGTGCTAATGATTGACTTTGTTGACTCAAACCTTGCCTTTTTATTATATGTGTTGACATGAGAACTTTTCATATTCCGTGAATCATTTGAGAATGAATGCTGCACTAGTTTAGATTATGCACTGGCTAGTGGATCATAGTATGGATTACATTTTTTAGGGGATTGGGCCCCTAGGTTATTCCATATAGGGAAACACCTTGAGTTTGGGCGTTATGACATCATCGATAGTAGCCATTCCTTTTGGATGAGTCACATGTATAGTGCGTTCTGGATTGTTCACGAGCTCCTAGGTTTGAACCATGTTTTCTTTAGTGTTTATTTTTATGTGGCGGACGATTGAGTGTTCTAGATCAGTTGTCGGCCCTTGTGTTTCACTTCTTTTCCATTTCCCTTAGTGTGTGTTGTGTGTGCTTTTCCATTTGACTAACAACAAAAATATGGATTTCTAAATTGTTTGCAAAAAAATGTTTTAAAATGTAATGCACCTATTCATTTCAAACATTAAACTTGTTTATAACTTAAAAATGGAAATGGACTATTACATGTCTTAGAAATGGAAGTGTGTATGTGGAAACCCATATTTTTTATAATTTAGTTCAATGCTCGAATTAGTAAACTTCATTATATAATGATAATGCATTGAGAATAGATTGTTGGGCACTCATACCGTGTTTTAATACTCATGCGTGTAGTGTTTTCTTGTTTTTAGTGCTTTGTAGGTTTGAATTGAGCTTGCTTGCTGTGGGAAAGAGTTGGTTGTAGACTGGTGAGCGACTCTCGTAGTCGTGAGGAGTTTTGGTAATGGTCAGGTTGGTTTGCTGTTGTTGGTTGTTATTCCTTTTTCATGTCATTTATTTTCCTTGCATTATTCTACTCTTTCAGTAGCTTAATTTTTTTATTTTGCGAAATTGAACCCATTTGAACACTATTGATGTCCCGGAGATTGTCGCCAGCCCACGAGGATCAGTGATGTCTTTTGGGCCATGTCACAGACCGGATCAGGACATAGACTTGCTCGGGTGACTGGTTCAAGGTCAACCAGGGTTGGTTCGTGACAGATATGTATATGTATAATGTAACATGATCAAAATTTTGGTATTATTTTGAGTGTGTGATTTTCCTAGGATTAAAATTACTGTTTGGATTCTATCTAGTGGATGAAGATGTGGAATAGATACCCCTATGGGTAATCACAATAAAATGGGATAGTTGACTAAAAAATATAATCATCACATAATGCACAATTAGTGGTCCTATGATTTGACACTGAGATGGACACTCATGGTGGATATGCTTCAGGTAATTCAAATTATATTTAAGAATCGGTATACACTATTAAGATATAGTGCAATTTGATGTTGAGTGAAGCTATAAAAACTATAAAATTGATGGCCATATATAATCAAGGATAAAATAGAAGAGATACTAGTTGATCAATTATATCTTAATTTAAATAAAAGTATCATATTATGAACTACTAGTTTCATTATTGAATCAAGGTTAGGATGGATTTTTTTATTCATATAATCATTTTCTCTTCTTTGAATAGATATTATCACATTATTTTTTGAATGTAGTTTGGAACTGGATCATGAAAATGAACATGGGAATGTAGCGTCCTAAGAAACACATATAACCAACAAAGGAAGAATATTTAGTTACAATTATTCAGACAAAGAAAATATATCAATATATTTCTATTATTCCATAAATGAAAGATCATTTAGTATAATGATAGGGTTCATATCTAATTAAAAAATATGTTCTAATATTATTATGAACTGCTTTGAATCAATCATTAATTAATGATAATTAAAAATGTGAGTATATTTTTTTTATGGGGAGGATGTAACACCTCATCATTTTAGAATATATATATATTTTTTCAAAATCATCACTATTGTCGATTGCTAATTTTACATGTAACACATACTAAAATGAGCCACAACAAGTTTAATGAATATTATCAATAAAATTTATTAGAATTGTATCCTATAATTAATAAAAATATTAAAAAATAATATAAATTCATACTGATAAGGATTTAAAATACATAAATTTTTGAATGGGCAGTTTTCATGAAATTCAGTAGTCCTATATATATTAAATTTTTGTTACAAAATATTAATTTTTTTAGAATTTTAATATTTAAAGTTGCAAATAAATTTTGAATTCATTTTATCAAAATTAATATTAGATTATTTGTTTTATTTTTCCTAAAATAATTGATTTTTAATTGAATTGTGAAAAACTAGTTTTTAGAAAAACTATATCTTTTATTATATGTTAAAATCCTAGAATATTATAATAATAAATTATGGAAAAAAGGTATTTGGGGATTAAAATTACTTAATTTCAAATACTATTTTAATCTTATAGTCCGTATTATCAACAATTTAGAACATAACAATCATTTCAATATATTGTTTTTATAGACTTCTCTTTTAATTAAAAATTATATTTTTCAAATTCAATTTTTTAATTTCAATAAAATAGAGAAATATTATTTTCATTAAAATATTCCAATTTATATAATCAAATTAAAAAAATTATTAAATTTATACAATACCAAAAATATTAATATTAATGACACACGTTTTATAAATACATTTTTTATATAAAATGTGATAATATAAAAATTAAATTGTATAAAGAAGAGAAACATTATTTTAGAAAAAAGTTTTATTATTTGATATTATCATTATAAAATTATACAATTTGCACAAATTTAAATTTATTCATTATAATTAATTACCATAGTTAAGGAATAAAATACCTTACTAATAGTTAAACGATTAAAATTAGTTTTATTAGGTTTAAAAACCCTAAACTTTTAATATTCAAAGATCTATAGATGTGAGTCTTAGGATTCCAAATAACCCCCCACAATTTATTTTAAACTTTATGAGTATTGACATATGAATATTAACATAACTTTATTAAAATTTAATGAATAAGTCCCTAATTAAATTTTCTCTCACTTAAATAATAGAGATCACTTCTATCACTTAATTATATAAAAATACCATTGAATTTCCTCTTTCAACCCTTCAATATTATTACTTATATTATCATATCACATTTGCATATGCATTTAGTCTCTATTAATTAGTATAGTTTCTTATATTCAATGTATATTCCCTGGGGAAATATCAGGTTCTCAATGCAAGTATTTCACATCCCTTTGTCTTTTTTTCTTAATATTTTATTTCCTATATTTTTATAGCCACCTTAATATATTAAAATAATAATTAATAATAAGTAATCATTTTTTCTATTAACTAATAAACCATTTTTCAATCCTTTCTATCAACAATGAAAATAAAAAACACTTGGATTTTGAATACATGTAGACTACCTCCTTAATGAAGTGATATAATCGATTTTTCATCACCACCTACACTAATATGTAAAAAGAATGTATTTGATGATTTAATATTTTTATTAATTATTAATTATAAATATGGAATAATAATTAATGACATAACATGATTCAATTCTACTCATTAAGAAATGGATTTGATAATTGTGCGACCTATGTAATACCCCCTCCAGGAAGAGAGAAATTATTTTTTCATCACCACCATCCATGGAAGGTTATTTGAATTAATTTAATACTATTAAATATTATATATAACCATTTTAGGATTATTTTAAATTTCTATTAACATCATATAATAACATTATCTTTCCCATCAAATCAGTTTAACCAACAATCATTTTGGTCGTTTTACCATAGATATGAACTATGTTATAATGATTATATCACGAAAAAATTATCTATAATTGTATTATCATGTAATAATTTTTTTTTACATTTTTATATTGGTATTATTAATATTTATCATATATATATATATGTAATTATAACAAATTTTTATAATTAAACACATCAAAAACAATTCAACGAAATTTTAATTTTCACAAAACCTATAAATGTATTTCACTTAAAGAAATGAGACATAATTAATAGATGAAAAATATTTGAAATTAATTATTTAATAATACCAGAATTGGTAACTTTGATAAAATAAGTAAGAATAAACTATATCACACTAATAAATGTCTATAAAAAATATTTGAAAAAAACTAATTTCCAATGATGAAAATAGACTATAATCAATAGACATATTTGTGATACTTGGTTAGGAAATCATTGTATAAAGGGGTATATATTTGAATAAGGCTATAAAATTAGTGAAATGTATTGTATTGTTTTTTATATTAGGTTAGAGAGAATTTTAATTAGTAGGACTTTTGGTAAAATATTCATTTTATCAAATTTATTTTCATAAGACATAATTCAAATTTTGGTCCATGATATCTTTGATATTTTTGTGATTACTAATTAATGAATTTAGTTTACCATGTTAATTAAATTCATTGTGTTTTAATATCCCTATTCATTTATTTCATTAATTGTATTTTGATTTATAAAATAAAAATGTTGTAAGTGTTATTTTTCCCTAGTTTCGATTCCATGAGACATGTCTATTATTATACACCATACATTCATTTATACAGTGTACCCAATATAATATTTCCTTAAAAAATAATTAATATTAATATTTTATAATAATTTAATGTTCATTTCATGGTACCCATCAAATTTTCATTTCATTCCTACAATACACTACACATTAGGAATTTTTCATCTCAATTTCACACCAGTGATATGTGATGTGTATTCAAGACATTTATATTTTATAGTCCTTATATCTTCCTTTACTTTATATTATCATAAATTTTCATGAAATGCCCTGTATTTACACACCAATACCATGTTCTAACTACAATGTTTTTCAATTTAAAAATTATGATGTTATAAAGGTATTTGACATGAATTTATTTCAAATAATATTGGAATATTTTGACCATTTATTTTATAATGTGTTATTTTACCGTTTTCTCTAATGATTTTAATTTTTACATGATAAAACCCTTTTAAAATTTTTATGTCTTTAAAAATTATATTATCGGTATGTAATTTTGTTAACATAAATTTTTTTGTGTGTTAGATTTTCATTAATTGAACAAAATAATTAAAAATTTTAAAAATTATTATATTTTCAATTTCATAAGATTTTTCACCTTTTATACCTATGGAAAATTATTTTTTTAACCAAATGACACTTATTTGATGATTTTATTATACATAAAAGTGCAATATTTTTATAAAAATAATTACTTTCACATTTAAATTATATTACATCTATTTCATTTCTCTTATTTTCAAAATAATTTTAATTTAATATTTTAAATTAAAAATATCATTAACTCTTGTAACCACTATATTTTACTTATGATATTTTCAGAAGGTAGTTCTAGGTACTCTTTTGGGGATTTGCGTTTCCAAAAAAGGTATACCAAAAATATTAGAAAGTGTTTCAAACCTATCAAATGATGTGTCTAATCATATAATATAAATTTTCTTTATAAATCCATTTTTAATGATATATTTTTAAATATACTTATGAAAAGTAAAATTTTCCAAAAAAATACACTTCATACATTTTGGGACATTTATTCCATTATCAAGGATCCAATATTGCGGGTTATATTTGAATATTAATTTTTTTTAATTTTATTCACTAAAAAATTTAGAAATCATTAAGTATTTTCCAATGATACACTATTAAAGTTTATATTCAAAGATTTTTTTTTCAAGAAAATTCACTGATTTTAAAAATAACATTTGAAATTTACATTAATGTCATATTTTATGTCAAAGACAATAGAATTTTTAAAAACCCCTTTTATTATTTTTAATTCATTTCAACATTATTAATAATGAATTTATTTTGTTGGATAAAATTTTTCATGAATCATCCTCTAATTTTTGAAGACATCAATTTTATCAGAGATCAATTTTTTAATATCAAATATTCACATTCATGAGAAACATTTTATTGATACCATCTAGAAATGTAACGAATCTATTTTTTCATTCTTTGGGTTAATTGTAATTTGAATATTTTTTTTCAAATGGAAATAATATACATGGATGATTGACAGGAAGGTTTCTATTTCTCCCATCAATGAATTTTTAATTCTAATATCTCCATATCTAAAAAATGAATATTGTAGGATTACCCAATGAAAAAGGGTATATAAGAGGATTATACTATGAATAATAGTACAATAGTGGATTATCCAAAGGTAATGGGATCATTATGAGGATTATCCTAAGGCTAATGATTCAAAAGAAGATTATCCCAATCTCATGAAGGGTACAAAATATGGAATCTCAATTCTAAGAGGGTGCATTTGTGGTTTTACCAATCCTACCATGTGATCAATGACTTGGTAGGTATCCATGACATATGATTGGTATAAATAGATATATTCCATACACTTATGTCAAAATCATATTCTTAATTTATACTCAATATGTATTTTTATTACCCTACAATTGTAAAATTATTATCCATGCATATGATTTTTAATTTGATATTACACATACTTCTATCTTGGATTAGAAAATATTTTTATTGTCCTACATACTTTTAAATTTGATATTTCTCCCCTGATTATATTTTAATATGTTCATATGATATAAAATATGATATCATGTACCTATGTTTTTTTATCGAGTTTTTGAGATTACCCATTTCTTATTTATCAATTCCATATGTTATAATGGTGATTACAACCCATTGAGAATTTTGAAAATATTATAATGTGGGTCAATTATGTATTTATGTTTTGAACATTTAGAAAATAATTTTATCATATAGTTACCCCTAAAATACACTAAACCAACATTTCATGGGATTTTTTTATTAGTGAATTGTAGGGTGTGTCTTATTAAATTTATTTAGAATAAAAATATATTTAACTAACATTATATAAAAACTAATGTTTAATGTATATGTGTTTAGCACAAGATTTCGGATTAAGAGTATGTTGTACCTCAATCCAACATCATCCTAGAAAACATCTCTTAATTATAATAAATCAACAACAATTACCATAGCATACTACATGTATAAATTGAAAATGAAATTTTATGGATATACATGATGATGAAATAAAGAAAAATATTTTTGATATTTCACCATCATCATCTCAAAACCCCTACACACATCATGTAGTCCTATTTCATCGCCAAATGGGAGGATGAATTCCAAAGTAATTATAATCCTCTTTAACCTATTTTATTAGGCATCGACTAAGGTACGTGAAAAAAATTCATGAAATAATCCAAAATCATATAACATATAAAACATAGTATAAGAAAAAAAGATGGAATATTAAATGATCATTATCCCCTCTAAACATTACACTTCCATAGCATGAAGCTGTCATTACGTCCAACTACCCTTCCACATTTCTGAAAACCACCTCTATATCCACGAGCAACACAATGGTCCCAAGGAGGATGTTTGTCATGTGGATACCCTCTACCATTTACATCTCCTAACGATGGACGAAAATATCATTAAAATATATGTTTATACGAACTATTTGGAAACAGTTTCTATGATGGATAATAAATAACATTTCATCCTACTCCTCACTGATACACAAATATTTATCAGGAAAAAAACCAATGATGACCATATATTTTATAAATATAGAACCCATTATCAGTTCCCCATCATAGGTTCATAAGAACAACTAGCCCAAAAAAATTGGAATCAAACTATTCATGAGGACTCCAAGTCTTCCAAAACATTGTCTTCCCCAACATGTTTGATCCACCACCATCATCCTTGATATTTGGGGAGACTTGGTGGCTTCACTTTTTAGACGACCCTACGTGAGTATGCACCATCTATATAATCTCAGTCTTCTTCAGCATATCCATGTATACATGCAATTTAACATGTTTATTGATCATACATAACTATAATATCACATACATCAAGAATAATTTTATTGATTTCTCCCCCAGTAATTAATCAAAGGAATATTGAATGAGGTCATTAAATTTATCTCGACTTAACACATAATCATCAGTCTATTAAATGGAGATAATATCTTGTCTTCTTCAAAACTATTTATAGATTATGAATAATCATAAAAAATTACTATTGAAAATAAACCAAACAAGAACTATTATAATGTTACTCTCCCCTAGAAAAGGTAAACTACTACCGCACTACTTCTAATATTTGTAAAATGACAAAGAGTACCTGATACATAACCTTAGTATGGATCAAATAGAAATAAATATCAATCTTTTATAGATATAGCTATAATCCTTGAATTGGGAGTCCCCACACCTAAAAATCCATTATTTTACCATGGAACTCAAGAAAACATTTCTCTCATAGAAAATCCTCATCATCTTGGACAATCTTCTGTGGTTAAATGGGTCAACCTACTAAACCTCTCCATACTATGCCACATGTTTATTAGGAAATGTTTAAATTAAATAAACTAGGGCCCATTAATGAAATCATGGTACCAAGGATTTGTTTTAATCATATTAATTTATTTATATTCATTGAACTCCCCTAATAAAATGAGATATATGGAATGAATAAGTTATTAGAATGGAAACCCTCATAAGACAATACCATATAAATTCACTTTAGAAAAGCATATCTATCAACATAAAATTTCAATTAGTACATATAATGAGAATTACCATGGTGATGATAGTAAAAACACATGGGGAAAGATAGAGAACACATTGTGAATCACAAATAATAGATCTTCTAAAGATGAAGATCATGTATCATGGAGATAGAATTAATAAAATACTAAAACTATTATAAAATGTCATTGAATATATGGTAAAAAAAGAGAATGAATAGAATTAGGGTGAGCCCCTAAATTTAAACCATCATATACAAAAAAAAATATCATGGTTCAGGGAATTGATCAGGAAACTTTTCCATGGATTTTCCCAAAAAAAAATTAAATATGAATTTCCATATAGGTTTTATAAGGTTTTTCAACAAAAAAAGTGAAATGCTCTCAACCATTCCGCAAGGTGCTCATTCCAACTACACTGTAGGAATCATACCATATATGTCCCAATTATTCTATACCAATATTAAAGTGATATGGTGAAATACTAATACCACACCATATATACCATTAATATAGATAAGATAAAAATACAATCCCTTAAGTTATTTATGGAATTCATAAACACTATACAATAACCCCATGACCCACACTCGAAATCAATCATACCGTTTACATTACTACAGTTCATATTTGTTCTCTGCTGTATGGGTCTTTGAGATGTAATATCGACACAATTCAGCCTCCAAGAGTCCCCATGCCAGAACCCCCAGTAGAACATAATATCTTGATGATCCAATTGTCCCCTAAGTGTGTATGGTTTCTCCTCATTATCACAACACTACCAGATATATTAAATTTTAATAAATCTCCACCTCTCAATAACTCTATCACTAAACACATAGGTTTGATGTGTCGGGAAGGTCTAAAATGTTAAAATAGAGGTGTATATATTTTAGGAATGCATGAAAATATATATCATAGAATATTACATCGATGATTGTGTTATATGTTACATCCTCGGTAAATAAATGTCTTGTTGTTTCAATAAAGGCTCTCTTAAATTTTTTTGACTATGTAAATATTATTTTGTTGAGGTTAAGGTGGCTGAACAAGGTTATAATGTTCAATACCGATACTTGTAAGAACATATATAAACGTGTATATGATATTGTATATCCAAATAAGACCTTAAATATAGTAATTAATGAACCATTTACACTAAAAATAATGACTATAAAATCTATTCTAGTAAATTCATATAAGAGTACAAATAATCTCTAATTAGTAATAATTTTATTAGTATATGGAATGGGGGATGAGGAAATATATTATAATAGTTCAATACACACAAAATAGATTGTTAATTTGTAATTTCATTAGATTTAGTCAAAATATATGCTTGATGAAAATACATAAGGTGTTATAAGGTAATAAAATGGTATTATTACATTGGTTGATTAATCACAATATAATTTTAAAAGTTAGAGAATACATATATAAATTAAAATATACTATAATTATATACCTCCTATTATATAACTCATTGTAAAATCCTATTCAAGTGTTACCAAAGAAGTTGTTGTCATGGAGATAAAAATTGACAAGAATAACCTTATACATAAATGGATTATAAAAAGGAAGAGTGTATTTACAGATTTTAAGAAATTAATTCTTATAAAATAATCATTACCACCTATATTTTATAAATAATATTTTGAATAATATAAAAAAATATGAATTTTATTTAATTTTCAAGGTACTTATGGATTCAATCATTTTTTATTTCTTCTAAATATAATTTGAATTCCACATTTTTAATCCCATTTAAATAATTTAGCTACAGAGGAATGTTTTGGAACCTATGAAAATAAAAAAAATAAAAAAATTAATAACGGTCAAATTATAATACATGTTTCAAATTTTTATATAATTTATTTTGAATAATTTGTTCATATGTAGCTAAAAAATTAAAATATTTATTACAAAATATCATTTGGTTTTCTAAGGAAGTTCCTATGAAAGAGAAGGATTTTTTAAGAAAGAGAAAAAGAAATTACCATATTATTGAAATGAAAAACGAAATTCAATGATAATATGTATGAGGCTATATAAGGATTTATTTCATCATTCTAAAAATATACAATGAGAAAGAATCATTGGAGATTATAATCTAACACATATGATGCATCATAATCTTCATTAAAATATGATTCATATTCAATAGTTCCATATGACTTGGTAACCATGTTTTTCTAAAAATATTAGTAGTCTCTTCTATTTGTTTATTTCCTTGGAGAAATGGTGTGAAAATCTTCATCATCCACAATAACTATTTTCCCTTAAATAATACCTGAATAATTGATGTTTATTTATGAAAACATCTTCAATATCATTATAGTTTCCATTGATATGTTTTGTTTCCCTAAAATTTTTTATTTACTCATAGATTATTGAGATCTTTTAATTATCACATTGATTTTAATTCCACTATATTGAATTAGTGGGGTCAAACATTAAATGATCCTTTTACAATGTGTCTCAAGGATTAATTTTATCCACCACTATCTAGAAATTATCTACTTTGTCAGGAATGCAAGCTATTGTATTACCCATCTCGAATATATTTGAAGAAGACACACACTCCCCCACTTCATGAGTTTGTAACACATGTTCATTAACATTTACCCAATATGGTCAACTTGATATATATTTTGAGAATAATCCTTATCCATTTCTGAAAAACAACACTAACAAGATCTTTATTTCTTCATGAAGGGATTTTCTGTCACAAAGCGAGAACAAATTATTTTTCACTATCTACCACCTAAAATTTCCCTTACTTGAAAAGAAGAGATTCCCTTTTAATGGATAAAAAGTTAAATCGACATTGTTACAGAAATAATCCTTAATATAGAAAAAATTAAAAATATGGATAGAAATTATGTAGTCATTCATATTCATCTTTTATAGAGATGTCATCCTCCAATAATGAAAAAACTCTATTACTAATCATGTATGATCTTACTTATACCTCAAGTAGGGCACTAGAATAATGAAATAATTTGGAATCCACGATTACCATATCGATTTTGTCCAAAATTTACACAATAGAGGCTATATCAATTAAAATCGTATGATTCCATAGGTTATAGTTAAGAGAACTAAAGTTTTCATGAAATTAGAAACAAAATATATTATTAGAAACTATGTTGAACATAATATATCATTCCTTATTACAATACATATATGGATTAAAAAAACTTATATGAACACCAAATCCATGCACTTAAGGTCCCTTGACGGGGAAATTATATAAAAGAATCCATAATCCATGTTTATACAACTATAATCAAGAGACACATATACAATAGTCATCATATGAACTAGATTATTGGGGTTCCAATATTTTCCTCTAGTAGGTATAAAAATCCCAATAATGACCGATTATACACCTCAAGTAATAATATTTATTCTTGTATTTCTATCAAAGAACAAATGTCCAGGCCCGAGACTCTCTCTTTTGAGATTTATCAAATCATCTACATTTAATACTTCTCATCACATGAGGATTTTATTATTTGGCAACCAACTCTGAATGGGAATCTCATATTGAAATATTTCTATAGACATCACTCACAAGGAACTAAGAACTGGATTGGATACCTCAAGTGAAAATGAATCATTCCCTCCTGCTTCACCTTTCATTGGAGGATATACTATAACTGGAAAACATTTGACTGTAACCACCATAAAACAGGCACTTCCCTATGATCTCATTACCAGATATTCCATAAATATCATGTGGAAATTGATCAAATTTCCATAGCTACCACACTATGACATACCTCTGACAATCAATCATTATGATTTAGCCTCCATGTGCATGTGCACTCATAGATTTTATTTCTGCAATTCTGATCTCCTGCTGGTCGATGCAAGTTTTCCTTCTGCTGAAGGCTGCATGTGCCAAGCTAGTGCATGTGACATAGATAAGTAGAAAATGGGAACTAGAGAAGGGATCATCAATCCAACATAAGATAGACTTATTGTAAATTTTCACCACTTTTTAGCATTCCAAGTTGGACATATTCCAAATTTTGCAATAACTCCATCAACGACATCTTGGTTCTATGAATACTAGAGGTTCCCGAACACTTCCATCCTTCCTACTACACAATGGAAGTCTGTCGGTGTCCTGCAATTGCTGGATGTGAAAAATGAAACCCCTATGTACCATCCAAATGGTATGCAGAACCTGTAGGTTACATATTCATCTTTAGAGAAGTTGTATGGGATATCATATTATATCACTATGGCCCATGTGTAATCGCAAAATCCCTTGAAGTTTAGATGTGGGTAATGATTAATGTGATATCGTATGCTCTTTAAAAGAGCATAAGTAACATTTGGCATGAATGTAACTCTTTAACCATAGTTTAGGATGTCTAGATTGGACATACACATCTTTATTGGATGCCAACCGTGAAATTTGAATGCGGACTTAGGCAACTCCTATCCATGAAGTGCATCATTACACACATATTCCCTGATGTGAGTACACTTTGGGATGCTCCTGCTATCAATGTAGGGTATGAGGAGGTTACTCAGTCCAATAATCTCATCTCAAATGATCTTTTGAATCTTTTACAAACATAACAATGTACTGAACCCACCTTCAAACCCTTGTATTTTATTTATTTCAAGATCCTTTGACATCATCTTTCTAAAAATCAATCTTATTAAAATTAAAATTGGATGCTTGAGACTTATTCATGATTTATTATGAAATAATATCTTTTATATAGGCAAGATTGTTTTTATTAAATTCCATTTCAAATTTTATAGTATCAGATTGGGAACTCACCATTAATTTTTTACTACCATATTTTTTCACCTTAGTAAAATACTTGGCCAACTTGCCACCAATGCCTCCATTTCTTCCATAGAACCAGGATAGCGAGGAATTCCTTGCTCATCCATCAAATCATCCATAGTTAATTTTTAGTTTAGAGAAATCACTTTTAGAATCATTGATTAATAACATTTGTTCAATTAATCTATCACCACCATAGTACATCATGCTTCACTGACCTCAACCTCAACATCATTAGTTTTATATAGTTCACATGTCTCTTTATACATATCCAATTTATGATTAAAAATATTTTCATCAGGTTATAACATCTAATTCCACGGTTCTATGCTTTCTTATCCTTTTCAATAGTCATTCATCAAAAATTTCTTATCTTCGCAACTACCCATAATAATAAAAAATAGATTGGTGAGATACATTTGTGGCCACCTCAAAAACATGATAAAATAGTAGTAAACATGGATATATTTTATTTTATGGTACATTTAAAAAATATATTGGGGAGTAATATTTCTAAGGGAGGGATATATTTTTATAGATTGATGTTTGAGTAAATTAAATATTTAACACCTGTAATATCTTTAAATCAAATTAAAATCCACATGGTTTTCATTTGTCTTTAAAAAATATTTAAAATGAATTTCAAAAAATTTGAAGACTTATGATGTTAAAAACCATGTATTTTTAATAATATTTCAATTTAATGTTTTATATTATGAATATAAATTTATTCATGATATATTAATTCTAATAAAATATTCTCAGTTTAGTAAATTTTAAAATAGATAATATATATTTGATTAGATACTCATTATAAATATAATCTTCTTTGTTCACATCATCACATAAATTATATTTAATTTAAATGTACAATATATTTTCATAATACGTTTATAATTTTATCTATTTAAATAATTAGATAGTTAAATTTTCTATGAATATATATATATAAATATTCAATGTATTTTTTATATTTTTATTAGTATAATTTAAAAAATAAGTAAGACATGGTGTGGAATAAAAATGGAATTTTTTATTTGAAAATATATATATGTTGTTATAAAAAATATATTCTTTTTATATAATTTAGGTTTTTATTTGAATATTTAGCCTTTATAAGTTATATATTAATTGGAAAAAAAAAATCATATTTTGATTCACCTTTCAATTTTTTTTGTTATGAGTTTATAACCAATAACATAAAATGCGATGTATAATCATATTTTTTTCGTCAAATATCTTCATAAATACATATATATTATATTTTCATTTTAATAAATATTTATTAAATCATTTATTAAATAATTTTATATTAATTCTTCTAATAACTTGATTAATATATTTTAATAATATATCATTAAAAATACGAGTTTATACATACTGAACATTATTTCAAAATAATATATAATGATTTAGAATTAAGTAGAAATATATAGAATATTATATAATATTTGAGATGTGAAACATTATAATTGAAATATTAAGTGGAAAAATTTCATTTTATTTTAATTTGAGTAATGATGATAGATTCCTTTTAAAAATATGATTTATTGTCCAAATCAAACATTACCAATCAATATTAGATATGTGTCTAGAATGTTATATATCACATGTGAATTGTTTGGAACATGTCATAATACTTATGAAATGTAAAAAAAATCAATGTTAATTGGTTAATTTAAACACATTATAGGTTGAGTAAAAAATATGACCAACTTGTAAAAATAAGAGTTTTCATATCCATATGATTATGTAATGGAGGTGTACTACTTGAGAAACATATTAAAGTAAACAATGGTGACTAATATGTATTAATTTGGAAGGGATAAGGTTATTTAATAAATTAATTAAAAATAGATGATGATTCAACAATTATATTGTTGTATATAAATTAAAATTAATAGAATATAATCTAATATATATAAAATTAACATCCAATGCTTACATAAATTGGGAAAATTAAAAAATTATAAATTGAATATGACATCATGACATGAATCAAAATAAATAATTCAATGGTGGGTTTTATACCTTAATAAAGATTAATAACAAATTATAATCATTGTACCAACCCCAACAACATTGTTCCAGAGACGGTATCCTATTTACTACATTTTAATGAGATGTATGGAAACATTTCCTTAAAAAATAATTGTTTTGTAGACTTGGTTAATGAAATACATACATTTTACAGTGTTATATTTTCATATATACAAATGTCAAAATATTGTTTTTTAAGAATATCATTATGACATAAGGAATATACTTTAGTATCATTCAAAGTGAAATTATGGGATTCATGGGATAAGAAACAATATAAGGGTAGGATAAAATGTTTAGTAAGGGTAATGTACAATATAATCTATCATTAATCAACCATCATAATAATCATGTAATCGTAAATAACTAAAAACACAATCCATTTAGGAAAAAATGACTATCATAATCAATATGTCCATGTTAGTAACTGAAACCATATTTTATTTTCTCATTATTATGAATATCATAAATGGGTACAGAATAATCAATATGTAGGATAAATAATTGAGAATTGATTCCATTAAATATAAAATTAGAAATAAATGACACTAAATATTATGTCATTGCGAAAATAACATGGATAATAAAAAAATATTCAAAATGGAAAGGTAACAGAAAAGAACACTATATAATCATTAAAATGGTGATTAAATGAATATAGATATAATATCATTGTAAAATTAACAATTATAATAATAATATTATTCGTAAGGTAAATTTTGAATTATTTGATATAATGTAATCTCTCATTAGATTCGTATACAATCAGGACCATTCTAAAGACAGTTTAATGAACTAGTAGAAACATATTTAATACTGGATTTTTAATTCAGTTAATGAGACTACTGATGAATAGAGGGGCTATATATGTTAGGGACCAACCATTCACTTCATGTTTGAAGCTTTATTCATATACCGAATAATCAATTTAATTCATGTACAATGTTCCTTATAATTATATAATAATTTTGAGTAAATAATATTGATTTATAATTATTTCCTCAGATAAATAATAAAAATTCAATTTTTAACAATTAATGTAAAAATTACATAAATTTTAAAAAAATAAATGATAAATTATATGGATACATAGTGGAAATTTATGGTCTAATTATTTAAAGAAAGTGAATATTAAAAAGGAAAGGTAATGATAAAAAAATGAATGAAAAAAGTGAATGTCAGTACAATTCTTGTTCAAAATGATCACAAAACATCCAAATATAAAACAAATGATAGAAATACACTATATATCCAATTTATCCTAGGGAAAACAATGGATTCATGTAATTTATGTAACAAATACCAATACAATACAATTGAAAACATTACTTAGTAAAATAACCGTTCTTACATTGAAATTAATTTTAAAAAAACATTAACAAATTTGATAGAAAATTTATTTCTTTTAGAATAAAAATATAAAAATTTAAAGTTTTTTTCATATAATTAATAGTCATGATGGTATTAAATTTTGTACATACCAAGTAAATTAAAATAGTTAATCATTCTAAATTTTGGTTTAGTACCAACTAGTCCTTGTTCAGAAAACTCCTTAATGATTCCTTTAAATTATTTATAAAATTAATGAATGTGTAAAACATTCTATAATAAATAATTTTAAAAATGTTAAAAAAATTATTTAATTCAATTTTAGAAGACATGGATTTGGAGGAAAAACAATTCACAGTTAAATAGTGAAATGATGTCCGACATTCTTAAAAACATTTTCATAATTTTTTATAGTTTCAAGGAGTGTAAAAAATGTTAATATTACATGAAAATATCATAAATAATCATATATGATTATAAAAAAATGTTTTTAATAGAAAATAATCAAATAATTTCATTTAGATAAAATTCAAGAATAATCGATATCTATTAGAGTGATATCTTGATATAATACCTTTCAATGATCATAATGTTGATGTGAGGATTATTCAATGAAATGACTATGTGTATCACATTAAATCTATATAAAATAAGATTACATGAGATGTAAGATAACAAAAGGTCAATAAACTTATAATACAATAATATAAAATATGAAGAGCATGTAATATTACCTGCTGAAAGAAATTGAGTTATAAAATCCATTAGCACATTGCATATATTATGTCAGATTATCCAGGGTGAAAAAAATTTCAATTGAAAATATATATTAATGAATTATTTATGAATAATTATATTACATATTTATTTGGTTTTACATGTATAATATTAAATAAATTTGGTGCATAACATTACAATATGCCTTAATCAAGGGAAATTGAGACAAAGCCACTTAGCTAATGTCTGATTCATCATGTACCTTCTTTATATTCATAAATAATAAAATTATATTAATTTTCTTATTTAATAATAAAATTATCAATTTTATTATTCCTGTTATTTTAATTATTATAATATTATATAGAATTAATCAATTAATTATTTTAATTTTGGGTGTTTTGATGATATTTTACTTATGTGTCAAAAATTACTTCAACATGTTTAATACTTTCCTAACAGGTTGTTATTTAAAAATTTTCAGAATAATAATGACTAAATATTAATCCTATAAATACTAAAATTAAACACTAAGGACCAATAATTAAGGGTGGTTTCTCAAAATAATATATATTACGATAATGAAGATAGAATGCCATACTTATGCAGGACGTGGCATTTCAATTTTTCAATGACCATTATGGAAAAGGGTTCAATAATATTTTAATTGTCTATAATAACAATAATATCATAAATAAATTATTATATCATTAAATATACTTATATATGTTATTTATGTGGTGTGGTGATCAAAGGAGAGTCACATCACTTTGTGACGGCAGTAGTCCACACACACACAAATGATTCTATCATTTTTCAGGGAGTAAAATGGGAAGAATGAAAATGATATATTATAGTTTCATAATGAAAATTCATTCATGAATATAAAAATTATGAAATTTATATCAGAGATATTAATGAACACTATCCATATTTCCTTCCATGTAAATAGTTAGTGAAAATGAATCACATTGCTTTATAAGGTGGTAGTACAGAACACATGTGAACAATGCTATCATATAACCTTTTGTATTGGAAAGTAAAAAATGTTATAAATGATATCATGAAAATAATGGTTTAATTATATTATAAATATCTTATATATACCTTATGTTCATTATCATACACAACCATGAATGGTCTCTATAGAAAATCGGCCTAATAGGTTCACGATGTGGTAGTCTCCCATACACTTGAGCATCATTATCCTTTTTCATTTGAGGGATAAGGATATGGATATAAGCCATTACCTTAACATAATAATATATAATTACATGGGATATAATAGTGTTATTCTGTATGATTAAATGATGAATATTTTATGGTGGTGGAAGAAAAATAAGATAACACATAGTACTGAATTTTACCTTTTCTTGGACCACCTTTATAGATTTACACCTAATAAATTCATCTTCCATGTTTACAGATAAAACTAGGCATCTAGGATGATGTTACGTATGATTTTATGTCATTTGGGTTGGAATTGGACAATCCAAAAGGTCTTTGAGGTGTGAAGTAGAGAGGATAGAGGCTGGACATCTACAAGTTAGTTGAGTGGTAAACATATAATATTTTGAAAAGAAAAATGTATACCAATGATTTTCATGCAATAAAATGTTTTAAAATAAAGTATAAAAATGAAATATAAATGAAAGGTTCCAAATACGTCTACAAATTATATTTGAAATAATATTTATTTCCTTGTAATCTTTGTCTTTTTAGTATAACCCCAAGTAAACCCATTTTACCTCATATGCAGCTACTAATTTTTAATATTTTCACAATTAAAGATAGTAAAAAATTATTTTGTATTTGTTAAAAATTATAATTTATTATTGTGTTGAATATTTAAATAATTTATTGATATATCATTGACATAGTCGGAAAAAGTTAATTTAAAATTTATCACAAATACTTGACGATATTGAAGGGTTTTAAAGAGAAAATGTTCAATCATTTACACAGTTTTTATATATTAATTAAATATAAAAATGATTCAAATTAAATTTGTAGTACTAATAGATATTTAAAGAAAATAATTTTTCTTTACGAAAAAATAAACATTTTAAATTCACCCACTTAATTATTTGAATGAAAATATACTTTTCAATAAAAAATATGTGTTATTCTATATTTATTGAAAAATATATTTTTTCAGAAAAATCACAAAAACATACAATAAGTTAATATTGATATTTTTATTTGAAAAAATAAGATCATTTTAAAATATAAATATTCTATTTATGGAGAAAAATTTATATTATGTGGGGAAAGCATGACTAAACAATATTTTAGAAAAAAATAATGTTCCATAGAAAAAATTACATTGTATTTTAAATGATTATTATTTTATATATAATAAATAGGAAAAAATAATATTAATAATTTAGTTACTTGTATTCAAAGAATAATATTTAATGGGTAGGTTATAATGGTATAATTTATTATAGTTTATTTATATTCATGGTAGCATGTTTTGTATGTTATAGAAGTGATCGTATTTAACAAAACATATTTGTTGGGTTACTTATGCTCAGATTTTTTTGTTTCATACACCATAAAATCAAATGTTGAATTTTTTGAATTTTAGGGTGTCACATTTTTTTACAATTATTATTAATAAATGAATAAGTGGAACATTATTAAATAAACAAACGTATTGTTTGTGTATTGATAGACATCATGAGGAAAAACAAAAAAAAAGTATTTTAAAATATATAACATGATAATTTTTATATAAATTGAAGTATCTCATTATTTTAGAGGATAAAAATGACAATTGATAAAATTTTTAAAGGTTTATATATTAAATTTAGAATTATATATACATATAATTTTATACTCAATTTCCACAAATAACACATAAAATGTAAATAAATGGTATATTATGATAAAAATATATTATAATTTACCATTAAATAATAAGATCATATCAAGTGTTATATGTGGACGGGGTATCCATAAAAATTTATTTTATCATCCAGTTATTAATGACTCTTCACTATAATATCTATTTATATAATCCTTAATGAATTAATAACCTTTAAATGCAACCATATTTTATGTATAAATGTGGTTTCATTATTTCCCTTCAAAACCTCAGTTAATATTTGATTTTTTATTCATTATGTTTAAATTATTTTTCAAATAATCATTAAAAACATTTATATCCTATTATCATATGAAAAATTACAAATGTTAATATTTTAATGATGATTATTAATATATGATTACAATCATCAACATATTTAGAGGGAAATGTAAGGAGATTCATGAATCAATTTATTTTCAAGGAGTTATGATATTTATAAATATATTATATAAATCTATGATATTGAATGTTATGCACTCATATTTAATTATTAATTAATACCACTTATATTTGGAGGAAATATAGTTCCTTTTCATAGTCATCCTTTTGATGGATTATTACATCATATATTATGATATTGGTAAGGTTTATTTTCTCTAATCCTCCTTAAAATTATCATATATGATGTTTTTTATATTGTTTAAAAACGACATTTTATATTTATTTTTCACATGTTGATATTTTCACAACATATTCATTATAAAATTTTCATGAAATATGTGTTCTTTTACTGAAAGATAGTTTAACTTATATTTATTATTGTCCATCTTCAAGAGAATATTTTATTATCATATATTTTAGAATTGTAAATATTCAATATAATAAGAATTTTATAGAATTTTATAATTATTTATTCATTCTACAATTATTTTTCTTTTTTCATGAAATGTTAGAAATTGTATTCTCTAAAATATTCCTCACAATAGTAAATTGATTGACCTAATTCATTTTAATCAATATGAATAACATTAATTCATATAAATTTGACTTAAAATACCAAAGTATAATTTTTTATTATTTTTATGGTTCTAGGAAATTATTCATGAATAATGATCATTGTGTAACACACAAATAATTTTATGAGAGGTTTTTTCTTCAGTTTTATTTATTTATTTATTATTTTAAATTATATGACATCTTGTGTTTTACCATACACTATGATGAGATTTCATTGAAGGCAACATCGACTAACCATACGATATATCAATAATACGATTGGATTTTGTTTCTCATAATTTCAAATTCATTTGAAAGAATTCATCCCATGTAACACTCAGTTAAAAGAACAACTAAATATTATTTTGTTACCTTATAACCTAGTCATTATAATGGATGGTATGAATAATAGTATCTTTCTTCTAAAAACATATTTAATTTAAAATCAGCAAGTTTATAAAATAATAAGATCAGTCCTGATTGATTTTATTATTGAAATATTTAATTAATATATTCAATATAATTTTTAAAATTCATCTTATATATTTTAAACTCATGATATAAGAAATAAAATTATTTTTTCGGATAAATGAAATACATTTCAAAAAAAATTTACCACCATTTGATGATGAAACAAATTTAAATATAATTTTCTGACACATTTTCATATTATATTTGAAAAAATAAACTTCATCTTTTTTTTAGGATTATCAAAATTCACATCGGATGAATTTTGTGTAATTTTTATATATGTCTCAAGCGTTGATGAATAGTATAAAATAAGGCATTTTAATTGAAAACAACTTTTTCATGAAAAATTGTTTATATTGTTAAATTATATATTTTAATGGTTTTAACGTATATATATTAATATTTTATTATTTAATCTAATTTAGGTCATTAGAAATAATTTTACATTTAATTTATATTTAAAATAATTTCTATATTTTAAATAATATAACTTTTACAACCCATTTTCTCATTATGAAATTGTCATTAATTTTAAATAATTTCTAAAACTATTTTTTTTGAATTATAAAAAAATATATTAAATAATTGGAATCAATATTTCCAAATTATTTAAATAGATATATTTAATTTTTGGGCATTATGAATAATAAGTTCAGTTGTTTTTTATTAATACTATACAAAGTTAAATCATGTAATAAAAGGTAAAAATAATATTATTATATTACCTTATCTGTTGTAATAATAACATCAATTGGGTTTTTTTCAAACTAAACTGTCCCGGGGTCGAACTTTTATCTCGTTGAAACCAATTGGATGCTATTATAATATTTAATATATTTTCTTAAAAGGGAAGATGAATATGTCGTACCCAAAATTAAAAACTATATTATTATCAATACAAGATTATATAGAATATACATCCTTCTATAAATAAATATTTTAATGCTAAATTTTTTTATTTACCATTGAGATTTATATAAAATTTTTATCAAATAAATAATTACCTGAAAATATTATACATTTACAATGCATAAATTATTTAATTGATGTAAAATCAATAAAACGTTTTTATTAAAATAATATACCCATTAAAAGATGAAAACACTTGAAAACCCTTTAGTGGTAAGGTAAATATTTACTATAATTATCCAATGGTAATCTAATTTTCAATTTTTAACCATATGTACAATATTATGACATGAATAATATTACATTTAATGTGATATTAATGTAGTCACATTCTAGTTTTAATAAATATAGAACTTTTAAATTGGATTTTACATATGATATATTCATTTATAAGTATTATTATAAATATATAGAATTTATCTTCATCATAGTGATTTATTTTTAGTTGTAATTAAATAAATATGTATATTAATTAATTACATAAAAGTGATTTTGAACTTATTTTATTAATGGAGATATCAAATAAATATTATTAAAAATAATAAAATAAATTTCATTTGGGATAATTAATATATTAATTTAATTTTTTATTCTAACAGGTCACTTTTGGGATATAATAAAATACTTGGTTTCAAAATAACTTCTTATCGTGATATTAATTTAATAATCAATAAAGTGATTAGTGTCAAAATATAAACTATTTATTGTTTATCAAAATAATGAATCATTAATTTATTTATATATCTTATGTTTTTTTAAAATATATATAATAAATATTATATTTTTATAAATTACTTAATTTTTTTTATGGTCTAATTTACATCAAATATAAAAAATTTCACCAAATTAATATTGAAATATTATTTACCTTAAATTAAATTCAAATATAATAGCTTATTTTAATTAAAAGGATTAGGTATAAAATGATATAAAAACATGTATAAAATTTAATGGTTAATGATATAACAACCTTATATTATATAATATTATACAATATTACATTTTTTATGTATTTTACAGTTTTATATTTTATTATAAATTAATAATTTTGGACGTTCCAAATGTGCCCCTCACCTCAATTATTAACGGGAATATCCTCCCTCACAACATCTATTCACATTGGGCATTCTGGATTTAATATACCCTACCCATTTAGATTATCATCTTCTTTAGTAACATTTTACAGGAGATGGTATTCTCAAAATACCAACTGTAGTGCCTTTAAGAGGAGATACAGAGGGAGCTTGTCGAAGAAGTGGTAATCTCCTCTACTGATTCATTCAAACGTTTTTCTTCATATACATCTGATTATAGAGTTTTATACATTATAATTTAATAAATTCAGTATAAACTATATTATTATATTTTATTTTTATTATGTAATAACCATATTCACCATCTATCCATCCTATGTAATATGAAATTACCATGTGTGCGTACCTAAGACTTATCATCTCCACGCCGTGGTGTGATCTCCTTTTCATCAAAAACTTATTAGGATTTTTATAATGATGGAAATAATAACTATATGTGATTATTATAACCTGATATGTATTATAGAAAAAAATATTTATCAACCACTTCTATACAATTTCACTACTATAGGATTGATATCATCCTTCATGCGTATGTAAAACCCACTGTCTTCACGATGCGATACTGATTATTATACATGATTTACATCAATGCACCATCTTATAAAAATATAGAATGAATAAATATAATATATATACGTCAATATAATTTTGTAATTATATAAGTATAAACTAAGAAGAATAACAAGAACTTATGCATCAAATCATGCATAATAAAATGAAGCAGTTAACACACGAAAGATATGTAATAATGAAATATTATTACACATGTGTTAATATGACCATATATGATATCATAATTTTATATATTATTCGAGAATAATCCGGCGAAATTATTTTTGTAATTATAAATTATTATTTGATATATACAAAGGATATCAAACCAAATGTATTGGATTATTTAGAAGTCTCATTATTATCCGAGATTTTTTATATATACATATTTACATGGGTATATTTATCATCCATGTTCATTAATCATAAATATTTAATGAATAATACTATTTATATTTGTATACAATGGTTTAGAGTTAATTTTATCCATTGGTGCAATATAATTAAATGGTATGAGATAAATCACTTATCATTTTTGATATGATTTACTTTCGACTTATTCAAAAAAAGTATAGGAATAATGTTATCTTTTAACTTATAAAGAATGAACAAATTTTTAGATATTACTAACAACTTATTTTCATGATTCTGAATTAACATGATTTCAAGTTTATCTTCAAAAAAAAAAATCATTTAAAAATTCATGGAATTTTTATGATAGAAAACATTTTCAAATAAGAGTTGACATTTTCCTCAAGAATTAATTTCAAATGTTCTATCAAAATAATTTCAATATAAGATAGAATTATATATTAGTGTTATGTTTCATTTATATGATCCAGATTTCTAATATGGTCTGATTATATTTTGATATAATTTTTTTTATGAAATCCAATTTTTTGAATGGATTATGTTATGATTGAATGAGGTTTAAGGAACCATTTTGTTCCATGGGTATTGGAAATGTGAATGATTTTTTTGCGGCACACATAAGTCTGATTTCATTATAATATGGGTGGGATGTATATAACCCTTCAATAAATTGGGTAAATAAATATATGTAATGAGATATATAGAAGCAAAATGAGAAATTATATCCATTTAATAAAACAGGGCTGGAATAGATAGTAAACCCGATTAGTAATATAATGCTGGAATGAAGAGTGAATTTGGTTCAGTGAAGGAATTTCCCACTATGATTTTCATAGAAATGACTATGGATAAAATTGATATGATTTTCTATTTATATTTTTATTCCATCATTACATTTTTTTCAATGCTATGTTCTCATGGAATATGTTCATTTGTGATTTATGGCTTATAAAATACCACGATTTGTTTCATGGCACATAATTTTGATATATGTTATATGTGGTATGATTTTCAATTTTTTTTGGTGTTTACATTCTTAAGATCATGTTTTGTTTGATATTTTCCTTTTCATAACTTAATAATAATTTGAGAACTATCTTTTCAAGAAGTTTTCATTTCCCCAGGATAAGAATAATGGTTTTAGTGGAAAACCAAAGGGGATGAACTTTATGGAAGATGGGGAAGATCCTTCCCCAAATTAAGATATTTTTCTCATGTTTTCAAAGGCACTAAACTAATTCTACCTTTGGGTTTGTGTTTTTATAATTTCGTATTTATTATGAAAAAATAATATAATTTCCATGTACATAATTCTTGTGTCATTTGATTTGGTATCTGAGTGAAGTTTTCTATCAATCATTTAAAATTGGCGTGATAAAACATTAGTGAGATCACTAGAAATATTTCTAAGGATTTCTCAAGGTATGTCCCTATGGGTAAGACAATGTATAGGTTACAATACTTGAATTTTGGTAATGATCATTTTTACATATGAACAAACCCAATATGTCATATATTTAATGTAATTCCCATTGATTATGTTGTTTTCCTAGATTAAATTGTTCTTATGATACAATTATTTTGGGGTATTATATAATTAATGGAACACAAAGGATCCATATTAATGATGAATGAAATTTGAAATGAAATGATTTTCATATTTAACTACCAAATGATATGTGTGATGGAATTAAAAATATTCTCTTTATACATACTAATGATATGAATCATTCTGGAAATCCAAATGAGAAGAAAATGAACAACATTCTATTGAGTCCTTGAGGAAATACACACGTTATTTTAGGTGGCTCTTCTGATCAACTAATTATTCAATTATTGATTAGTACCTCTAAAAATATATTTTATATCCTTCACTTTTCAAAACATTGGAATGTTATTTTGGTTGTTTATTATATAGATGGTGATGTAAACCCATTGTGGACTCTAATCAGAATAAAATACATCAAGAAGAAATTGAATATATGGAATGGAAAGAGTTAATGAAATTATCATTAAATAAATTCATAATATTATTTTTATATATATTGAAAATGTGTTACTATAGCTTAAGAAGAAGGATGATGAATCTGTTGGTTTATATAAGGAAAATCATGAATGACTTATAAGCCTTGCTTTGATTATTAACATACAACCTAAATGTAAGGTCGATCGATTATTCAGTGGCATAAAACCACGAATTATAAATAAATTATCAATAAGATACATTAGTAGGTATCAAGAGATATTGAATTGTTATATCAAGGTAAAAATGTACTTTTGGGTTACATATCTATCTCATGGATTTGACAAGAAATTGAAGAGGGATTTCAAGCGAAAATCTCAGAACAATGATGAAAAAAGATAAGTATTATCTTAAGCACAAGGTATGAAAGAAAAATTGTAGAGATTGTCTTAAAAGGACTAGGAAATGTATAATATGTGGGATATTATTTTACCGGGATGTTTTCTGTTGAATTAATTGAAAAAAAATAGTTAATAATGTGACTAGAGAAATAACAACATAGAATGCACCTCACACACTTCAATGATACAGGTGTAATGAAACGGGGAATTATCCTAACCAATTCACTAGTCCATTAGTTTTTTATGATGTTCATAGTTTGAAGCATATTAAGGGGAATGAAAAATAAAATCACATGTGATCACTATTGGTGATGTGGTGTTCAAAAAAGAAGTGGTGGATGGATTGATTTTTCATGTTACGGGATTCCATACTGTTATTGTAGAGACATATTTATGGTAATATGGAATAGTTAAATATATATGTATTGGTATAATTATGATTTCTTATTTGGATTTTAGAGTATATGTTGATTTGTATTAGTATCTGTTAACTGTGATTCTGATATTTTCAGAAAATCATTTATGGAATGATAACCCTTAATATGTGTATAATATTGGGATAAAAAAATAAAGAGCTGTTTGTTGGTATTAATCACATCCATACTGATATTGTGGAAAATATATTTCTGATATCATGACTGGGTAAATTGAATTTTATGGATTTTTGGTGGGACAAAATAGTTAATTATTTAATGCATGCATGTTTTCACTATGGTTCAATAGTAATTCAATTAATTAACATGTTTCATGAAAATACATGACGATGGAGATCACTTTTTTGGAATGGGACCCACAAGATATTACAAAATATATGAGGTGGATAAATGTTAGATGGGTTAGTGAACCACATTCTAATGTTTTTTACTTTCTTATTTTAGAAGGAGTGTGTGGTTATAAATTTAAGAAATGTATAAGTTAATCCTCAGATGATGTTTACGAGATTAATGTATTATATCTCTATTGGTGGACTTATGTAAATTTGATAACATGTTTTAACCTCAATTTGTGACGAATATAGAAAAAATTACATGTCATTATATTTATAAAGCAAATGATACTATAAGGCTTAAACTGTTAAAAATTAACATTCATGTCATGGAATGAGATATAAACTAGAAATTGACCAAGGAACATGGAAATGATGAGATTATACATTAAAATTTATGAAAATTTTCTAATTATTACCTCTTGGGAAATAATTTTAAAACCAAAAAATTATCGTAGTACCTTCATTTTTGATGAATCAGATGGCCCTTTAAACGACTAATGTTTTACGTGTTTTTAATTGTTAACTTTCTCATCATTATATTCTGTATTAATCTCCATCAGAACATGATAGTTACCTTACTCTTCTATATCTATATTTTCACTTTCCACCTACATTCTCATATGTGGAAACCCAGTAATGAGTGACTTTGGGTAACCATTATATTTATCGCATTCCTTTTTAAAACGATGTTTTAATATTAGGATTTCTGATTAGGGTCTCTATGAGACTTGCTTTATATTATTAATCGTTTTAGAATATAGATGAATTTTGAGGGGGAAATTCATTTTAATGGGGTAAAAAGTAATAAACCAATATTTTTAGGAGATTTTTAATTAATTTATTTATTATTTATATATTTAATTTTTTAAAAAAAGTCTTTTATTCCTTATCTTGTTCACTACACCAAGATAATTTTGCGCCACACCGAACACCGAATAACCAAAGAGTATATATTACACCCAGATTAGCTTTTATTACACACAATTTCATGTACTTTTGAAAGAAAATTAATTTTACAAAATAATTTTTTTAGAAAAAATAAAGTATTATTATGTTACGTTGTATCATAGTTATTAAAATGGTGGGTATTAAAAATATTAACATTATTCTGTAATATTTTTGACATAAAAATATATGAGTTTAAAATATAATAAAATTACTCTTGATAGATTTTATTAATTAAATATATATTTAATATTTTCAATAAAATGTTAAAAATTCTTCATATTTTTTCCTAAATATGATATAAGAAAATTTTTATTTTATGTTCATAAGAATTATTTTAAAAAAACATGTTTTGCTGCCCTTTGATGGAGAACCCATTTTAATTATTGTTTTTGATACATTTCTACATTATATTTGAAAAAATAAATACCATATTTTAATGTAGAGTTTCAAAAATCATTTTATTTTAGTTTTTTAAATTTTTCTTATTTTTTCAATATTTTGATGAATAGTATAAAATAATGCATTTTAATTAAACAGTACTTTTTTAAAAATTTATTTATACTGTAAAATTATATATTTTTTTGTTTTTTAATGTATTGATAGAATATATTTTTATCTTTTAAAATAATTTTGGTCATTGGCATAAATTTTATATTTAATTTTGATGTAAAAACATTTCAATCTAATGTATGTTTTATCTTTTAAAACCAATTTTCTAGTTAAGACAACAATATTAATTTTTAATTAATTATCAAATCGTATTTATTTTGAATTTAGAGACATTTATTTTTTAATTTCAATCAATGGATCCAAATTATGTAAATAGATTTCTTATATTTTTGGGCATTATAAATATTAACTTTATTAATTTTATATTAATATGGTAAAAAGATAAATTAACTAATTAAAGCTTAATATAATATTATATAAATACCCTAAAACATGTACTAATATCATTGGATGAGTATTTTTTGAAGTAAATAATCCTTGGGTCTTAATGGTTTCGTTCGGAAGCCCAATAGATTTGTTTAAGACATCTAATATCTTTTATTTAAATAAAAGTAAAATATGTCTCACTCATATTTGAAAAACTATATTATTTATATTATATGGAAATTCATAAGATGAATTAGACTATTAATACTTATTTTGATACTAATTTTTTTTATAGTAATTTATTTTATGTTTTAGGTAATAAAAAATTACTTTATAGTCGTATACATTGATGAAGCAGACATTAATTAATTGATGAAATCCAATTAAATGATCATAATAAATAAAAGACCAACGAAATTCACCAAATACTATTTTTCAAGTATATCTAAAACATAATCATTCAAGTGTCATGATCCAGACCATTTTGTGCCATATGGATTTGATCATAAATAACTAATAATGTTTTATTCATACTAATGTTGAAGTTGTCAAATTCATGTTTTAATAAATATAAATATTTTAATATTGAATTTTACAGAATATATATTCATCTATTGTTATTATTTTTTAACTTATAGGATTTATATTATTCATAGTGTTTTATTTTTAAATTTCATTAAATAAATACATATACTAAAGAATTACTCAAATTGGATGTTATAATTAATTTATTAATTGAGATAAAATATAAAGGGAATTGAAAATATTAAACTCAATAATTTTTTTGATAATTAATATATCTATTTAATCTTATTTATTAATGTGACCCATTAGATATATGAGAAACAAAATTTAGTATAACATCTTATATTGGTATTTTTAAAAATCCAAAAATTGAATTGTGTAAAAAAATGAACCAATTGAATACTTACCAAAATAATGTATTATTAAATTATTTAAAAATACTAAAACATATTTAAAAATATTTCATTATTATTATATGTTTGATAATTATATAAGGCATTAATTTATAGTCTCATTGACATCCAAAAATTAAATATTTCTCCCTTTTAATATTGAAATAATTATTACCATAACTAAAAATTAATTAGAATAAATAACTTTTAATTAAAATGGTAAGGATTAAATGGATAAAAAAATTATAAAATTTATTATATGATTATATTACGACCTTATATTATCTAATATTATAAAATATGACATTTTGGATGTTTTTTGGTTTTATATAATTAATAATTAATATTTATGGAGATTCCAAATGTGCCCCTCACCCCAATATTAAAAGGGAACATCCTCCATCAAAAATTCAATTCATATTGAGCCTTAAATATCCAAAATCATCTTCTCATTTACCTTATAGACATACTTTTCTAAATTTTAGAGGTTACGGTATTCATAAACTATTAACTCTAGTTTATTTAAGTGATGATTTGGTGGGAGATCGTCGAATAAGAGGTAATCTCCACAACAGATTCTGTAAAACAAATTTATTTTTTTACTTACTCATCCTGAGTTGTGCCCATTATAATGAAATAAATATAGTATCTACTATATTCTTTGATGTTATTATGATAATGTAATAAACATATTTGACCTTCTATCTATCGTATGAAAAATGTATTCACCATGCATGAGTACGTACGACATATCATCTACAAGCCTTGGTGATATATGTTTTTCACCACAACCTTATACAGTTGGGTATAATGATGGAAAAAATAATTATATGTGATTATTATAACATGATATAAATTCTAGAACAAATTATATACCATCCAATTTCATACCATTTCAGAATTATGGGAATGATATCGTCACTCGTGAGTACATATAACCTACCTTGAACATGATGCGATGTGATTCAATCAACACGATATCCATTAAAAATGATTATATAAATGTTTATAATGAATTAATATGATATATATTATGTCAGTAAACTTTTGGAATTATATAAATATGAAATAATAATGAAAACCAAAACATATTAAACCAATCATGGATTAGAAAATGAAGTAGTTAACACATAGAAGAATCATAATAATTAAATTTTATTCAATTGGTCTTAATATGACCATATATGATATCTAAAATATAAATATGTTTAGGTAATATGTCAATGAAATTATTTTAATCATTTTACAGATGTTTCAGTTACAAATAAATGATATCAGACCATTGGTAATAGGAAATTTTCCTATCTCATTTTTATCCGAGATTATTTAACCGTATGTATTTACTAAGGTATATATACCATCCATGTCCATATATTCTAAATTTTTAC
Organism: Viscum album; assembly: GCA_963277665.1. Lineage (NCBI taxonomy): Eukaryota > Viridiplantae > Streptophyta > Magnoliopsida > Santalales > Viscaceae > Viscum > Viscum album. The sequence goes on along the minus strand of OY728142.1, from coordinate 81,848,305 downwards.
TACAGAATATTTTTTTTTATTTTCTTATACAATGATTTTAATTCAATTATACATCTTTGTGAATTTTTATTGAGTGTTATGAAATGAATCTTTTTCCAATTTAGTTATGCGGTACTTTTTGACTTATTAGATAAATCCCGAAAGGAATGTGGTATTTTAACTTATATAGAATCATAAATTTTTTAAATTGTTGAATCCAATTATTTCCATGAATATTACTTTATAATATTTCATTCCTTTTTTAAATAAATTAATTTCCTTTAAAATTATCATGGTATTTTCAGAAAAGAAAAGAAAAATTAATAAGAAAGGATATTTTCCTCAAAGCTAAATTTCATGTTTTCTATAAAAATAATAGTCCATATATTATGGAATTAATTAGTAGGGTAATGTTTCTACTTTAATATACTTATTATTCCTATGGTTTTATTGTGTTTATGATGGAATTATATTTATGAAATCTATTTTTTAGATGAATTATGTATTTATGAAATGATTATAAAAGAGCCCATTTTGTTTCATGTAGTATTCTATGATGAATGATTTATGTTTTTGATTAATACATTATAATGGATTCATTATGAGAACGGTGGGATGTATATTTACCACCAAATAATTGGGTTATGATTTATATCTCATGAGATAGACTGGAGTGGAATGAGAAATGATCTTGGTTCATTAGTATAAGGTAAAATTGTATGTAAACCAAATTTAGTAATACAAGGAAAAATTATTGAGTGAACTCAGTTTAGTAAAGTACATTTCCCACTATAATTTTCTTGGAAATGAGCCTTGGCTGATATGGAAATTATTTTCTATTATTATGTGTTTTCCAAAATTCCATGTTTTATGACACTTTTATTCACACATGGATCATGTTCCTTTATGATTTATGGCTTATGAACTACAACATATGACTCATTACTCATGATTTTGATATATGTTATTTATGGTATGATTTTATAAATAATTTTTTCTTTTTTTTTAAGTTATTATTACCATGTTTTGTTTGTGATATTCCTTGTTTACCATTAATGAAAATTTGATCTCACCCTTTTCAAATATTTTCTCTGCCCCATGATATAATGAATTATTCTAGGTAGGAAAACATAAGTGGAAGAACATTATGAGAGATTTTGAAGATATTTCACAAAATTAAATTAACATTATCGATTTTTACAATGGTATTAAATTAATATGGCATTTGGTTGTCATTTTGTTTAATATATTTAATATTCGAAAAAGTTTTATAATGTCCATGCATGTCATGATTGGTTCATTAGATTATGTGAATTTATATAAATTTCCAATGGAATAGGTAATTATTTATTCATCCTTGATGATATATTCGAAAAAATCTGTTACTTATACCATTGTGGGAGATTAAATGTGATTATAGGTGATGTATTTATAATGTTCTTAGAAACCATTTGACTGATTCTATTATATTTATGCCTATATATGTCATTTCATTATGATTTTATATGGATTATATTTATATGGATAATTAAATGTATGTTTTCATTTAATAAATGGTTATTCCAATAATTATTTATAATGTATCATTCCATATTCTTTTTCTAATTTTGTGAGGATTCATGTATTTCATAGACCAACAAGTTTTCCTTTCATTATCTTCCACACACTGTGATTTATATGATTTGTTTACATTTTATAAGTAATTATATTGGTATTATGGTTTTATATGAATGATTAAAAAGTAAATTTGAAATTTACAATTTTTAAACATAAAGAAAGATTGTGTGAATTTTAAAGAACATTATTTAAGGAAGAAATTGATTTTCTGATGGTATAACTGAGTTGTTTTTGGTTATGTATAATTAGGAGTTTTGTCTCGTATCATTTTAAAATTATAATCCCAAAGGTATTATATTTATAGGGTTAAAATAATTTTTAAAAAATATTTAGTTATGGGATGGTTATATTTAGGATATTAGTCATATGACTTTTACATGAACATGATTACCAACTGTATATTTATTTTCCATTTACAGATTTATTAAATTTTTCAAAAAATTATTTCAAAACCAAACACTAATGCACTAGAAAGAAATATTCCATTCAAAATTATGTATAAGTTCAATGATTCTAAATTGGTACGATACATGGGAAATACAAATATATTAAATCACAAGATTTCAAGTATTAATGTAAGATTATAAATAATAAAAAAAGGTATTATATAACAATTGAAAATTATTTGATTATAGTTGAACATTACAAAGATAATTTTATGTCATTCCAGATTAGTTCCATGGATATATGGTATATTTAGCACCCAATACTAATATATTTTATACCAATGAAAATTTTTATAAACTAGGGTGATTCATAGTTTATTTTTTCTATAATATTATGAATTATAAAAGAAAAATAAGATGAGGGTGAGACTCTAGTGGTAGATCAAATTTCAATGAATAAAAGAAAACATGGTTGATTACAATTTATTATGTGGAAAATTTATAGTTATAATATTATTTATATTTTTTATTTAATATATTCCATGTAAATAAAATATAGTTTACTATCTTATTACAATGAGTAATCATAGAATAATTTCACATGATCAAAGGAAGTTTTTTTAGAATTGATACATTATTAAACGGAAAAAACTTTTTCTATAAATAATATATCACGGTGTTATCGTGAGTTAAATATCAATTGATTAACTAAATTATATTATAAATTATTTTTATAATTTACCTACTACAGGTAATTTTTATGTAACAAAACTACATTAAAGGTGTAAATATTTGTATAATTGCATGGAAATATTTTTAATAGTTAGAAATGTGATTGTACCATAAAAACTATTATTTTTAAATAAAAAAGGTTTCATTAGTTTTAAAAGATAAAATTATAATATTTAGTGAAATATTGTGAGAAAACAATATATTTTTAAGATCATGATGAAATTATTTTATGGTAAATTTATTAGAATTTTATTCAATACATTATTTTTTGTTGAATTGTTAAAAAATTAGGTTTAAGGTATTTGGTATATTTTCTGAAATAATATTTATATAATAATTATTTTATACATAAATTATGGAATTATATAAAATAAAATATTATATTTTACTAAAATTATCTATTTCAATAGATTTTAGTAAATTTCTAAAACTATAAGTGATATTTCAAAGTATATTAATGTATTTTATAAAGAAACCATTAAATCGTGGAATAATTTTTCTTCCATGACAAACAATGTAATAAATATGGTGTTTGTAACACCCATTAAATTATAAAAAACTACCTTATATTTGATAACATGCATGAAAAACAAACCTAAATTTAAACATGAATGTAATAACTTGACATTTTATAGTATATTTAAAATTTTAAATAAATTTACTATATTATATAGCATGAAATGAATGAAATACTAATATTTTTTTTTCACGCACAAAAATAAGTTTCTTTGATATCTTGCGTCACATAAAAGACTTATTTTTACTAAAAAACAATATATTACTAACATATTATTAATTGATATAAGAATATATAATCTAGTTATTGAATTGGAAGATAATAATATAATTAAATAACTTATTTTAATATATATATTTATATGTATATTATTAAATAAAATATTATTGAGTTCATTCAATAGATTTTATAGGTATAGGATTAGAATAAATAAAATTTACACTTAAAAATTTTATTTTTCAAAAAAAAACAATTATGCGTCCCTTTGATAGGGAGCCTATACTAAATTCAATTTTTAAAAATTTTATAAACATCATATATCAATATATATTTCATTTTAAAACGTGATCCTAAAAAATATCTTAGGTTAATTTTTTTTGTTTTTTAGAGAAGTTTCTATTTTAAATAAATAATGAAAATATAGAATCTTAATTGAAAATTGCCTTTTCTCTCGAAAATATATAAAAGTCAATTATATTTTAATTTTTTAAGGCCACATTAGATAAAAATTTATATAAATAATCCAAATTTGGCCATTTTAATCAGTTTAACCTTAAAATTGGATACAAAAATAATTCTTACATATGATCATTTTTACATTAAATCCCAACATCATTGTCATGTCGGTAAAAATAAAATTTAATTAATTTTAGAAAATTTTGTAACAGAAATTTTAAAAAATAGATTCCATTTTTTAATCAAAATACATTATAATTTACATTAGGTCAAAATATTTTTTGACCAATGATATCAGTGAAAGTATTTAAAATTAATTATCATGACTAAGGTAAAATAAAGCTTAACATGAGACTACAAAATAAACAAAAGGTCCTTTATAACATAGAAACCAGTCGTTAAATCCATTTTATAAAAATATTTCAACCAAATCCTCCATTATGTCCAATTTGATTCATCAATGGGTTCACATGATGTATGGGATACCTTTAAATAGTGATTTCCTTCATATATTTACATGAACGTCACTCTTCCTCCACTATAAAAATACACTCATCCCCCACACTTATTTTATCCTCTCAAGACCATTGGATCTCCAAAAATATGATAATATAATCTCACAAATTTCATCCCCCCATCCTTGAATCCACACATTGGGAATAAATTCATCCAAAAAACTAATTTTGTTAAATCCAAAATGAGTTACCTGAATAGGAAACGATATATTCAACAAAAATTTCCTTCTACTTACTTCTCCAACCCTAGAAATAAATTTTCTTATCACTATATAATAACCTCAATATCTTGAATTTAGATATAATATGTTATTATAATATTTTTACCTTTACTTTTACAAACATCCATCGAAATGGGATAAAGAATCTTTATTATTTTGTACGACAGACCTCCTTCTCGTGAACTGATGACATTCATTCTTAAAATTACCACACATTATAGTGGGAAATAATTAAAGATTTATTGTTAATATATGATATATCTTATATTTTTAATTCTAATAATGTTCAGTAATTAGTATATATCTCACACCATTATAATTTTTATTTTATATTAATATGATAACATTATTTATGGTTGTGTGGACTACCACCTCCTCATGCGATGTGATTCATTCACGCTATACATGAAATGTATAGAGAATGATTATAATTAAAATATTTGAAATATATTACATAAATATGTTACCGTAATTAAAATAAAAAATATATATAATTTACTTTATATTTTTTTAAATATGATAAATAAATGGATGTATCATTCATGCATACGTACGACCTACCATCTCGATGAATGGGGAAATTCAGTAAATATATGAAAATTTTATGGTTTATTCTAAATAAATATATTAATGATATATATTATAATAAAATAAATTTTTATATTTAAGAGATGATTATTTAATGATCAATGTATGAATAATTTAAATAACATGTTATAACATTCTCAAAAAAATGGGAAATTAAAACCCAAAATATTGAAAATAATGAAATATTAACAACTAACATGTAACAATATATTATAACCAAATATTATTTCATTTTAAAAATATATGAATTGTAATTTTATATTTAATTAACATGTTTAAAACCATTATACATTATGTTAAATGATGTTAACCAAAAAGTAAATGTACAGTAAGGGATTTCCGCCTCACTTTTTATTCTATGAGGCATACACATTTTCACCACTTATTTATCTGGTGTAGTGTATATAATTCCACTATTTTATTTTTATCATTAATACATTTTTATTCATTTT